>CM019173.2:3244205-3809759 GCA_009739505.2 Apolygus lucorum | reverse complement strand
TTTCGTAATTTGGTTGTAAAATATTTGTTGATTATACAATTGGAAAGCTAGGACATTAGCCCAGTTGTTGGTGTTGAGGTACGTGAAAAACCAGGCGCAAGGAAAGCCTTAAGACAAAATAGGAAATTTTGCCAATTAGACAAAAATTACTACACGAGTTGATTTTTCATCCATCAGAACCCCAAAAATCTTTTTTTTTTTTTTTAGGGCACTTGATAGACGGGGAATTCCAAAGGTGTTCTTGTTTTGGTTTATTATTTTTATTCAATAACAAACCTTTGGAATCGACCAAGAAAAAATTTGTTTACCCCCCCCCCCCCAAATTTGTTGTTTTACGTTTGAAGGTATTACATAGAATCCAAAAATCGAATAAAAGTTTGGCCGGCCGTCCACCGTATGCGGCACTTTCCTGCAGTTTCCGGCTTTTGGTTGATGAGGTCACTTCTAAGGGTTGAAAAATAATTTTTAAAAAAATAATAATAATAATTGTTTTTTCATCAATTTAAGATAGTACTGAATTTTCAGAGACCACGCGGAATTCTGTAGGACAAACCGTTCGCTCCCTACGAAAAATTAAGGGTTGGACTTGAGATAAATCAGAAACACGAGTGTGAATCGCAAAAGAGGCGATCTCCGTTCAAATGTTAGCTGACCGAAATGCGATCGTTGTTTTTCTTCATGTTGGTTGGAGGGAACAATGGCAAAGCCGTGTTCTTTGCAGACAAGTGATCTATATAGAAAAATAATAAACCTTTGGGTAATAATTTGTTGCGTTTTAAAATTTTAACGGTAAATTGAGTTATTTATAGAGATTTTAAAAAAATTGAAATTGAAAAAAACTTGGAAAAATTAGGGGTTAAAACGAAAATGCAAGGAGACATTTTCTTACTCAATTAGGTAGTTACTTGTAGAATTGACTCCCGAAGTTTTCCAGAGTTTTCCAGGACACCCAGGTGATAGTTATCCCTGACTTGCGACGTTGCCAATTCTGTAATGGCCTTCTACTGAAGCTGGGTATGATCCAATACATTATCCACACTATTATTATTCGTATACCACAGTCACCTAGTTTATTTGTCGGTTGTCCATTGAAATATTGTCTATGCTGAACTGAAATAATTCAGTTCTCTATGCGGTGTAGTCCTTCTTTAACTTAGTTCTCCACAGTTCAAAACAATATTCAGCCATATATTCAGGTAATTTTACAATATCAACGTACCCTGATGGGCGTCGGTGGTTGGGAAGGCGGCGACTCGGACGACGAAGAGGGAGACGCCGGTTTGATCTGCCCCGACGCCAGGCTGTAGGAGCTGGAGGTGAGATTGGCGCCGCTGTACGACACCAGCTCGCGACTTCCACCGCCAACACCTCCAGGCCTGGAAAAAACATGTATTTCATGAAATTAGAGTATTGCAAGCATAATTCTATAGACGTCCAACAATTTTGGTGGGCTGTAAAGCTTCCTCACACAGAAGGACATGGACATATACAGGATAATATATCGACACCTTAAAGCACAAAGGGGCTACGTCCAAAAACGGAGTTTTGCGAAAAACGCAAAAGAAGTTATCACCAGTGCACAATTCCTAAAATAATAGCTTATTACACAAATCTCTTTAATTTCTTCAAGAAATTTTCGAGCTATAATCGTCAAGAAGGTCAATAATAATTTTGTTAAATTTGAGTTTTTCTGAAGTTGAAAAAAAAAAAATGAAAATGTGGAAGATGGGTGGACATGGCTCCTTTGTGCTTTAAGGTATCGATATATAGTCCATGGAATAAAAGTGATTGAGTGTTGTATTGTACCTTAGATAAACAGTCCAATAAGAATCTTGATTTTCACAATCAAGTAAATTATTGTCTAGATTGATAACCAACCCTATCAAGAAATTGTTTATTTTGTGTGCGTTCTTAGGCTTTAACTGATAGGGCAGTAATGCATGATGAGTAGAGCTCGGAAAATATGCACGAAAATTTCCCGAAAATATGCACCGGAAACTGGAAAAATATGCAAAATATGCATTTGCCCTTAAAACTGCATACGACTTTGGAATTTCAGTATTTTAAGAAAGGGTGTTTCATATTATTACATTTTTTTAGCCCTTTTTTCTCCTAGAAAAAAGTTAAAGCATCAGGTAAAGAAAAACAAGCAATTCAAAAAATCAGTTATACATTTTTTATTTACTTTTATACATTTATACGAACTAGGTATAAAATTTAAAGATGAACTACATATTATATTGGACAACAATTACACGCTCCAAATTATCGGGTGTAAAACAGTGTCTCCTGTCACTTAAAATTTCTTGCAATACAGAAAACGATCTCTCTACATCGCAAGATACAATAGGCAAAAATTTATAAGTGGAAATCTCTTTTGGAGAGTAGGGAGAGTCCCATGAGCTGTCTTCTCCTTTGAGAATTCACCTGCTGGGGTGATGTGAGTGAGGGGACAAAACATTCCAACATTCGATTTCGAATATTGTCAACTTCCAGCACTGACTTAGAAGAAAAATGCAGAATACGCAAAAAAAAAAAAACTGGTAAAATATGCTGCAAAATATGCAAAAATCCCCAAAATGACCAAAAAATGCAAAAATCCCCAAAATGACCGAAATATGCAATTTCAATTTCAATTTAAACCACCGCATACCCTTCAGAAACCTTCAAAACGTTCAAATACAAAGATATACCGCATAATAAAAGATATGCAAAATATGCAAATTCCGAGCTCTAATGATGAGCAATCGTGTTCGGCCAAGCTCCAAACAACCCTCCGAATCGGAGTAAAGTTCGGCAATTAGATTGTGCGAAATTAATGTTTCAATAATTTGCGCATGCGAAGACGAAAAGTCTGATTTCGGTGAACATCACCGGGTTTTGGTCAGTAAGCGCCTATGGTCTACTAATAGACATGCCCGGGACACCTGGGACAGGGAATTCAGTTGAGAAAGCTTTGAAAATTCAAATTTTAGCGAGACCCGAACACAATTAGAGATCGCTATCCATTCTGAGCCAAAAATGAGAAATCAAAATGACTATTTAAACCGAAAGAAGTTTAATTTCAAACAAGAAAATGAAACAAAAAATCCTTCTTTTGACGTTTTTAAAATTTCCTCCAAAAAACGTCAAATAAATTTTATTATTATGGTTATTGGCTCTTGAGTTTTTTCCGCAGTGCAGGAGCACAATTTCCCGTCTTTGTTGTATTATTCTACAGACCCTGGAGAAGTTGATCGTAAATCGGCTGACTGCTGAATTCTCTTCATTCTTGGCGAGTGAACAGCATGGCTTCATTCGAAAAAAATCGACCGTCAGCAACTTGTTGGTGTTTCAAGACTTTGTGATGGAGGGTTTTCACCGAGGCCTACAAACTGATACCATCTCGACGGACTTCGCCAAGGCTTTCGATAAGCTCTCTCACAAGCACCTTTTGTCTCTTTTGGGATCGCTGGGGGTGCATGGATCATTCCTGAATTGGATTGCCAGCTATTTGACTGGGAGGCAGCTTTGTGTTCGGGTCAAGGGCGCACTATCGGGTCCCTTTTGTGCCACGTCTGGGATTCCTCAGGGAAGTCATCTTGGTCCTCTGTGTTTCCTTTTGGGAATTAACAGTGTAGTCCAGGTTCTTCGCCCAGGGGTCAGGTGCCTGCTGTTTGCCGACGACATGAAGCTTTTTGGCCATGTGAATTCACCAGAGGATTGTGATGCCCTGCAAGAGTCTGTTCGTCTTTTGGAGGCTTGGTGTTCAGATAACCACCTATTTCTAAACCCTGCTAAGTGCTCAGTCATAACTTTCCATAGAAGCGACCATCACCTGACGCACAACTATCACCTCTGTGGTGCCCCTCTCTTGAGAGTTGATGAGATAAAGGATCTGGGAGTCATCTGTGATGAGCAGCTCAATTTTAACAAGCATGTTGAGGTTGCTGCGGCAGGAGCGATGAGAGCCCTGGGTTTTGTCAAGAGGAACACTAGAGAGTTTACTAAGGTTGAGCCAATTGTTCTTCTATACAAGGCCCTGGTGCTACCAAAGCTGGAGTATAGTTCCCAAGTGTGGTCTCCCTTTTATGCCACCCATAAGTATACCCTGGAGAGAGTTCAGCGGCGATTTCTCCGTTACGTGGCCTACAAGCTTGGTATTCCCGGGGATGAAATAGACTACGACGCTCTCCTTGGCAGATGCCGCCTTCAGACTTTGGAGAAGCGCCGACTGCTGGCAGATATGTCGTTCCTGCATAAGCTGCTCCACAACAGGATCTCCTCGCCCGACCTTCTGTCTAGGTTAAATTTTAGGGTTCCTCAAGTCTCCACGCGCCTCTCTCACCCATTCTTCGTCTCATTCTCCCCGTACAACTATCTTCAACACCGTCCGCTCCATAGAATACCACGCCTAGCAAATCATCTCTTATCCCTCTATCAAGACCTCGATATCTTCACCAGCTCTTTCAACGAATTCAAGTCTGCCATAAATTCTTCACCTTTTTATTAGTCACCCCTTCTCTTTTTCACTAAATGTATCATTGCTTCTTCCGATCTTTTTTTTAAATTTACTTTGTAATTGGGCTCGCCCGTTTCTACAATAAATAAATAAATAAGTAATGTGGTGCTTAACCATATGAGAAGATTTGGCTCACCAAACCGTTCCGTTGATCGTTATTTCATATCACGGTCAGCAGGTTCACATTTTGAAGAAAAATTAGTATCGCATCGGCTCATTTTCTCCTGGACAAGTCAATCGTGAAGGATTTAGGTTGCTACAGGTATTTGGAGCATTATGAACTCTCTCTTTTCTTATTAGAAATTAATTAGTGTGGATCATTCGGGAGGTTCACAGAGCGTTTTGATCAGCATTCGGCAATCGACTGATTTAATTTACATTTTCCTCGACCCACATAACAGGTGAAAAGGAAAAAGTTGCAGCTGGAGAAAAAAAAACCGATGTAAATGGTCTACATCTACTGGGTAATGTTAGGATGGAAACGATTATACTTTCTCAAGAATCAAAGACAAATTATTTGATAGAAGAGATTTTTTGTGTTATACATTTCTATAAGATTCGAATTCCATCCAATTTTTGAAATTTGGACCTCTTAGGGTGGTCCTAAATGGGGGGTGCGCCTTGATTTTTTTTTAGATTTTTAATCGAAATTAGACTACATCCTGAGAATTTTGGCACCAACCGCGACCTTCTAGCGTGGGTAAATCTTATCCTATGAGTTTTCCAAGTTTCGACCGTTTATGACGTCACGCGCCTCTCTCGCCTGGGCGGGACCCCCCAGCCCACTGTGACGTCATAAACGGTCGAAACTTGGAAAACTCATAGGATAAGATTTACCCACGCTAGAAGGTCGCGGTTGGTACCAAAATTCTCTGAATGAGGTCTACCTTAGATTAAAAATAACAATAAACAGTTTTTCCTACCCAGGCGCACACCCTATTCATGTCTAACGAACTCGTCTTTTTATTTTTATGAACATTTTGGCAAAAACTTGACATTTGTGCAAATAAATTACTCAAGTTATTGTGTGCATTTTGTTTTTTGGAAAACTTCAGGAATCGTTTTAGAATGTCGCAAACGGATTTCAGTGAAAAGCATTTCAAGAATGTCTGTACTAAAAATGTTGAGTCTATTCCAATAGCTTCATTTTCATAGACAATTCGCAAAAACAAACGTTATTCCTGCCCATATCATTAGAGGAAATGATGCGGGAGACGAACTGATAAAAATTATGTTCTACGTAAGTTCACTCTAATTTCCTTACCAGTTTTGAACCAAACAACTGAAATAATTGCTGTCATTGTTTACAATAATTAATTTTCCGTTAACAAATTTGTTTGTCGAAAATGTTTGGGTCACGATAGCTAACTAAATCCTGAGACTAAAGAGTTTCCTTGTATTATTATTCCCTAACTTAACAAAACACTCGATTCGAAATGCTTGCATACGAGTCTGCAACACATTGGGACATTTTCATGTGTGTTTTCTTATTGTATTTATTACTAGGAACTGGTTGAAACTAATAAACCAAAACAAAATGTCAACCACTACACAACAAGGTAGTAAAGTAAGGTTGTTAGTTCATGTACCCAAGCATCAAAATAAGAAAACAGTTGGTTGTTCTCTACGCAACACAGTGAGTCTATATTTATTGGTCGCGTGAACAAGACTTGCTTAGTTTTCGTGACGATTTTTCAGTTTATGTGCCAAAGCAAAGACATGAAAATGTCAAAAAACGCTGCAAATTATTACACAATGGTTTATTATTTTTTAAAAAAATTTAAAAATCAAAATCACCAATTATCGATTACATTTCGATCAGCTCTAATTTTAACGGAGATTAGGCCTCTTTTGCGATTCATACTCGAGTTTTGATTTATATATATATATTTCAATATAAACACTTGAATTTTCGTAGGAAGCGAACGGTTTGTCCTACAGAGCTCCGCGTGGTCTCAAAAAATTCTAAAAATTCTATAGAATCTTAAATTGAAGGAAAAACAATACCTTTACATCGAAATTTTTTGAGTTAGGGCGTTTTCAAAATTTCAAAATTGATTTTGGAACCCTTAGAAGTGACCTACGTCAACCAAAAGTTTCGGGGCACAACTAGACCCCAAATGGAGCCTACATACCAAATTTCATCAAAATCGGTCAATGCTAAGTGGCAAAAGTGCCGCGTACGGCGTACGGCGGACAGACGGCCAAATTTTTATTCGATTTTTGGATTCTACGTACCTTGAAACGTAAACCAACAAATTTTGAGGGGGTGTTAAATTTTTTTTTCTTGGTCGATTCAAAAGGTTCATTATTGAAAATAATAAACCAAAACTACGAATCACTATCGGGTTTTTGAACACTCACCGGTAAGTGGTCGGAAAATGATTCTGAATTGCTTTAAATTTTGTTCATCCACCAAAGTTCGTCATCTCGTTCGTTTTCTGAGGGTGGGTAGGAGTAACAGAGGTATTATGATGCAACGGAGAAATTATAAAACAAATCCCAACGGAAGAAATACTCCCATTAGGTAGGTAGGTACTACCTCCCTCAATTCTCGGTTACGTTCCCTGATTATGCCAATTGTCGTAACATCTCTGAGAAAATCGCGATTCTCAGGTGGCGGCTGAAATACTCATCTTGCTCCTCTGTGAAAAACGTTATATGAGCCCTCGAAGTGAATGCATTTGTTTTCTTTGTTATCTGCGTTATCTCAGTCGCACCAGTTTTTTTCTCTAAATCTTCATTGAGAAGTACGAGAACTCATTAGAGAGCCGATGGGAAGGTGTAGTGAACCTATAATATTCCGATAACGTCCGTTCCATGTTTTCATTTTAGAAATTCCCATAGATTTCTCCTCCCAGGTTTTGCAATGCATTTTTTTCACTAGGAGAATTCACTCGATCTAAGGAATTCTCGATAGGTATTTATATATTCATTATATACGAGTTACCGCACTGCATTGCACGTTTGCATAACCACTGTGTACCAACATACTTCACAAGGCGGTGTGTGGCACATAGCCATTCCATATCCACAACGACTGTATTGAATCTCCGAGTTAGAGCAAATTGAAATGAGATAAACATCAAAACTATATGTTGGGTGATATGAAGGAATCAACGTAGCAAAACTCAGTTAAAGAGCAAATATTTGTACAAATTACTATTTTTGTTCATTATTTTGCTTCCAAGTCTACCAAGGTAGCGGGAGCTTTGTTTTCACTTTTCAAGGACAAAAAAAAAACGCTGCAAATCATTGCTCAAAGGTTTATTATTTTCTGTATAGATCATCCTTCTGTATAGATCACTGGTTCTCCATCAATAGCACCTACCACCATCTGTATTCTCCCTTGACCTTACCTCTCAAATTTCAGCTCCTGCGTTCAATAGGATTGAAAATGGCTTCGGAGCTCACTCAGCTGATCAGTGATCTAGGAGTGAAGAAGATCTCCTCGAATGCTGGAGACGCCTGGAAGAGCACTTCCATTCAATAGGATTGAAAATGGCTTTGGAGCTCACTCAGCTGATCAGTGATGTGAGGAGTGAAGAAGATCTCCTCAAATGCTGGAGACGCCTGGAAGAGCACTTCCATTCAATAGGATTGAAAATGGCTTTGGAGCTCACTCAGCTGATCAGTGATGTGAGGAGTGAAGATCTCCTCGAATGCTGGAGATGCCTGGAAGAGCACCTCCATTCAATAGGATTGAAAATGGCTTTGGAGCTCACTCAGCTGATCAGTGATGTGAGGAGTGAAGAAGATCTCCTCGAATGCTGGAGACGCCTGGAAGAGCACTTCCATTCAATAGCATTGAAAATGGCTTCGGAGCTCACTCAGCTGATCAGTGATCTGATCAGTGAGCAATGATTTGCAGCGTTTTTTACCTACAAACATTGTTTTACCTACCAATTTTTTTTTACCTACCAACTATTGGTAGGTACTACCTACCACACTATAATGGCTTCACACCTTCACAATCAAGTTTATTAGAAAGAACTAAACGCTTCACACTCGATTCGAAAAATAGAAAGCTTGATATGGAAATTTGATTACTGGTTACGCAGAAGGCAAAACTGTATACAAATCGAAGAAATGAACAGCGATCGCATTTTAGTCAGATAAAATTTGAACGTCGATTAGACCTCTTTTGCGATTCACACTCATGATTCTGTTTTATCGAAGGAAAACCTTCAAATACTCGTAGGGACCGAACGGTTTGTCCTACAGAGCTCCGGGTGGTCTCAAAAATTTTTAAAAATTCTGTACTATTTAAAATTGGTGAAAAAACGATACCTTTATTTCGAGAGTTTTCGAGCTAGGCCACTCTTGAAAATTTCAACCCTTAATTTTCACCCCTTAGAAGTGACCTACATTAACCAAAAGTTTCGCGGCACAACTAGACCCCAAATGGAGCCCATATACCAAATTTGAACCAAATCGGTCCAGTGTTGCTAAGAAAAGTGCCGCGTACGGCGGACGGACGGAAAATTTTTTATTCGATTTTCGGATTCTACGTACCTTGAAACGTAAAACATCAAATTTTGAGGGGGGGTTAAAATTTTAACACAGAATGTGTTTTTGCGATGACCTACCGAAAAAAAATCGTCACGAAAAAGCGACAGAAAAAACATCTGGTGATATGTTTATTGGTTGTCATGTTAATGTCAACTCCACATTTATTATTGTTGTTTTTTATTTAACGGATGACTAGTATCGCAAAAACACATTCTGTGTTCCTATGATTTCATACAGAGTATGGAAAAAGAAATAAACCGGGGGGTGCAGGGGGGCGGAGTTTTTTTTCTTGCTCGATTCCAAAGGCTTATTATTGAAAATAATAAACCAAAAAGTTATCCAAAATCAAAATTTTCACTCGCCTTTTACGTTTTGGACCTTTCTGAACAATGAGGAATTTCACCGATTTCTGTTTGCATTTTTCCTGAATAGTTAATGGTGTGGGATAGATGAAAATCGGGCTGATTTCGGAAAATAAGTCTCCTGTTATTTTTGGGAGACAGTCAAAATTTTTAATTTCAAAACTAACCGGGAAAACAGACGTCCAGTGGGAACGCTCGCTGATTGGGCTGTTCGGATCGCCGTCTCCTCCCAGTGTTGCCCATTGGTACGACGAAATCGTGTTTTCTAAGAGAAAAGTTATCAAACAAAAACAGAGGAAACCTAATTTTCCCCATCTCGCTTTTTCTATTTT
The DNA here is from genome assembly GCA_009739505.2 of Apolygus lucorum. Taxonomy (NCBI): domain Eukaryota; kingdom Metazoa; phylum Arthropoda; class Insecta; order Hemiptera; family Miridae; genus Apolygus; species Apolygus lucorum. The sequence continues at coordinate 3,800,052 of CM019173.2, read as the reverse complement.
TTTCTTCAGTTTTTCGATTTCGAACTTTACTGTTTCATGAAATTTTGCATCTGGGGACTATGGATTTCTCGATCTCAGCGCTTCAAGCGGCCATAAATGAACTATTCCAGCATGACGTCATTTTCCCGGTTTTTTTAAACATTCGTATTTTCTACACTGTTTTGTTTATTCGTAAATTAGGAAGTTCGGGCTGAAAGTTTGTCTTAGGGGGTTTTTAGAGGTGCTGAATCCGATTTTGGGGTCAAAAATAGGAAATTCCGACATGGTGAAATTCCTCATTTTGGTTCCGTGTCTGTCTGTCTGTGTGTCTGTCCGTCTGTCATGAATTCCTTTTAACGCGCATGACTTTACGAAGTTATTGTCCGATTTCTATGAAATTTTCAGGGATTGTGCGGGTTGGTGTGTAGACGGTCCCCTATGAAAATCATCATCCTCGGACTGATATAAGCGACTACGCATGCGCAAACGCGAATTTCCTTGTAACGGCCATAACTTTCACATTTCCTACCCGATTTCGATGAAATTTTCAGGGATTGTGCGGGTTGGTGTGTAGACGGTCCCCTATGAAAATCATCATCCCCGGACTGATAGTAGCCACTGCGCATGCGCGAAGGTGAATTGCTTGTAACACCCATAACTTCCACACTTTCTACCCAATTTCGATGACATTTTCAGGGATTACGCGGATTAGGTTGTAGATGGTCCCCAATGAAAATCAAGGCCTTAAAATTTACAGTAGCCTCTGCGCATGCGCAAACGTAAAATCCTTGTAACAGCCGTACGTTTGACACCATCGCGTGTGACGTGAGAATCTCAAATCCTATTCAACCAATCACCTGGCCGCTATAGATCAGTGAGCAGTGCTCTGGACTCCCACCCAGGAGTCCCAGGTTCGACTCCCAGTCAAGCTAAGAAATTTTTTCCAAGTCAAGCTAAGAAAATCACTACTCACATACATTTTTCGTCCGAATTTGATGAAATTTTCTAGGATTGTCTTTTTTTGTCTTATGACTTTTTTTCTTAACCCCCTTAAAATCGGACTTTTTCCACTTTTAAGATTTTTTCGTATTTTCGACCTTACGCCATTAAAACAGCCATAACTCCCTTGTTTTTCAGTCAAAATTCAAATGTAATTATACCTTTGGAAAGAGCGTTAAATTCTCTATCTCCCTAGTGCTAAATACAACTTTTTGAAGAGGACTAAAATGTTGAAAAATGAGCACGAATAGTAAAAAGTTAGTTTCAGTTAGCATTACAAACGTTTGAAAAAAACCAAAAATTTCCGAGATTTTACTATTTGTGCTCATTTTTCAACATTTTAGTCCTCTTTAAAAAGTTTTATTTAGCACTAGGGAGATAGAGAATTTAACGCTCTTTCCAACGGTATAATTACATTTGAATTTTGACTGAAAAACAAGGGAGTTATGGCTGTTTTAATGGCGTAAGGTCGAAAATACGAAAAAATCTTAAAAGTGGAAAAAGTCCGATTTCAAGGGGGTTAAGAAAAAAAAGTCACAAATTAGTTGTAGAATCGAACCCTGGCCGGTGGTACGACCTTAACCGTTACACCCTGTATAAAACTACCTATAATTATTTGTGTATATAATTATTACAGACCTAGAACGAGGCGATGGCGGTCCTGGAACTTGCACTATGCTCTTGTAAGCTCCGTCTTTATGACATAAGATGAAATTCGAGTCCAGAGAAGACGATCTGGACTTCCTCGGCGCCGGCATCGGACCGACCGTCACATTCCTGGAGGTGTCGCCCGGATTGAGAGTCCTTGAGTTTCTAGCCTCCGTCGTCGCCATCTTGGGGCCCTCGGCCGGCCCCAGAGTCCTGGACCCCATCACCCTGGCGTCTCCAGGGCCGAGCTCCCTGCATAGGTGGCAAACGCAGTCCTCCGTGCAGCTCATCTGTCGTCGTCTGAGCTTCGCAACGGGCAAAGTGGCTTCTCTCGACCTCGTCGACTTCTTCCTGTCGAGCCTGGGTCGCCTGGGGGCACTCTGGGGACACTCAGGGCAGCTCGGGGACTCATGCCGGTGCGCCCTGGACCGCAGTCCCCGAGACAACACGGTGTATTTGCCCCTCACATCCAGGTGGCGCCTGGTGCCACGGAACAGAAATGACACCCGAAATCGTCTTTCAACTTTCTGGCGTTTTAGTTTCAACAGACTGCCTGAAGAGTCGCCGCTTTTTCCAAAATCGATAATCGGATCACTCCAAACTGCAGAACTCGTGGTAATTTTTAACCTTCAACAGAGGAAGAAGGTGACTTAGCTCGGTTTGTTCATGGACGACGTTTTTCTCCTTCCAGCCTTTATTTTAACAAGACTCTCAGTCACAACAAGCAGTCTAAAATCAAAACCAATCCAAATCGTAGAATTTGTAGTAATTTCAATTCAGCTCAGGTTACCAAAAAAGACAACAATTCCACCAGAATTAAAAACCTGACCACTTCAAAACCCAGTATTCAAGGTGATGGTTTTCTATTCAGTTCCTCTTACGATTCCAAGACATCAAAGCCAGTAATCTCACCGAAGTTCATGGTTATTTCGTCTCCGCTTCTTTGTCAATTTCAATATTACTACTTCGATAATTACTCCAAAAACGCCAAGATTCAATTTTAAGAAGCTGCCTGATGTGGATCTCGTAGTTGTCAACTCCAATTCAAAACAAACTTTCAAACAAACGAGCTTCAAATACGACGATCAAAACTGAAAATATGATAAATTTTCAAAAAATCCTGTATATTATCATCTTTTTGCATTATCAAAGTCGGTCAAACTGCAAAATCGTTTTAATTCTTCCTTGAATGAAGTCTAAGAACTGATTGTGAAAACGAATGCTCGCTACTTCACACAAGGAATTTCCGTACCTTATTGCCAATTTTGGAAATTATATGGTTCAAACCCAACTGATTAACCAATCAGTTCTTCATAGCACGTTTTTGGGATGAAGTATTATTGGGTGGAAACTATTCCAGTGATTTTCGAAACACATCAACAAAATACCTTATACCCAAACTTTTCAACCTTTGTTCAAATACGTTGCCACCTTTCGAGCAACGTTGCGTCCGCTTTTGACGCAAAATTGCGCTGAGCACAAAAAACAAAGCACGACTGTGTGGAGAAACAGACGAACCGAGCGACCAGCAAGTTTCTTGATGGAATCGATTTCCGACCCGAATTCCTCGTAATATGCAGCTTTCTGATACGTGTCCACCGAGAGTGGCAGTTCTTGGATCATGTCCTTCAGTCAGTCCCATTCACTATTACGCAGGTTTTAATATTCTGCGATTTTGGAGCTATTTCCAGTAAATTTTGAAGTATACATATATAAATTTTAATGGATTTTCTGGAGAATGATGACAGGATTAGGTCAAGAACACATTGGGGTCTTCAAAGTGGATTCCAATTTTCAGTTGTTGCAGTAGAGGAATTTTAAATCCCCGTTTTGAGAGTATCAAAACCTGCATGTATTTCCGGCCAATTTCGCTGATGTGGGGCCAATTTTTGATGGATTCTAGTGGGAATTTAGAGAAGTTCTGAAGTTGGGGGGAAAGGCAAGCCTGCCACTATACGTTTAGGTATAGTAATAAGGATGTTCTACGCCACGTAGACTAATTTGGCACCTCAGTGAGTAACTGAGAATACAAATTGAATTTCTAAAGTACTGCAGGCAATTGTAGAGGTCTAACAATCGTTCTGAATTGATAGACCAACTTTGCACAGAGATGGTTGGGATCTCTTTGATTTGGTAACTTTCTATGATAAACTACCTTTTAGGCTACCAGGAATTATACACTGAAAAAACACATAATTCACTTGGTATCCAAATTGGAGGTTGGTAGATCTGCTGGGATATTGTATGCAGCCTTAGATATATTATCTTCTTCGCATTCTGGTGCCTGACGAAGGTAGTTTTCACTCAGTTGGATCAGCGAGTCTCACTACACACTCAAAGAGTTTACATCCAAATTTCTGAAGGTAGACTTGTCTGCACAGCACTTGGCAAAAAACTCAGCGTCCGCAATTTGAAGTCTCAGTATCGGCAATGTTGCAAGAAAAAACCGTCACTACGAGAAAGCAAAATGCACTAAGAACCGATCATCACCGTTTCGCGACCGAAAAGATACTGGATACAGAACGAAAGTGAAGGTGCCTTCAAGATTCTCACGTCCAACAATTTCACACCCTCAAGTTCGTTAGCCACCTCCTCCGCTTCCCTTCCTTGAAGCCGACTTTTCCTTCACTCCGAGACGTCAGAAACTGAACGATATTAATTGACAATTAGAGCCAGATGGGAATCGGCCTTTTGTTGTCGATGGAAAGCAAAATATAACTTCTGCGTTGAGTAACCTTTTTCCAAATGGTGATCAGAACATTCCTTGATCGAGTTTTGCATGTATAATTTCGATGTTACGAGACAGTAGTTTCGTAAGTTGGAAATTGAATTAGTGAAGCGTTTCTTTAGTCGAAAATTAACTAATCCAAGTCAGAATAAAATCAGAAGATGAGATAATAGACTTGTGATGGGAACTTCCTATGATGTAGCTTGAATAACCGTTTCCGATAGTCTTATGTATTTGGAGGGTAGTTGCGAGCTGAACCCAACCTGATTTGATGATCCTTCAGCAGAAGCCACGGTACGAACAACTTCTTAAACGTGTTACTGTTTGCCAACTTTGAAAACTACTAGCATGATCGAGAAACACATCGGTGATAGGTGCATTTCTCTTATTTTTACATTGATGAACCCTTCAGGGTGTTACATTTTAAAACGGTCACAGGCCAGGAATCGATTCTACAGCTCATTTCCAGCAAAAAATGTCTGTTGATAATTTTTTTTTAGAGGCTTCGTTTTCGAGTTATTTCACTTTTAAGATTTTTTCCGTGTTTTCGATCTTATCTCAGTAAAACGGCTATAACTTTTCAAATTTTCATGAAAAATTAAATCTGATTACACCGTTGGGAAGAGCATAAAATTTTGTATCTCCTTGATGAAAAAAAAAAACATTTTTGTAAATCGGAAAAACAGGTAAAAATTGGACTTGAAACGAAAAATTGGTCAAAACATGGAAATCTCATCTTTTTTCAAAAGCTCTTAGGTTCTGTAATCCGTCATGTTAATTTTTACCGGTAGCCTTTAAAGATGAGCAGAAATCTCAGCTTTCCAGCGGTATTTCATTTATAGTTTGAAAGTAGGGCTTATCACAGAAATTTGTGTTTGAACGCGGGAAAACGTTGATTTTCGGAATCGGAGTTCCTGCTAAGACGATCTGAGGGATTGGACCACAGAGTACTGGAGACAAGTTAACAGAGGAGAAAGCCAACGTTAAAATGGCGTGCAAGCATTTTTGAGACTGCCTCAGTTGCGCCATCTACTTTAAGCTAAGGATTGGACGATGCCATCTTGTTGTACGGTGCTGAAGTATGGGCAGACGCTCTGAAGTTTCAAAAATACAGGACGCGTATTGAATCGGTGCAGCGACGTGGTGCACTAAGGATATGCAGCGGCTACAGGACGGTTTCAGCCCCTGCAGTGCAGGTTGTTGCCGGGGTCACACCAATTGACCTACTGGCAGACGAGCGCAGGAGGATCCACCTGAGGAAAGCGGAGAATGCGCCAACGGTGGTTAAGAAGATCTCCCCTAGATGGGAGAGAATGCGGAGTAGCCTGATTGACGAAGTCGGTGAACTTCAGCCAGAGACCATAGTTAATAAGATGATGGAGACAAAGGAGAACTGGGATGCCATCAATACCTACGTCATCGCAGTTCTCAAAGAGAAGGAAAGAAATAGGGATTGGGAAGGCTTAACATCATAAACGCCCCATCCCCTATCGAAGCCAAGGAGGAGCCTAAAGACATTAGGCCTCACGAAGAGGAAGCCCAGCAACAGCCGGGCTGAAAAAGGGGCTGCCCCGAAGTAATGCATCAACTGTAGTCCCGGGGCAGTCCAGACGAACAGAGGAGGTTTTAGTGGGTAACCAGTTGCTTATAGCGGCCGGACCCCCACATAAAGGGCGGTGAGACAAACATCCCTCTCCCGCTGTCAACCAATAAACGGTTTCCTCCTCTATAAAAAAAAAAAAAAAAAAAAAAAAAAAAAAAAAAAAAAAAAAAAAGGATTGGACGATGGGAGGGGGTCGCAGAGTTTGGCAAAATCCTACTCATGAGTATGATTAAGATTTGTAATGACAAAAATATGTTTTTCTATGGCTAAAAATATGATTACATTTTTATTCACTCATAAGAGTATAATTAAAATCATAATTAATGTATGAATAGGATTAAATCCTTGATCACAGGAAATGTGTGATTAATTACACGAGGTAAATTATTAATCACAGAAATCCGTGATTAGTCACAGAAATTGGTGATTAATCACGGGAAATGTATGGTTAATCACAAAGATCCGTGAGTAATCACAGACATCCGTGAGTAATCATGGAAAAATCATGATAAATCACAAGAACCAGCGTTTAATAATAGATTATTCACACATTTCCTGTGATCAAGAATTCAATCTTATTCATACATTGATTATGATTTTAATCATCTCTTTTGAGTGAATAATAGTGTAATCATACTTTTAGCCATAGAAAAACATATTTTTGACATTACAAATCTTAATCATACTCATGAGTAGGATTTTGCCCAACTCTGCGACCCCCTCCCATCTTCCAATCCATAAAGATCGTCTTAGCCGGAGCGCTGATTTCGTTGAAGAAATTCACGTTTTTCTGATTTCAAACACAAATTTCTGTGAAAGCTGAGATTTTTGGGCAACTTTTTGGCCTAAAGAAAAAACGTCTGCCAAGTTGGGTGGGCAGTATAGCTTCCTCACTCATTGTAACATGGACGTATAGAATCAGTTGGCGAAAAAATTATGATTCAAAGAGTTATTGAATATCAAAATACTGGCGATGATATGCGGGATAGGGTTGCAGGTATTAATGTTTATAATAGTGTTGTAAATAGTTGTGGTAACCCACACAATCCCTGAAAATTTCATCGAAATTGGTTGAATAGTTGCGGAGTTTTGGTTGTAACAATAAATTTAAAGTTCGCGTATGCGCAGCGGCTATTGCTTGACCAATTTGATTGACACTTATAGGGTGTCTCTTAGAAGTTAGTCCCTAACTAACCTCCAAATTTGAGCAAAATCGGTTCATTAGAAACCGAGGTTCCAGGAAATTCACGTTTGCGCATGCGCACTCGCTCCTATTGGTCCGAAGGTGCTGAAATTGATAGGGGACCGTCTAGGACCTAACCCGCACAATCCCTGAAAATTTCATCAAAATCGGACCACAGGTTAGTATAGTTTTGCCCGGGACAAGGATTGACCACAGGCAGACCGACAGACAGACAGACACGGAACCAAAATTGTTCGGGAAGCTCTAAAACGCAAAAAGCAAGTGGAAATTTTGATTTTGGAGGACATTTTTTTTTTCACTTTTTTCATGAATACAAAGCTTCTCTACCTTCGGTAGTGAGAAAGCAAAATTTACGTGTCGGATTACAGAACCTATGAGATTTTGAATAGTTGAAATTTTCAAAATTTTACCAATTTTTACCCGTTTTCCAAATTTAAAAAATGTTTTTTCCATCAAGGAGATAGGAAGTTTTACGCTCTTTTCAACGGTGCGATTGATTTAAATTTTCATGAAAATTCGGGGAGTTGAAGCCGTTTTACTGAGATAAGGTCGAAATCACGAAAAAATCTTAAAAGTGAAATAACTCGAAAACGAAGCCTCTAAAAAATTACTAGGAGGAATTTTTTGCTGGAAATGAGTTCCAGAGTCGATTCCTGGCCAGTGACCGTTTTAAAATGTAACACCCTGTATAAGACTAGGTATATTATTATGTGTACACTTTTTAACCTGCTGAACAAATACGAATTCTACTTATGTAGCAGAAAATTAAATTCGCCTAATTATACTAGTAGTGAAGTAAGTAAAGTAAACAACCATTTCAGGTCGGATTTTCGTCCGACTGCCATTCCTGGCGTCGCGGACGTCATCAGCTGTCTTCCTAAGGGAAGATCAGAATTTGTTCTGATGATTTCGCTCATGGCTTCCCATTGGCCTCACCGCCCTGGGTTGTGACGAGGGGAACTGCGACCGGTTTACCAGAAAATATCGACACCTGAGCGCCCAAAGGGCCAAACTGCTTTTTCTTGTTCAAAGGGCCAAATTGAAATCAGTTTCAATGTCAGAAGTCCGAAGGGCCAAACTGGAATTTAAACGAAAAGTTATTAGGGCCAAACTGCATCCATCTACGTGATTCATAGGGCCAAACTGCTGATCTTACCAACTAAAACGCAGCCACAAACTACTCCGATTGCTATTTGCGTGTCAGAGACAAATATAATGGCACAACAACTGACTAGAAAATCGATTTCTGACCCTTTATTATGTTCACGTCCACTACCTACCTACTTGTTGCATCCTGTGTTTTTGGTATATTATATTCAATAACAAACCTTTGGAATCAACCAAGAAACAAATTTTTTTAACCCCCCCTCAAAATTTGTTGGTTTACGTTTCATATTAGGTTGTATCCAAAAATCGAATAAAAATTTGGCCGTCCGTCCGCCGTATGCGGCACTCAGCTCAGTTAGCATTGACCGATTCTGATGAAATTTGTTATATGGGCCCATTTGGGGTCTAGTTGTTCCCCGAAGCTTTTGGTTGATGTCAGTCACTTCTAAGGGTTGAAAAATAAGGGTTGAAATTTTGAAAACGCCGTAACTCAAAATATTCTGATGTAAAGGTATTGTTTTTCCATCATTTTTTGCGTTCGAGTCCACCAAGGTAGGGGATGCTTTGTTTTCACTTTTCAAGTTTGAAAAAAAATGTTCTCCAGAAACAAAGTTTCCACCCGTTTCAGACCTTTCTGAACAATTTTGGTTCCGTGTCTGTCTGTTTGTCCGTGTGTCTGTCATGAAATCCTTGTCGCACCCATAACTTCTACATTTTTCATCCGATTTCAATGAAAATTTCAGGGATTGTACGGAATAGCGTGTAGATGGTCCCCTATAAAAATCATCGCCCACAGACTGATAGTTGTTACTGCGCAAATGTGTATTTCGTTGTACCAGCCATAACTTTCTCACTTTCAAAGCAAACGTGAAATCTTTGTAACTGTCATAACTTCTACTTGTTCATCCGATTTCGACGAAATTTCTCAGGATTGTTCAAATTGGAGTGTAGATAGCCTTCTATGAAGGTAGTACAAGGTACATAGAGATCGATGTTTTTTGAGACTATTACTGTGTATCGGATCAACTATACCTACAATTGGGTTATGGATACGAGGAAGCATATGTGGGTGTGTCACATATGACACACCCACTTGGCAGGCGTTACTTTTGATTGTCTTTAGTACAATCTTTTCTCCACCCACTCGTTCTTTTTCGAATGTGGTTTTGGAAAAGGTGATTTCAAACGATGGCTAGAACTCGACGGGGGAAGCAAGGGAAAGTGTTCTCAACCAGATCTCAGCTCATGGTTTTTTGGGCCTTACAACAACTGAGAGAGGTATATAATGATGATTCGAATAGTTTCGATTAAATTGACTAGAATATTTTTTATGACTCTATTTTATGACTCCGACTTTTTATGGCTCTAGAGTCAGTAACATTTGGCAGAATCGAGTTCGTTCTTTCAAGTCCTGATGTTTGCTTAGGTACAGACGATTCAGTTAATCAACTAAATCAATCAAATTGCATTGAATCAATTGAGCTGAAGTCGGAACACCAGAAAGATAGCTAATTTGTCAAGTGTAATGATAATTTTCTTGCCGTCCAGTTGTGTCACTGTGACCACTCCTGCTTTTTACTTCAGTTTGTGTACCAAAGGGGCGATTCCTCACCAGTAGGTACCACGCAGAATACTTCCATATGAAGAATAAGCTCAACATACGTGATGAGCTCATTGAGACAAATGAAGAGGACAATGCTGAATAGATGAGGATATATCGTCGAAGATATATCTTACTATTCATCAATGATTATTAGATTTGTTTCAAATGCTATGGTGTTCATTTACTATTGGAATAATTAAAATTTCGTTATCCGTGTTTCAGAAATTACTTAATTGCTGTTTTTGCTTCCTCACTACCGAAGGTAGGGAAGCTTTGTATTCGTGAAAGAAGTGAAAAAAAAAAATGTCCTCCAAAATCAAAATTTCCACTTGCTTTTTGCGTTTTAGAGCTTCCCGAACAATTTTGGTTCCGTGTCTGTCTGTCTGTCGGTCTGTCGGTCTGTCTGTCTGTCTGTGGTCAATCCTTGTCCCGGGCAAAACTATACTAACCTGTGGTCCGATTTTGATGAAATTTTCAGGGATTGTGCGGGTTAGGTCCTAGACGGTCCCCTATAAATTTCAGCACCTTCGGATCAGCTGAGTGAGCTCCAAGGCCATTTTCTCTCCTGTTGAACGCAGGAAGCTGAAATTTGAGAGGCAGGGTCAATGGAGAATGCTGAAGGTGCCTGAGTGGTCACTGATCAGCTGAGTGAGCTCCAAGGCCATTTCCTCTCCTGTTTTTCGCCAACTGATTCTATACGTCCATGTTACAATGAGTGAGGAAGCTATACTGCCCACCCAACTTGGCAGACGTTTTTGGTAATAGAATGGCACTATTCAACCATACCTACGTGAATTAAAATCGGGGTTTCAGAGAAAGACGAAAACATAAGTGATTGGATAGGTACCAAATACCCAGAGAGTTGTGAAAATGGGTAGTTAATTATAATAATTTATTAACGTTTAATTTCAAGTGATGTATTAATTGAAGAAGAAATTGCAGATTGACCAGAGCAATTTCCAGGTGAAGGAAAGTCGCAAACCTTAGGGCCAAACTGGCAGTTTGGCCCCTTGTCGCTCACAAATCTCAAGGTCAAATTATGCCCATAGGGCCAAACTGGACCTCTTCCCAGTTTATCTTTTTTTTAAATACTACAAATTGCGGATGATTCAAAAAACGGTTTGGAATTCAATCTTACGTAGATTTTGGACCAATTACAAAAAAAAACCTAGTTGACTTCAGTTACACTGGCCTCGCTACAATCGCTTACGTTTTAGAAATAGTAGTTCCGGAAGCAGTTTGGCCCTTTGGGCGCACAGGTGTCGATATGCTCCCGAGGCGAGCCTCGAACTCACGGCCCCGCAACCGGTCCGAGTCTCGTCTCCAGAGACACATGCCGGAACTCGCTCGGCCACAGCTGAACCCCTTATTTATAGTAAAGCTTATTGAAAGTGAACAATTTCGGATTCAGAGTAGATCCTTCGCAAACAGACGAGTTACTTGGGGAGATAAAAAGAGGCTCATTTAGTGGTAATAACCGATTTCCAGCTATGAAAGAATATTTAGGTGCTACACCCCTTTTTTGGGCTAATTAGCCTGAAAAATGTGAATAAAAATGTTGATGTTGGTGGACCCACAATTTTGTGACTTGCTACACGAATTCACACTGCCTTACTATAGAGAGAAATTGAAACCTACAAAAAATGTAATATTAATATTTAATTCAGAATAACCTTAGTTTATTATTATTATATTACTCGAAAACAATAAATATCAAATGAACCTTAGGTATCATTGTGTTTTGGTGTGTATCCAGTCCAGGGCGAACCTTCGGTGTAGTTGAAGTTTCAAGGGACGAACGAGAAAATGTGGTTGTTTGTTTCCATTGAGGTTTTCGCTCCCGTTTCCCTCTAATGGAATTACGAGTACATGGCGACGAAACCCTCGCAATTGAAGGGTTAATTTGCTCCTGCTTTCTAAACATCAAACCCTCGTAGGCCGTGCAAACGTGGGAATTCGAGGTCGAAACGTAGTTGCAACAAAGTTGATCCCAGCAACGAACCGTTCACTTTGGTTCTATCGTGCTTGTTCACTTCAAGCCCTCTGCATTCAGATCACTCTCAAAATCCACAGTCGAGACCTACTAAGTGAAACTACGTATCTAATGATGGGATCCAGCAGAGGAGGCTGAGTTTAACGGTAAGAGTTTCAAACGTAACCATAACTAGGCATATTTTCCAAGAAATAACACTATGATTTTTGAAATACAGTCTTAAGGATGATTAAATTAAAAATATGCAACATCCATTCAAGCAGTAGGTATACAAGGTGTTTCTCAAATAATGGATCTGTATGTTTATCTCCGTTATTTGAAGGGTTAGAAGAGAACTGCTGTGACCACCCCCTATTTTGGTTTATTATTTTCAATAATGAACCTTTTGAATCGACCAAGAAAAAAAATTTTTTAACACCCCCTCAAAATTTGATGGTTTACGTTTCAAGGTATACGTAGAATCCAAAAATCGAATAAAAATTTGGCCGTCCGTCCGCCGTCCGCCGTACGCGGCACTTTTGCCACTTAGCATTGACCGATTTTGATGAAATTTGATGAAATGTAGGCTCCATTTGGGGTCTAGTTGTGCCCTGAAGATTTTGGTTGATATAGGTCACTTCTAAGGGTTCAAAAATAAATTTTGAAATTTTGAAAACGCCTTAACTCAAAAAATTTCTATATAAAGATATTGTTTTTCCTTCAATTTAAGATTTTTTAGAATTTTTTGAGCCACACGGAGCTCTGTAGGACAAACCGTTCGCTCCTTACTATAAATCAGAAACACGAGTGTGAATCGCAAAATAGGCCTAATCTCCGTTCAAATTAAAGCTGACCGAAATCAGATCGATGTTTTTCTTCATGTTGGATGGTTGGTGGCTTTGCACACGAGTGATCTATATAGAAAAATAATAAACCATTGTGTAATAATTTGCAGCGTTTTTACAAGCGCTCGTGCGTGAATATAAGCGAACCGTGCGCAAACTTTGTTTTCCAAATGGGATCCTCCATTTCGGTTTATTTCCTTAAATAAAGAAACCCTTAGAATCGTCCAAGAACTTGTTTTTGAGTAACCTTCCCTCAAAATTTGATGGATAATGTATCAATACGTCTAATCCAAAATTCTAATAAACATCTTTCGGCCCGCACCTACGTCGTTTGCGGCACTTTCCTTAGTTCCCAAGGGCCTATTTCATTAAATTTGGTACATCGGCTCCATTTTAGGTCTAGTTGTGCCGCAAAGCTTTCTGTTAGGTATTGTTAGTAACTCCTAAGGGATGAAAAACGGAGGTTGAATAGTAAAATCGCCCTAGATCAAAAACTTTTGATGTGAAGGTATTGTTTATCCATCAATATAAAATAATGTTGAATTTTCAGAATCAAATGAGAAAACCCAGAACTCTGTAAGACTAATCGTTCACTCCCTACGAGTACAAGGACTTGAAGTTGGGAAGAATGACATGATAGAGTGATGACGAATGATAGGGTGAATCGCAAATGAATGTTCTCTAATGGAAATAGGCCAAATTTCCTTTCAAAATTCTGCTGATCGAACGGCATATTTTTTCTTTCTCCAAACCGTTGTCATTGGTTCAAAATTTCCTAGAATTTTGGTTTATTATTTTCAATAATAAGCCTTTGGAATCGAGCAAGAAAAAAAATGTTATCCCCCCCTCAAAATTTGATGTTTTACGTTTCAAGGTACGTAAAATCCGAAAATCGAATAAAAAAAATTTCCGTCCGTCCGCCGAGTGTGAATCGCAAAAAAGGTCTAATTTCCGTTCAAATTTTATCTGAATAAAATGCGATCGCTCTTCATTTCTTCGATTTGTATACAGTTTTGCCTTCTGCGTAACCAGTAATCAAATTTCCATATGAAGCTTTCTATTTTTCGAATCGAGTTTGAAGCGTTTAGCTTTCTAATAAACTTGATTGTGAAGGTGTGAAGCCAGTATGGTGTGGTAGGTAGTACCTACCAATAGTAACTATTGGTAGGTACTACCAATAGTTGGTAGGTACCTACCAATAGTTGGTAGGTAAAAAAAAGTTAGTAGGTAAAAAACGCTGCAAATCATTGCCCAAAGGTTTATTATTTTCTGTATAGATCACCCTTCTGTATAGATCACTGGTTCTCCATCAATAGCACCTACCACCATCTGTATTCTCCCTTGACCTTCCCTCTCAAATTTCAGCTTCCTGCGTTCAATAGGCTTGAAAATGGCTTCGGAGTTCACTCAGCTGATCAGTGCTATTCCAGGCGTCTCCAACATTCGAGGAGATCTTCTTAACTCTTCAGATCACTGATCAGCTGAGTGAACTCCGAAGCCATTTTCAATCCTATTGAATGCAGAAGCTGAAATTTGAGAGGGAAGGTCAAGGGAGAATACAGATGGTGGTAGGTGCTATTCATGGAAAACCAGTGATCTATACAGAAAATAATAAACCTTTGGGCAATGATTTGCAGCGTTTTAGATTCGAATGACATTACCTAGAACTCCGTGAGACAAACCATTCGCTAATGAAGGTAATTAATTACTTAATTAATGAATTTTTCATGACGTTATCCCATCAGCAACGAATGAAACCTCCAAGAAATCAGGACACGTGGGCCCTGCGAATCCATCGCCTATGACCTGAACCCCCATCCACCCAACCTACCCCTGGTCCTTGAAAGACAGTTGACAATGTTGGTCCTCTCGCAAGGTTCGTTCTCTGGGAGTTGGACTTGGAGAGTCAGGATCACGATTGTGAATCGCACATGAGCGTCCGCTGTCGGAAGTGGGCCAAATTTCAGGTGATCAAGTGCGATCCTTTCTCGTTTCTTCAAATGTCAACCAGTTGTCAACAACCAAGAATGAAATTTCGTATAGAAGGCCCCCACAACTTTGGAATAACGATATGATAAGTCGACCAGTTTCTTACAGCCCCTACGAGTTCAATTTATCAAGCACACTGTAATCGCTTGAAGGCCGCATTTTATCATTTATATGGTTGCATTAGATCAAATTTCATTGAATTTAAATTTCGAAAAGAAAAATTGAACAGTCGGTAGGTTCCACACTATTCCAAAATTTGAGTTGATTTACGTCTTACGAGGTGTGTAAATTAAGTAATGAGACTGATCTTTTTTCAATTTTTTATTCAAAGAATATTATAATGCAATACTGTCTCCTTCAAAATAGTTCCCTTGGGAAGCCACACAGCGCTGGAGACGGATCTTTCAATCATCATAGCATTGCTGGAACTCCGATACTGGAATAGCCTTCAGCTGGTCGGTTACAGCTTTTTGAATGTTCGCAAGTGTCCCAAAATGAGTTCCCTTGAGGTGATTTTTCAATCTCGGGAAGAGAAAAAAGTCACAGGGACCCAAATCTGGCCTGTGCCTCAAGACCAAACGGTTAATCAACACTTTTACCGAGAGGTCCTTCAAAGACTTCGAAAAAGAGTCTTTCGAGTGCGACCAAACATCAAAATGAACTGGGTGTTGCATCACGACAATGCACCATGTCACACTGCAATCTCAATAATGCAGTTTTTAGCCAGTAAAAACATTCCTGTAGCTCCTCAGCCTCCTTATTCGCCAGATTTGAGTCTCTGTGACTTTTTTCTCTTCCCGAGATTGAAAAATCACCTCAAGGGAACTCATTTTGGGACACTTGCGAACATTCAAAAAGCTGTAACCGACCAGCTGAAGGCTATTCCAGTATCGGAGTTCCAGCAATGCTATGATGATTGAAAGAACCGTCTCCAGCGCTGTGTGGCTTCCCAAGGGAACTATTTTGAAGGAGACAGTTTGTATTAAAATATTCTTTGAATAAAAATTTGAAAAAAGATCAGTCTCATTACTTTATTTACACACCTCGTATTTTTCGTATGATATTTACCTGCGGGGTTTGGGCCTGAGGATTTCGTGGCCTGGGGCGTCCGCTCTGTAGTGGTCCGCGCCCCTGAACTCCGGCATTGGCGGGCTGGTCGCCATCTCCTGAACATGAAAAACATTAGTTAGAACAGGATAGTCAAGTAGACTAAATCTAAGTAAGGACACGGAAAGTCTATGACACATGATACCCAAAACCATAGAATCAGTGGGTGTATTTTGCAACTCGACCTCCTAATAGATGTAGCGGTCTAAAGTTAGTTTTTGGTTCCAATCATGTTTTTGACACATGTTAATTTGTTTACCGCAAAACCGTCAAACTTTACCCCAAGATTTTCTCCAAAACATTTCCAAATACAATTTCTCCCACTCGAAATGGGTTGAATTGATTTTGGATTATTATTTTCATTAATAAGCCTTTGGAATCGAGCAAGAAAAAAAAAATTTTAACCCCCCTCAAAATTTGATGTTTTACGTTTCAAGGTACGTAGAATCCGAAAATCGAATAAAAAAATTTCCGTCCGTCCGCCGTACGCGGCACTTTTCTTAGCAACACTGGACCGATTTGGTTCAAATTTGGTATATGGGCTCCATTTGGGGTCTAGTTGTGCCGCGAAGCTTTTGGTTGATGTAGGTCACTTCTAAGGGGTGAAAATTAAGGGTTGAAATTTTCAAGAGTGCCCTAGCTCGAAAACTCTCGAAATAAAGGTATTGTTTTTTCACCAATTTTAAATAGTACAGAATTTTTAAAAAATTTTGAGACCACCCGGAGCTCTGTAGGACAAACCGTTCGGTCCCTACGAGTATTTGAAGGTTTTCCTTCGATAAAACAGAATCATGAGTGTGAATCGCAAAAGAGGTCTAATCGCCGTTCAAATTTTATCTGACTAAAATGCGATCGCTGTTCATTTCTTCGATTTGTATACAGTTTTGCCTTCTGCGTAACCAGTAATCAAATTTCCATATCAAGCTTTCTATTTTTCGAATCGAGTGTGAAGCGTTTAGTTCTTTCTAATAAACTTGATTGTGAAGGTGTGAAGCCATTATAGTGTGGTAGGTAGTACCTACCAATAGGTAGGTGTGGTAGGTAAAAAAAATTGGTAGGTAAAACAATGTTTGTAGGTAAAAAACGCTGCAAATCATTGCTCACTGATCAGCTGAGTGAGCTCCGAAGCCATTTTCAATGCTATTGAATGGAAGTGCTCTTCCAGGCGTCTCCAGCATTCGAGGATATCTTCTTCACTCCTCACATCACTGATCAGCTGAGTGAGCTCCAAAGCCATTTTCAATCCTATTGAATGGAAGTGCTCTTCCAGGCGTCTCCAGCATTCGAGGAGATCTTCTTCACTCTTCTGATCACTGATCAGCTGAGTGAGCTCCGAAGCCATTTTCAATCCTATTGAACGCAGGAGCTGAAATTTGAGAGGGAAGGTCAAGGGAGAATACAGATGGTGGTAGGTGCTATTGATGGAGAACCAGTGATCTATACAGAAGGATGATCTATACAGAAAATAATAAACCTTTGAGCAATGATTTGCAGCGTTTTTTTAATAAGAGAACTAACTGATCTTCAGGGCTTCCTGAACATTTTGAGTGGTCGAGCTCATTGATCAGACCCATTGTTTAAATAGTTTAAATGTTGGAGTTAAGTTACCTACGAGTGCGTCTATCTTTACTTCACTCTGAAAAACTCACGGTTATCGCTACAGAAACGGGCAGTGGTGCAATGTTACTAGTCGGGATTGAATTCATTACCCCAGAAATACTTGATAATATCAAGTATTTATAATATTATTATAAAATTTATTCTGAAAAATTGAACTTTTTAGTGTGAAAACAACAAGTTATACATAAGAATAATATAAATTCCAATGAACATTTATTTCAACGAATTTGGTAGAAATGCAATATTTCTGGTTAAGAGATCACAATTTCAGTCTTCCAGTATAGACAGACTTATGTAGGTAACCGAGCAAAACTTTCTTCAAGTAAAGAAATATTAAAGGACAATAAACAATAAACGAATGACTTAACAAAACCATTGAAAAAGTCTGTTTCACATTCGATAACTTTCAAATGAATTGCAATGGTAAATTTCAAAGTTAACCCACGAGTAAATAATATTGTAAATCACAACTTATGAGACCAAAGCACGTTTATGTTCATATCATTGTTGTAAAGTTTCGGTAGGGGCGCGTACCAAGCTTTTTCTCATTTCTTCTCCCCATCTCTTACTTCTGCAACACGAGATACACTAGAAACCTTACATTCAACACTGCGAAAATTATAAAACTCAAATGTTTTTCGAGAAGAAGATCTTCTCGAATGCTGGAGACGCCTGGAAGAGCACTTCCATTCAATAGGGTTGAAAATGGCTTCGGAGCTCACTCAGCTGATCAGTGATCTGAAGAGTGAAGAAGATCTTCTCGAATGCTGGAGACGCCTGGAAGAGCGCTGATCAGCTGAGTGAGCTCCGAAGCCATTTTCAATCCTATTGAACGCAGGAAGCTGAAATTTGAGAGGGAAGGTCAAGGGAGAATACAGATGGTGGTAGGTGCTATTGTTGGAGAACCAGTGATCTATACAGAAGGGTGATCTATGCAGAAAATAATAAACCTTTGAGCAATGATTTGCAGCGTTTTTTACCCACCAACTTTTTTTTACCTACCAACTATTGGTAGGTACTACCTACCACACAGTACCTACTGCCTTCAAACCTTCACAATCAAGTTTATTAGAAAGAACTAAACGCTTCACACTCGATTCGAAAAATAGAATGCTTCATATGGAAATTTGATTACTGGTTGCGCAGAAAGCAAAACTGAATACAAATCGATGAAACGTCTGCCAAGTTGGGTGGGCAGTATAGCTTCCTCACTCATTGTAACATGGACGTAAAGAATCAGTTGGCGAAAAAATTATGATTCAAAGAGTTATTGAATACCAAAATATTAGCGGTCCACCGTCTAGGACCTAACCCACACAATCCCTGAAAATTTCATCGAAATCGGTTGAATAGTTGCGGAGTTTTGGTTGTAACAATAAATTTAAAGTTCGCGCATGCGCAGCGGCTATTGCTTGACCAATTTGATTGAAACTTATAGGGTGTCTCTTAGAAGTTAGTCCCTAACTAACCTTCAAATTTTAGCAAAATCGGTTCATTAGAAACCGAGAAACCGAGGTTCCAGGAAATTCACGTTTGCGCATGCGCACTCGCTCCTATTGGTCCGAAGGTGCTGAAATTTATAGGGGACCGTCTAGGACCTAACCCGCACAATCCCTGAAAATTTCATCAAAATCGGACCACAGGTTAGTATAGTTTTGCCCGGGACAAGGATTGACCACAGACAGACCGACAGACAGACAGACAGACAGACACGGAACCAAAATTGTTCGGGAAGCTCTAAAACGCAAAAAGCAAGTGGAAATTTTGATTTTGGAGGACATTTTTTTTTTTCACTTCTTTCACGAATACAAAGCTTCCCTACCTTCGGTAGTGAGGAAGCAAAATGAACAGCGATCGCATTTTAGTCAGATAAAATTTGAACGGAGATAAGACCTCTTTTGTGATTCACACTCGTGATTCTGTTTTATCGAAGGAAAACCCTTAAGTACTCGTAGGGACCGAACGGTTTGTCCTGCAGAGCTCCGGGTGATCTCAAAAATTTTTTAAAATTCAATACTGTTTAAAATTGGTGAAAAAACGATACCTTTATTTCGAGAGTTTTCGAGCTAGGCCACTCTTGAAAATTTCAACCCTCAATTTTCACCACTTAGAAGTGACTGACATCAACCATACCAAATTTGAACCAAATCGGTCCAGTGTTGCTAAGAAAAGTGCCGCGTACGGCGGACGGACGGAAAATGTTTTATTCGAACACTGGGTGTCCACTTTTGAAACATGAATAATTTTTTATTCTGAGTTTTTTTGTGTGTCTGTTCTCAATATACTGCTGTATATGCTACGTTAATTTGAGATCATTCTGTTCATGGCGACCAATAGTGGACAGGGGGTGTCATCTTTTGAATCACAAATGTCCACTATTGAAACAACAACTGATCATACAGGTCAAAAATGACACCCCATTGGCTACAGCTGCAAAACGCTGCAAATTATTACACAAAGGTTTATTATTTTTCTATATAGATGACTCGTCTGCAAAGAACACGGTTTTGCTATTGTTACCACCAACCAACTTGAAGAAAAACATCGATCGTATTTCGGTCAGCTAACATTTGAACGAGGATTAAGCCTCTTTGGCGATTCACACTCGTGTTTCTGATTTATCGTAAGTCCAACCCTTAAATTCTCGTAGGGAATGAACGGTTTGTCCTACAAGGCTCCGCGTGGTCTCAAACAATTCTAAAAGTTCTATACTATCTTATATTGAAGGAAAAACAATACCTTTACATCAAAATTTTCGGAGTTAGGGCGTTTTCAAAATGCCAACCCTTATTTCAAACCCCCTTTCCTTCAACCCTTTATCCTTTTTTTTCAACCCTTAGAAGTGACCTACATCAACCAACATCTTCGGGGCCTGCATACCAAATTTCATCAAAATCGGTCAATGCTAAGTGGGGAAAGTACGGAGGACGGCCAAATTTTTATTCGATTTTTGGATTCTACGTACCTTGAAATGTAAACCAACAGCCTGTTCCGGTTGTAAACAACAAATTTATGACTAATGTAAAGTATTTCGTGGGTTTTGTGATCGAAAAATGATTTCCTCATCAATTTGATGAAAACAGTTATGTGAAATCTGTACTTTTTTCCTATCTACCTGCTGTAAATGTGATAATAATCTATTACTTCTTATAATTAAACAACTTTTTTCAATATCCTGGCCTAGAGACCACATTTAAAGCATAAATCCCTCGAAAAAGGCAGTACACGAGTGATGACCACTATACATGCAGAAAGTGTCCACTATAGAAACGAAAGGAAATTTTGGTGTCCACTTTGCCCACATAGTAGGCTTTTTGTAATTATTATTTTATAAATATTTAAAGTGAATTATTTAGAGATTTTGGGTGTGGAATCAGAAGAAGAAGAGTCGGAGAATGTAAAAAATGAAGGTTTATCGTTCTCAAACAAAATCCATCATGTCTATTGAGAATTCAATGCAAAAATTTCCTTAAAGTGTCCACTATTGGTGCTTTTACCTTATTATTGAAAATAATAAACCAAAAGTAGTTTTGCTGAAAAAGTCTCTCTTTAACACCTGATGCATGGTTGGAACATTTTGCCAGTGCGTCATCCTCCGGTTATCGGTCACCCGCGTACGTTCCTGGACAGGAGACAGAACGCAGGAGGTCAGATGGGACCGGTTAGAACCCCCTTCATCCACGGCACCCCTCCTGCCCCAGCCTTGGTCTCTTCTTCGTGAAAGATACCTCTTGTTTTGGGGGCCCCTGGAGTTATTATAATTGGTCCTACGTCCCCATTCCTGCTGATGATCGGAGTGGGGCTACCGAGCAGGCGCCCGCTGCCCTCCCTTCATCACACGGGAGTTATTAAACGGAAGCTCGATCCTCGACATTAACTCGTCTCGAACACAGAAAGGAAAAGAAGAAGAAATAGGACTAGGACGTAAAGAAGACTGGAACTTAGCAACTAGACTACTCCAAGAAATTCAGGCAGAGCTACCAAACGCAATGGCATCCACTTGTACTCATGAAGAAGTACATTTTTATGCATTGATGATACACATTTCCCAATCTAACCGGTGCAAAGCAGCAATGACACATATAAATTATACATAGACAGTCACATTGCAAAAGCCTGCAAAGGTAAAAACTAAAATATCCAGAAGACAAAAAAGCGTGCTATTAATATTCTGAGCTCATAGTTAACTCGTCTCGAACACAGAAAGGAAAAGAAGAAGAAAGAGGACTAGGGCGTAAAGAAGACTGGAACTTAGCAACTAGACTACTCCAAGAAATTCAGGCAGAGCTACCAAACGCAATGGCATCCACTTGTACTCATGAAGAAGTACATTTTTATGCATTGATGACACACATTTCCCAATCTAACCGGTGCAAAGCAGCAATGACACATATAAATTATACATAGACAGTCACATTGCAAAAGCCTGCAAAGGTAAAAACTAAAATATCCAGAAGACAAAAAAGCGTGCTATTAATATTCTGAGCTCATAGTTAACTCGTCTCGAACACAGAAAGGAAAAGAAGAAGAAAGAGGACTAGGGCGTAAAGAAGACTGGAACTTAGCAACTAGACTACTCCAAGAAATTCAGGCAGAGCTACCAAACGCAATGGCATCCACTTGTACTCATGAAGAAGTACATTTTATCGACATTTTTATGCATTGATGACACACATTTCCTAATCTAACCAGTGCAAAGCAGCAATGTTACATATAAATTATACATAGACAGTCACATTGCAAAAGCCTGCAAAGGTAAAAACTAAAATATCCAGAAGACAAAAAAAGCGTGCTATTTATATTCTGAGCTCATAGTTAACTCGTCTCGAACACAGAAAGGAAAAGAAGAAGAAAGAGGACTAGGACGTAAAGACGACTGGAACTTAGTAACTAGACTACTCCAAGAAATTCAGGCAGAGCTACCAAACGCAACGGCATCCACTTGTACTCATGAAGAAGTACATTTTATCGACATTATTATGCATTGATGACACACATTTCCTAATCTAACCAGTGCAAAGCAGCAATGATACATGTAAATTATACATAGACAGTCACATTGCAAAAGCCTGCAAAGGTAAAAACTAAAATATCCAGAAGACAAAAAAAGCGTGCTATTTATATTCTGAGCTCATAGTTAACTCGTCTCGAACACAGAAAGGAAAAGAAGAAGAAAGAGGACTAGGACGTAAACAAGACTGGAACTTAGCAACTAGACTACTCCAAGAAATTCAGGCAGAGCTACCAAACCCAATGGCATCCACTTGTACTCATGAAGAAGTACATTTTATCGACATTTTTATGCATTGATGATACACATTTCCTAATGTAACCAGTGCAAAGCAGCAATGATACATAAGTATAAATTATACATAGACAGTCACATTGCAAAAGCCTGCAAAGGTAAAAACTAAAATATCCAGAAGACAAAAAAAGCGTGCTATTTATATTCTGTGCTCATAGTTAACTCGTCTCGAACACAGAAAGGAAAAGAAGAAGAAAGAGGACTAGGACGTAAACAAGACTGGAACTTAGCAACTAGACTACTCCAAGAAATTCAGGCAGAGCTACCAAACGCAATGGCATCCACTTGTACTCATGAAGAAGTACATTTTATCGACATTATTATGTATTGATGACACACATTTCCTAATGTAACCAGTGCAAAGCAGCAATGATACATATAAATTATACATAGACAGTCACATTGCAAAAGCCTGCAAAGGTAAAAACTAAAATATCCAGAAGACAAAAAAAGCGTGCTATTTATATTCTGTGCTCATAGTTAACTCGTCTCGAACACAGAAAGGAAAAGAAGAAGAAAGAGGACTAGGACGTAAACAAGACTGGAACTTAGCAACTAGACTACTCCAAGAAATTCAGGCAGAGCTACCAAACGCAATGGCATCCACTTGTACTCATGAAGAAGTACATTTTATCGACATTTTTATGCATTGATGATACACATTTCCTTATCCAACCATTTTTGGATGCATAAAACTCGGTAACGGTTCGGAATTTCGATAAAACGTATGGATTCAAAGTTGTAGAAAATTTTATAAGCTGTAATTTACTATAGGACATGCTTTATCGAGAAATGCACCGTTTTCGAGATATTTACGAAAAACCCCAAAATGGGACCTTTAGTGACCCCCCTCCCCTCGAGCTCGTGCCCCACCTCCAGGACTTTTAGTATGTTAATAAGGATACCCACCCCTACATCTGTGCCAATTTTGGTTTGGGTTCTATTTTTTTCTACCTCAAACCCTTCGTTGCCCGGACTATAAGGGGAGATCAGAATTTATTCTGATGATTTCGCTCATGGCTTCCCAAACATCACCGCCCTGGGTTGGAACGAGAGATTGCCGATCGTCTAATAGACAGAAAACTTTCTGCTGGCGACCAGATTCGAACTCGCATCCCCGCTAGACGGTTCTTATCCTATCACCGCAGTCGGGTACACTGTCCACTAGACCACCGACGCCCCTAAGTTGTCGTTATTATTTGTTTCTTTTAGTGGGATGCCATTATCAGTTTTCAGGTCGGTCCGTTTTTTTTTGTTAAAAAGTTTTTATTTTACTATTTTTGTATCTTTATTATCTAACAAAATTATATTCCTAGTTTTTTCGGTGTTAAACAGAAAACCCACGACTTCACTTGGTAGCAGAGCCCACGCACTTACTCAATGCGGAAACGGGCGTTTACATGATTTATTCGACGAATTCTCGATAAATAAGAAATAACAGTGATTAGCGTTCGACCCACTACAGCTCCAAATTCGGATTCAGAAGAGGGGTTGCGTACGAATGAGGACCGAGAACATTGGCCTCTTCCAATGTTCCATTAATTGGTTTACGAAAAATCGTTTACGGATAAATAAGCCTACCCACTATCAACAAGAACTGTGGGGGTAATTTTTTCGTTGATGATAGGTTAATAATCAACAAAGTTTGCTTATGTAATAATTTTCAGCATTTTTCTTTATTTATCCAAAACTTGAGTGGCACCTTTCGGAATTAAGCTTCTGAATTGTTTGCGTCGATTTTACAAAAAACTCAGCTAAGTCGAGTTGTTAGTATAGTTCCCAATCCAAGAATAACACGAACATTTAGAATTTTGGTTTATTATTTTCAATAATGAACCTTCGGAATCGACCAAGAAAAAAATTTTTTCAACACCCCCTTAAAATTTGATGGTTTACGTTTCAAGGTACGTAGAATCCAAAAATGGGATAAAAATTTGGCCGTCCGTCCGCCGTACGCGGCACTTTCCCCACTTAGCATTGACCGATTTTGATGAAATTTGGTATGTAGGCTCCATTTGGGGTCTAGTTGTGCCCCGAAGATTTTGGTTGATGTAGGTCACTTCTAAGGGTTCCAAAATCAATTTTGAAATTTTGAAAACGCCCTAACTCAAAAAATTTTGATATAAAGGTATTATTTTCCTTCAATTTAAGATTCTATAGAATTTTTAGAATTTTTAGGCGTGCGATACAGGGTGTAAGCCTAACTGGTCTGCCATACGGTACCAGTCGATTCTACAACTAATTTGCAACAAAAAATGTCTCATAGCAATTTTTTTTAAACCCTTCGTTTTCGAGTTATTTTAACTTTAAACTTTTTTTTCGTGATTTTCACCTTACGTCATTAAATCGGTCATAACTCCTTCAATTTGCTGTGTAAATTACAATTTAAGGATATCGTTGGAAAGAGCATTAAATTTCCTATCGGATAGATGCCTTAACTTTTTTTGAGTCAAGGTTTGAGACATCAAAACGTCCTCTAAAAAGAGACTTTTACATAATTTTGGAAACCTTGCATTATTTCAATCTCAAATTGAACTACGAGAACCCATACTTTTTCAAGATGCAAGAACAGTGAAAACTGCGCCAGAATCTCAGCTTTCCAACGGTATAATCAAAACATATTCTACAACCGTATTTAGGGGAGAAATTTGTGTTTGAACGCGGAAAAACGTGCATTTTTTCAACGAAATCAGTGCTCTGGTCTCCTGTTTCAGGAGGCCTCGCGGTCTACTAGGGCGCCCGCCCACCCACTGCCATCGTCCGACCCCTCAAATCGACTAGGCGGAGCGCTGATTTCGTTGAAAAAATGCACGTTTTTCCGCGTTCAGACCCGAATTTCTCCCCTAAATACGGTTGTAGAATATGTTTTGATTAAACCGTTGGGAAGCTGAGATTCTGGCGCAGTTTTCACTGTTCTTGCATCTTGAAAAAGTATGGGTTCTCGTAGTTCAATTTGAGATTGAAAAAATGCAAGGTTTCCAAAATTACGTAAAAGTCTCTTTTTAGAGGACGTTTTGATGTCTCAAACCTTGACTCAAAAAAAGTTAAGGCATCTATCCGATAGGAAATTTAATGCTCTTTCCAACGATATCCTCAAATTGTAATTTACACAGCAAATTGAAGGAGTCATGACCGATTTAATGACATAAGGTCAAATTCACGAAAAAAAAGTTTAAAGTTAAAATAACTCGAAAACGAAGGGTTTTAAAAAAAATTGCTATGAGACATTTTTTGTTGCAAATTAGTTGTAGAATCGCCTGGTACCGTATGGCAGACCAGTTAGGCTTACACCCTGTATAGAAAAATAATAAACCATTGTGTAGTAATTTGCAGCGTTTTTTGATTTGTAAGTAGTCAGAGCACTGAAAATACCTGAATGCATTGGTAGGGAATGTGAACAAGTCGTTATCACTATCAAGTTGATAGTCTCCAGCATTTAGAAATAACAATATTATGATCAATAATTCTTTCTCATTCATGTTGGTTTTTTTTAATACACCATACATTCTGTTTATCGGATCCCCATGAAATTCGTTACCAAATATTCCGGTATAACTTCCGAACTGAAGGAAAATTAGACGGTTACATAATAAGGCCCCAAAAAACCCTGAAAATTCTTTGAAATCGTACAATGATAACAGTTATCATTTGAGTTACTCAAGAGCGAATTTTCCCGACAAAAGGATTTTGATTCGAACAAACGAGGAAAGAGGACTCAACTTTATTCTTCGACGGTAATGATATAAAAGGTAAGTAAGTACAAGTTATACCAAACTACTTTCCGTGTAGGTATACCTATTTACCTCATAAATTCAACTTGCTTCAACAAAAAATCAGAAGCCACCTTCCTTTTCGTCTCTTTTTCACAAAATATTATTATTAGATCGTGGAGTCCCGAAAACTGAGTAAAAAAAAGATTTAAAATACCGAGGAATGGCCGAGAAGGGGAGGGGAGAGCTGATGATTGCAGGAGACTTAGAACGACCCTGGCAATTAGAGAGAGCGAGCCTCGAAGAGAAAACGTTTAAAAACGATTCGGTCCTGAAAAAGGATGTTCGGAGTCGTCCTTTCAGGTGATTATCCTCTTGAAGATGAAGTTTTCGAAAATAACGCTTCGAAAAAAAAGGCCGAGCCTAAGGAGTCATGCAGTACGACCGAATGAAGGAAGTTTTGGGGAATGAACCGTCAGATGTGCAAAAAAAAGTAGATTTATGATTTGTCATGGTTGATAAAACACTGTAAATTATAAATTTCCGTTTATTATTTTTCAGTAAAGACCTTCCAACTACCTTCAAAGGGAGGTACTTGAGGCAATGCTGATGAATTTCACAACTAACGAGCATTTAACAATATTGTTGTCAGTCTCCTCATCTTCGATCTAACACTATCTTGAACTGATGAAAACACGTCATGGAACTTTCATTAATTAGGTAATTTATTATCCTGATTGAGCGAACGGTTGGTTCTAAGTACCTACCGTCAGAAAATTCTTTAAAAGTTAAGAAATTATAAATAAATTTTAAAAAAAAGTCCATTCATGCAGCATGAATTAATGAGCGAATTTTCAAAGAAATCATTCAGTTTAAGGTGTGGTTAAGAAAAGGACCAATGGTGTTGCAATTTGTTGTAGAAAGTTTTTTTTTTTCGATTCTAGGTTTATATATATGTATATATGTTTTTTTTACATACTTTTACACCAATAATCGACGTCCTGGAAGACGTGAAATCACTGGGCTGAAAGCTGAATCTGGGAGCCCGAGAAGCGTTCTGATTGTGGAAGCTCCAGGACGTAGTTAAAGATGAGTGCGACAGATCGCGTTCATGATCGTATGTTCCCAACCTCGTCACAACAAGCCACCTTTTGTTTATCACACATTTTTCTCCTTCATGCGTTACCGCATCTAAGTAATTAATTTGATAACATTTAGTTATATTCGCGATATGTACGAAAAAATCGTGCAATTTTCAATAATACACTGGGTTTTAAACGTTTCTATCGGTGGCAGTTGTCGATAAAATATTTGAACGAGGACTCTTTTTTTTTTTTTTTTTTTCCCGACATGATTTTCGCATGAAAATTTGCTAATAATACGCTGCAAAATATTGCTGGGTATGCTTTGAAGACGTTAGGAGTCCATATTCATGTTCTACTCGTCTCTACGAACTCATAGAGTACCCACACGGCTACTCCATTTCTGGGTACAACAAATATACGCGCGTATTCATTATATATATATATAGCTACAAACTTTTCTTAATTTTGGAAAATTTTCATTTTTGAAAAATGCATTCATATCAGAAATTTTGTGCTGAATCCGAATATACCATATATTACCATGATTTTCAATGTAAAAACCACAAAAAACTGGAAAAACCCATTTTTTTGGAGTTTTTTTGAATTTTGGACCACTTTGGATTGTCCAAAATTGCTGGTTAACGAACTTGACCTATGGTTTGTTGTTACAAACATTTTGGCAAAAACTAAAAAAAAATTTTTAAACAATTACTCAAGTTATCGTCTGGAATGACACATATATATATATATACATATGATTTTTGGAAAAACTTCAGGGATTGTTTCAGAATGTTCCAAAACGGATTTCAGTGTGAAAATTTTTCGAAAAAGTCGATTCTAAAAATTTTGAGGCCATTGCAATAGCTTCATTTTCTTTGAAAATTCGCTAAAATAGGTACTTGTATTTTGAAACAAATGACATTAACCCTAATTGGACCATGGTACCACTAGTGTCACCAAAAACATCTCAGGAACCCCACAGATACCCCAAAGTATCACCGGGGTTGCCAAAATTAAATTGCAATTTTAAATTTAATGGACAGCAGAATTTGTTGTCTCAAAATAGAGTTATGAAAAAAAATTTCGAAGGAAATCGATGAAAAAACTTTCAAATTTTTGGTCACATTATCATTTTTAGGACGTCCCACAGTAAGACTTGGGCGTCCTTATGCGATCGATCTGGGGTGAAGGAGGACAACACTCAACAGAAAAAAAAATAACCACACAGTAATCCGTTTTAGACCATTCTGAATCCAAATCTGCGAAAAAAACCATAGGTGTATGTCTGTGTGTGTGTGTGTGTGTATGTGTGTATGTGTGTATGTGTGTGTGTAACAAAATCTTGTGTACTCTGCACAGGCCTTAGTTCTCAACCGATTTTCCTGGTTCTTTTTTTGTTCGTCGCGGAAAACTATCTAGTTGTGCACTACGTCGCCGGAATTTCGAATTTTGCCTTTTAAGGGGGGGAAAGGGGGGGTTAATGCTCGAAAAACGTGCGTTTTTGGGCATAATCTTGTGTACTCTGCCCAGGCCTTAGTTCTCGAACGATTTTCGTGGTTCTTTTTTCGTTTGACGCGGAATACTATCTAGTTGTGCACTACAGCGCCGGAATTTCGAATTTTTCCTTTTCAGAGGGGGAAAGGGGGGGTTAATGCTTAAAAAACGTGCGTTTGCGTGCATAATCTTGTAAACTCTGCCCAGGCCTCAATTTCCAACCGATTTGCGTGTTTCTTTTTTTGTTTGACTCAAATAACTTCCGAGTTGTACATGATTTTACCAGAGTACCAAAATTCGCAAGGGGAGGCGGTGAGTGGGGGGATAATATTCACAAAATATCCGATTTTTCAATATTTCGGTTCCTTTACAGCTTACTAATAATTAGTTAATAATTAGGTAATTGGGTACAATTATTGTACCCAAGCTTTGAAATTGAGGAAAAATTCTCATTATACCTCCGGATTTTCATGAATTATTCTCTGTACCGCCATGGAACTAATAGTGGTGCCACTGTGGTGCCAGGACATGGTGCCATGATGCCATAAACCTCTTATTTCGTGTTTTTTTTTTTTTGTGTTTCACCTTGAATACGGATGTGAACTTCGACGGACTGCCTACCAAAACTAACAGATGAAAGTTCAATGTTACGACGTATTTCCGCTTTGGTGCCAGACTGGCACCATTGTTGGCGTTGGGGGATCGTGGTGGTGGTGGGGGGGGGGGTGATCTCGAATTCGCATGTTGGGCATCGTAGATCATGAATTTTAAAATGCTCTTCAGATTCGAGGCTCCCACGCCGCTAGAAATGTTATGGTGGATAATGGCGGGGGGGGGGGTCAGTATTTCTTGCCTAAAGTAATAAATAAATTACATCGAGTGAAACAGTTTTATCACTTAACAACTGGTTAAACTGATCTAATGCTTATCCAATGGGACGTCCCCTGGAATGCATGCATTACTAAACAATATGTTTTGACTTTTTATAACTTACAAATAATTCAGCTCAGTCCACTAATTTTTCAATTGTAATTTAAATCTATTTAATTTGGTGATGCCTTGGGGAAGCTGTGGAATTCCCAAGATGTTTTTTGGTGATACTAGTGAGGAGAGTCTAGCCCCCAGAAAGTGTTGTCGTGTTTCAGCGCTACCTACCGTCACTTCAACGAACTACCATTTCTGATATCTTATCAGGTGATCACGCTAGCGACCGCATTACCGTTGCTCCTCTAACTTGCAGTTATCCCAAGATTACTATGTAGCAAAGAAGAACAACATAACAATTTAAAACAACACAAAAATGAAGTTCCTTTTCCTCGCAATTTAATAAGGCAGGGAAGTAAAGCCGCCAAACTTAGAAATTAGAGTGGTAAAATCGAGGTAAGCCTACTTTTCAGAAATGCCGCTTGACCACGCTCACATCCAGCTGAAAAAGGATAATAGTTCGTTGAAGTGGCGGTAGGTAGCGCTGAAACCCGACAATACTTTCTGGGGGCTAGACTCTCCTATACTAGTGACACCATGGTCCAATTAGGGTTAAACCATTTAGACCCTAAATTGTGTCGATATACCAAATTTCATCAAAAACTCCATAACTGGAATCATTTTTTGAGGAGAGATCCGAGGAGTTATTTCTGCTATTTTGGAGGACAGTATGGATAATTTGGTAAAAATATAGGCCTCAGGGAGAGGTTTTCAATGAGGTGCAACACGAGTGGTCTCCGATGACTGGAAAAGTGCGAAAACGAGTGTCACAATATCGCAACTTATGACGTCACCCTTCTCTCGTAACTATTTTGACGTCACGCGACAGCTTCTCAACTTCTACACAATCAATCTAAAGAGTATTTTGAGCTGAAGACTGCTACGTAGGAATTTTTAGAATTCGGAAACTCAAAATTTCATTAAGTGCAAACCAAAGCCCTTGAAAATCTCTCGAGGATGGGAAAAGACCCACCTGGACTGGACGATCGATTGAGGGTTCAACCGAGATGGTGAGGCCACAACCGCCATAAAGTACACACCCACAGATTTCAATATAATGGGATCTAAAACCGTCCAATTAGCGGAGTTGCCCTTCGGCCATCAGTCTGTCCTAAATTAGTTTTAGGAGTTGTGCTCCCAAACTTGCGGAGACCTCAGAACACATTTTGAGTTGGTTAATGAATCTCCGTGCTCGAAGGTAGGACTTTGAATTGACGAATTACTTCCTCATTGTGTTTGCATTGATACAGATAATCACGACGCCGTTCAAGTGACAAAGTGTCAACAACAAAAAAAACGCTGAAAAATTATTACACAATGGTTTATTATTTTTATATAGATCACTCGTCTGCAAAGCCGCCAACCATCCAACATGAAGAAAAACATCGATCGCATTTCGGTAAGCTTTAATTTCAACGGAGATTAGGCCTCTTTTGCGATTCACACTCGTGTTTCTGATTTATCGTACGTTCAAACTTTAAATTCTCGTAGGGAGCGAACGGTTTGTCCTACAGAGCTCCGCGTGGTCTCAAAAAATTCTAAAAATTCTATAGAATCTTAAATTGAAGGAAAAACAATACCTTTATATCGAAATTTTTTGAGTTAGGGCGTTTTCAAAATTTCAAAATTCATTTTGGAACCCTTAGAAGTGACCTACATCAACCAAAATCTTTGGGGCACAACTAGACCCCAAATGGAGCCTACATTTCATCAAATTTCATCATAATCGGTCAATGCTAAGTGGCAAAAGTGCCGCGTACGGCGGACGGCGGACAGACTACCAAATTTTTATTCGATTTTCGGATTCTACGTACCTTGAAACGTAAACCATCAAATTTTGAGGGGGTGTTGAAAAAAAATTTTTCTTGGTCGATTCCAAAGGTTCATTATTGAAAATAATAAACCAAAACCTTGTCAGCGAAATAATCGTATTAGGATAGAAGGCACCTCTCCTGAAGAAAACCTTGAAAGGAAACTATAGAATCGATAAAAGAGAACGGAGTGCGAAAGTTCAGCAATACGTGAACGAAATATGGTATTCAGGCTAGGGATGGGTATCGATACTCGATATTTCAAAATATCGATACTTTCGTACCGATACTCGATATTTTAGTATCGATACTGCAATACCCGATATTTTTGGATATCGATACTTTGGATCCGATATTTCTAAATATCGAATATCGATACTGTTCTCGCGGAAAATTCAACATAATGGCTAAAAAATGAAGAAGGTAGAGAGGCTTTTGGGTCATCACTCTTTGGTTGCACAAATAACGTTTATAATATAAACATCCATGATATTATCATGGAAAAAATCACTCAGCTTGGACTCTTAGTAGTAAAAAATGAATAAAAGTTGTTGAAAAAAATATTTTTCTTGAGAAAATTGTATGATATTAATAGTTTGTGACACTAAAGTATCGATACTCGATATTTTAAAATATCGATACTCATGGCCTACGATACTTGGGATATCGATACTCGGATACGATACAGTATCGATACAAAATATCGATACTTTTATAACGATACCCATCCCTAATTCAGGCTCTTGGTAACATCAACAGACAGAAGTGTTCATAAGAAATTCAGTTCAGCGATGTGAACGGTAAATCCAACTCATCAATCAAACTTATTCAACTACCTTTCTATCTAACTAACTAACTAACTAACTAACCTTTCTATCTAACCTATCTATCCCAGTGGTAGAATTTTGCATGGAACCACTGCAAGAGACTGGGATTGGGATGATAGTTCAGTCAGATTAGGATGTCAGTTCATCAAGGTACAGTTGACCTTTTTGTATCCGAGAAGATAGAAATTGTTTGGAAGTATTTCAACAATCTGAACCAAGCAATATATTCAAGCGGGGCCATACAAAAACCTATAGAACTTTCTTCTGTCTTGACCTCCTGGTCCAAAGTCACACAATATTATGACTGAGAGACTGATCGAACATCAAACTCTATATTATCTTAGTAACTCACACAAAGAAGAGAAACTTCCTCATCCAAACTTATTGTATGTCAGAGAGCTATTTACTAAGATGAAACTAACATACCATGTAACTATTGGAACCTCTGGATTTTGGTTTATGATTTTCAATAATGAACCTTTGCAATCGACCAAGAAAAAAAATGTTTAACAACCCCTCAAAATTTGATGGTTTACGTTTCAATGTACGTAGAATCCAAAAATCGAATAAAACGCTGCAAATTATTACACAATGGTTTATTATTTTTTATTTTTCTATATAGATCACTCGTCTGCAACCATCCAACATGAAGAAAAACATCGCATTTCGGTCAGCTTTAATTTGAACGGAGATTAGACCTCTTTTGCGATTCACACTCGTGTTTCTGATTTATCGCACGTCCAAACTTTAAATCTCGTAGTGAGCGAACGGTTTGTCCTACAGAGCTCCGGGTGGTCTCAAAAAATTCTAAAAATTCTATAGAATCTTAAATTGAAGGAAAAACAATACCTTTATATCAAAATTTTTTGAGTTAGGGCGTTTTCAAAATTTCAAAATTCATTTTGGAACCCTTAGAAATAACCTACCTCAACCAAAATCTTCGGGGCACAACTAGACCCCAGAAGGAGCCTACATACCAAATTTCATCAAAATCGGTCAATGGTAAGTGGCAAAAGTGCCGCGTACGGCGGACGGCCAAATTTTTATTCGATTTTTGGATTCTACCTTGAAACGTAAACCATCAAATTTTGAGGGTGTGTTAAAATTTTTTTTTCTTGGTCGATTCCAAAGGTTCATAATTGAAAATAATAAACCAAAATTTGGCCGTCCGTCCGCCGTACGCGGCACTTTTGCCACTTAGCATTGACCGATTTTGATGAAATTTGGTATGTAGGCTCCATTTGGGGTCTAGTTGTGCCCCGAAGATTTTGGTTGATGTAGGTCACTTCTAAGGGTTCCAAAATAAATTTTGAAAACGCCCTAACTCAAAAAATTTTGATATAAAGGTTGTTTTTCCTTCAATTTAAGATTCTATAGAATTTTTATAATTTTTTGAGACCACCCGGAGCTTTGTAGGACAAACCGTTCGCTCACTACGAGAATTTAAAGTTTGAACGTACGATAAATCTGAAACACGAGTGTGAATCGCAAAAGAGGCCTAATCTCCGTTCAAATTAAAGCTGACCAAAATGAGATCGATGTTTTTCTTCATGTTGG
Source organism: Apolygus lucorum (assembly GCA_009739505.2). Classification (NCBI taxonomy): domain Eukaryota; kingdom Metazoa; phylum Arthropoda; class Insecta; order Hemiptera; family Miridae; genus Apolygus; species Apolygus lucorum. The sequence continues at coordinate 3,765,875 of CM019173.2, read as the reverse complement.
ATGGTTGGTGGCTTTGCAGACGAGTGATCTATATAGAAAAATAAAAAATAATAAACCATTGTGTAATAATTTGCAGCGTTTTTCTCTTCCAAACGGACACTCCCTCATTTCCAACCCACGTCAGTTCAAGTGGAACATCGGTGGTTCAACGTTGGGAACATTCGCAACCGTTAAAAAATGTCTGTTCGATTGCCACGGTTCATTATTGAAATTAACAAATCGAATCTCTACTTACACCAACATTACACTATGACGGACACCCTTTAAGGGGGTTCATGAGTCAAAATCAAAAAATTTTCGACTTTTTCGTTTTTATTTTTATAAAATTTTACAGGTTTTTCCAGACATTTTGGAAAATGAAAATATTAAATTTGAGGAGTGGAAAGCAGAGATGAGTTTTCAAAGATTGAAGAGCCAAACGTTGTTTCCGGGGGATAGCTGTTTCCCGCTCCAGGTTCATAGTTTCTATAATTCTGTAACTACCTACCGTTCTTTCGCTGTTCATAAGTTCTGATTGATATACTATGTACTACGTGATATGAAATAACCTTACCTAACTGGTGCCATGGACCTAGTATCCTAGGACCTAGGATACTAGGTCCATGACCGGTGCCAACACTGCCTGATAAGAATCATAGATAAGGAATAATCAGACCTCATTTTCAATTTCTTCAATATGAAATAATTACGAACTATGGATCAAATACCTCAAAAAACGGTAACCTTTCACAAATCGCGGTTTTTCTCCAAACCGGAAAACCCTTGATTTTCGTCACTTAGGTACCTACCTGTTTCTCGGCAGCCAATAGAGCTGTCAACTTGAATTTTTTTTATATTGTCGAGAGGAGTTTATTACAGTCATTGAACAAGTTTGGACGGAAAACTCCCAACAGAAACATGGCTAGAATTAAAAAATCATAAGCATGAAAAATATGAAAAAACTGTTTTGCTATATTGTCTCCAGGTAAAATAATATTTACACAACAGAGTTGAAACTCGCTCAGTGGTTATATGAAGAGTAGATAAAGAATTTAAAAAAAAGTATGAAGATATCATGAATATATCCAGAGAAACAGGTGCATGAAAAAGTGTTAAATTAGAACCGACTCATGAACCCCCTTAAAGAGCTGATAAGAACAATTCAACAACAAGTTGAAAGCGCTCAGATAACATAAACATAGGTAATATTTTTTAGTAAAGCATCAATTCCAGGGAATGTCCCATTGGATGAAGATTAGTTCAGTTTCAACCAGTAAACGATAAAAGTAGGTACATTCCTAATTGCCTTTCTAAGTGGTCACCCACTCCGACCATCACCTTAACCCATTTCCAGCCACTGATGCGTTTTTGCGTTCATATTTATGATTTTTTTTAATATTGAAAATAGTGGTGAATCTTTGGAGGAGAATTTTTTTCGATCATGCTGTTCCTAAACTTTTCAGAAAAAGTTTTCTTTGATGATCGGGAGCTCAATGCAACCTTGGAAATTTTTTGAAAAGGAGGCCTCTTGGGCGAAGGCATGAATATGGTGGCTCAAATTTGATTCTGGACGAGTGAGCTTTCTGGGCCATGAGTTGAAACATATTCCGGTCCATAAATAGGCTTTTACATTCTACCAAAACAATGAACTGGATAAATCATATCAATTTGGAAAACTGCAGCCTCTCAAATCTCACTAAAAAGTAAAATTCATAAAATATCGAGTAAGTAGAAGTAAAGTAAACAACCATTTCAGGCTGGATTTTCGTCCGACTGCCATTCCCGGAAAATATCGAGTATTTTTGTTCTCGATTGGGGAGCAAATGATGCTTTATTTCGGCTGGCATTCTGTAAAACAGTTCATCCTCCTCTCCTCATTATTCAGTTATTTCTATCCTTGGCTTGAAATGGGTTAAGCCACCATAACATTTCTAGCGACATGCGGTACTTGAATTTAAACAGCTAGTTGGTGAAAGTTAAGTAAACTTCATGGTTATCACATTCATTGCTAATAAATTCATATTGCTTAACTGAAGCTGTTCGATAGATGGGTTGCATCTATCAGTAAACGATGCCAAAATGACGAAGGAACTTTTTTTAGAAATCCTGATTGTGATCCATCCAACTACCTACTAACGAAATTGAAAGGGCTATTTCAGAACATCCTATTTAACTGGAATCATATTTTTATCAACGAAAATCGAGGCTTCCAGTTCCGAAACCTCGGAAGCGAAACGGATGAGATGATGAATAGGACCGGAGACCGGTCAATGCCGATTTTTAATTATTTGTTCCACTTTAGTGAACCTAACATCCCCCACCATTATTTTCCCCTGGACCTGTGGGGGGAGGGGGGACCCCACCTTAGAAGAGGGCCAGTAAATCTTGAAGGGGCAACATTCTTGAGCTACTCGAGGAAGAAGAGTTTTTCTCCACTATCTCCAATCGCCCCGGACTGGTCATCCCTTGATAATTCGAGATCTTCAGTAGATTAATCACTAGCGGTGGCTAGTAAGTGTAAACGGAGCAGTAGCTGACATTTTGACGACATTAAGCAGCGAGAAACCACAAGTCCATCAAATTTTTATTAAAGTTGAAACTAGACCTAGTGTAGAGTGTGACAAGTTATTGCAAAAAATTTATACAGGGTGTCACCCTTTCGGGCGCACCACCAGGCAGGGTTCGATTCTACTACTAATTTGCAACAAAAAATGTCTCCTAGCAATTTTTTTAAAGGCTTCGTTTTCGAGTTATTTCACTTTCAAGATTTTTTTCGTGTTTTCGACCTTACATCACTAAAATGGCTATAACTTCCTTAATCGATAGAGTAAATTCAAATTTGATTACATCATTGGAAATAGCGTCAAATTTCCTATCTCTCTGATAGGGTTTTAGAAATTTTCAAATAAAACGAACGGGTGTAAAATAAGCCAAAAGTAATAAATTGGTAAAATTTCGAAAATTTTCACTTTTTTCAAAGTTTGTTTCTCGGAACGTTGTGAACGGAAATTTCAATGCTGTAAACCTAAAAGTTGCATGTGAATCCCAGCTTTCTAACGGTGGTCATTTTTTTTTAAACACCTCTTATTCAGTTAGAAAATGACGTTTTTAGGGCAGAAAACGTTCATTTTCGGTTGTAAATCTGCGTTTTTCACCAGAAATGCTTTCCAACTTAATAAATCATTTGACATGAAATTTTACGTACTTTCTGACGCTGAATCGAATGGTATCACTTTCCGATCTCCTCGACAAAAAAAATAGTACTTTTCAAGCCCTTTCTGGGTTAAACAGGGTACAACAAATTAGTCGTCGACTCCCAACTTGTTATCTATCGAAAAAATAAAGCTTTCCGCAAATGATCGGGACGATATTTTCAAGACAGAGGGCAAAAATTAGGTAAGTCAACAAAGTGGAAGGAGTGCGGGTCATTAATAACCCAGACCTCCCTTAATGACAATTTTGGATAACACGAACAACGAGATTGAGCCCTTCGCCCAACGGAAAGGGCTTGAAAAGTACTATTTGTTTGTCGAGGAGATCGGAAAGTGATTCAGCGTCAAAAATTACGTTAAATTTCATGTCAAATGATTTATTAAGTTGGAAAGCATTTCGGGTGAAAAACGCCGATTTACAACCTAAAATGAACGTTTTCTGCCTTAAAAATGTCATTTTCTAACTGAATAAGTGGTGTTTAAAAAAAAATGACTACACCGTTAGAGAGCTGGGATTCACATGCAACTTTTAGGCTTACAGCATGGAAATTTCCTTTCACGACGTTTCGAGAAACAAACTTTGAAAAAAGTGAAAATTTTCGAAACTACCAATTTTTTACTTTTGGTTTATTTTACACCCGTTCGTTTCATTTGAAAAGTTTTAAAACCCCATCAGGGAGATAGGAAATTTGACGCTCTTTCCAATGATATAATAAAATTTGAATTTACTTCATCAATTAAGGAAGTTGTAGCCATTTTAGTGATGTAAGGTCAAAAACACGAAAAAAATCTTAAATGTGAAATAAGTCGAAAACGAAGCCTCTAAAAATAAATTGCTAGGAGACATTTTTTGTTGCAAATTAGTAGTAGAATCGAACCCTGCCTGGTGGTGCGCCCGAAAGGGTGACACCCTGTATTTCGCGGTGAGTTGGAGGGAAGTAGTAATTCGAATATGACTGGTGTACTCCGTTTTTTAGGACTTCCCACAGTAAGGCTTGAGCTTCCTTATGCGATTAATCTGGGATGAAAGAGGACAACATCCAACGGAGAAAAAAATAACCACATTCGAATCCGTTCCAGACCACTCTGAATCCAAATATCCGAAAAAGACCATAGGTGTATGTCTGTGTGTGACATCATCTTATGTACACCGCCCAGGCCTAAACCGGCTCGCGTGGTTCCTTCGGTTTATTATTTTCAATAATGTTTAAAAAAGTGTAACCTTCCTCAAAATGTGTTGGTTTACGTTTCGAGGTACGTAGAATCCGAAAATCTAATAACAACTTTTCCGTCCGACCGCCTTCCGCGGCACTTAATTAGGCACCATGGTCCGATTTTGATGAAATTAGGTACATGAGCCCTTTTTGGGGTCCAGTTGTGCCCCGAAGCTTTTGGTTGATGTCAATCACTGCAAAGGGGTAAAAAATAAGGGATGACATTTTCGAAACCCCCGCAGCTCAAAACCTTTCAATATAATGGTATTGTTTTTTCATAATTTTATTAATTAACTAGCATTGAATTTTTAGAATCGAATGAGACCACCCAGAGCTCTGTAGGTCAAATAGTTCGCTTCCCATGAGAACACAAGGGTTGGACTTATGAAAAATCATAAACACTAATCAAAAGAGGCATAATCTCCTATCAAATTTCAGCTGATCAAAATGCGATGTTGTTCGTTTCTTCGAGTTGTACTCAGTTTTGCCGTTTTGCGTCCTCAGCAACCATAGCAATCAAATTTCCTAATGAAGGCACCCACAACTACATAAGTCTTCGAATTGATTGTGAAGCGTGCATTTCTTCAAAATAAACTTGTTATTTAAGCGAAAATATGGTTGGTAGGTAGTGACAATGACAAAAATGGGTTCTTTGCAGGTCCATCCATACAGGAAAATAATAAACCTTTAATATGCAGCGTTTTTTGTTCGACGCGGAAATCTATCTTGTTGTGCACTACGTCGCCGGAGCTTTGAATTTTGCCTTTGAAGGCGGGTACAGAGGCCGGAGGGGTTGGATCTAAAAAACGCTGCAAATTATTACACAATGGTTTAATTTTCCTATATAGATCACTCGTCTGCAAAGCCACCAACCATCCAACATGAAGAAAAAACATCGATCGCATTTCGGTCAGCTTTAATTTGAACGGAGATTAGACCTCTTTTGCGATTCACACTCGTGTTTCTGATTTAGCGTACGTAAAACCCTTAAATTCTCGTAGTGAGCGAACGGTTTGTCCTACAGAGCTCCGGGTGGTCTCAAAAAATTCTAAAAATTCTATAGAATCTCAAAATGAAGAAAAAAACAATACCTTTACAACAATTTTTTTTGAGTTAGGGCGTTTTCAAAATTTCAAAATTTATTTTGGAACCCTTAGAAGTGACCTACATCAACCAAAATCTTCGGGGCACAACTAGACCCCAAATGGAGCCTACATACCAAATTTCATCAAAATCGGTCAATGCTCGGTTGCAAAAGTGCGGACGGACGGCCAAATTTTTATTCGATTTTTGGATTCTACGTACCTTGAAACGTAAACTACCAAATTTTGAGGGGGTGTTAAATTTTTTTTTTCTTGGTCGATTCCAAAGGTTCATTATTGAAAATAATAAACCAAAACGTGGGTTTTCGGGGATAATCTTGAGTACTCTACAAAGACCTCAATTCCCCACCCATTTGTGTGGTGTTTCTTTTGTTCGACCCAGAAATCTATTTAGTTGTGCACTCTACTTTGCTGGAATCTCGAAATTGCAGTTTCATGGGGTAGGCCAAGGGGTTAATTGCAGAAAATAGGTGGATTCTGACAGTACCTTAAGCTCGCGGCCAAGGTCTCAACCAAATTGCGTGTTTCTTTTTGTTCGACTCAGACAACTTTCCTGTTGCACATTACTTCGCTTGAGTACCAAAATTAGCATGAGGAATAGCTTTTAAAACTAGAATTTTTCCTTTAAGTGGCTTTTTTTAACCACATCCCGACAATTAATCACAAATATCTTATTATTATATTCATTCCCATGAAAAACATCCTGTACCAAATATGACGCTTGTGGTTATTATGAGAGATAACATAAAAGCAAAACTGACGAAAGTTCTTTCTGGAGATCACAACGATCTTTAGTCGTGTAAACGTTCAACTTGTCTTCCCTCTTACACGGAGTTTTGAATAATTTGGTAAATTATCTTCGTTTACGTTTCAAATTATGTAGAATCCAATAATCGAATATAACATTTTCCGTCCGTCCGACGTACTTATTTTGATGAAATTTGGTATATCGGCCCCATTTGGTGTCTAGTTGTGCTCCGAGGATTTTGGTTATTGTCACTCACTTCTAGGGTGTAAAAAGTGGGTGCTGAAATTTTCGAACACGCCATAGCTCGAAAACTTTGAGTGTACAGGTATTGTTGTTTCATTAATTTGAAATTGTGACGATTTTAAAGAATTTAATGGCACCAGAATTTGATGAGAATATCTAAATTTCCAACATCAAAATGTACGGAAAATATCCAACGTATCAAAATATCCAACTAACGAAAACGATTACGTATCCAAATTTCCTAAGTATTAAAATATTCAATGTATCCAATTATCCAACGTACCTATTAAAAGTCTAATATACATATATGCTAGTACCCAAGAGGGAACTTGGCTCATTGGCAGGTGGTTGCTAATCATAGGTACCCAGACATAAATTGAAATCATTGGAAAATAAAAAAGAAGTATCGATTTTGAAACTTGGATCTTCCATGTCATGTTGCTTTACAGATTTGTTGTCAGTTGCAGGAATTATGCCAGGTGAAATGTATCAAGCATTAGGAGAACCGTGTGACCCCGCTCCCGAAGCTCAGCCATTCCGTCAGCCCGACGAACATGATAACGTGACTGAGGCAAGTGTTCATAACATCCAAGTTTGGAGAACTCTGATTTGGAGGTTTGATCTCATTGGTTGACTTCTTATATTATTTTAGGTGGGAGCAGCTTAGTTCTTGCAATATTTTTTCCGAGCCTCAGAGAGTGAAAAAAATTCCTCCATCCAAACTCAAAGCATCTACTCCTTTTTCACATTTTACACTCTCCTAAATAATATTTTCGGTTCCGTTTCTGTCTGTCAGTCTGAGTGTCGGCAAATCCTTACACTTGGCAGAAATATACGAAGTTACAGTCAATTAGCTTCTGCTCTCGCGCAAAAGTAGAAAATCTTAGTAACTTCGGCAGTTATATCAGATTTCGATGATATTTCTGTGGCTTGAGTGGTGTAAACTCTAAAAGGCTAAATAAAAAAAATAAATAAAAATAATAAATAAATAAATAAAAATTTAAAAAATAATAATACTTAATAAAATAAATTTGATTGTGAGCGAATCATTGGTACCCACTACTCAAGGACAAACGAGAAATTTTAATAACAACCGTAACTTCCAAAGCTGTCATTCGAATTCCATGAACATTTCAGGGATTGCGTGGTTGATACGATAGAGATGGTCCCAATCAATTTCTTTTTGGTCAGACAATTGGTATATGTGCCAAAGTTTAAACCTCGTTAACCCTTAATAACCTGAAGTATCTTTTGGGATGTCCAATTTTTACCTGATACAGTTTATCGACTTTTAAGCCAAAACTGATAGCCATTGGCTATTTTGATACTCAAAGAAGAAACAAAATAATTCTCGAGTTGACAGAATGAAATAGGGCCTTCAGGGTACCTTCTACGCTCACTAATTTCTTATTTTGTAAGGTATTAGTTCGATTTCCTCGTCATAGATGGCACAACTGCCTAAGGCAGCACAAATCCCTCTATGAAGTGAACCTTTCCCACCTTATTCCTTGGTTATTTTCTTTATGAGAAATAACTGACACCAACATCCCACCAAGGATCTTTCCATGTTTCCTTCTACTTCAACAAAATTGGGTTTATAGACAGGTAGCGCTAGTGTGGCCCTAAGAAAGATCATTCTTGAGCTGATACTGCAATAGGGCCTTCAAGGAACCTTCTGCTCAAATGTTTTATAGATTTATCAAAATACATCTATGATTAATTTTCAAAAGTCCGAAAAAAAACACATTTTTTGAACAAATGGGAAATTAAGGGTTAAGTATAAATTACATGTTCATGCATAATTTTTCAGTACTTGCTCGATTTTGCCTAAATTTGGAACCTAGGTACCTTGTTGAAGTTTTGATTTCTCCTAAGCATCATATCATTTAATTATATAATCGTGTTATAGATACCAGATATCTACGTGCCACTAGATAAACATTTGAATCATGTATTATTACCTATTTCTAACAATGACTTTTTGTTCGAATTTGTAAAGGCTAATGGGAATTCCAAAGAACGTGATCCGCCCACTGTAAACAAGGGAAGCGGCACACTATGAGAACAAGAAGATCGAACAGAAGCAGACATGGATGAAGATTACATCAAATAGTTAGGTTATTTCCTCAAATAGGTAGGTACTATTTGTACATACCACACTTTTTTCCTTCTACTTGTATGTTTCCACAATTACTTACACGTACGTTGCAGTTACTTTACTAAAAGCCTTACAAACAATTATATTATTCTCCAAATTATTATTATTATTATATTCCTATGCTACCCATTGTTGTCAAACTATCAAACCATCACTCATGGATTAATGACATGTTCGTTCATGTATTTGTTAGGGAAATGATGACCGAATGATATTCATACTCGACAGAGTCCATCCTGTTTTCAAAATGCAAATAAGCATTTGACCATTAATTTTTGGTGTATTTTCTAACGATACAATCTGATTTTGCTTCCGAGTCTACCAAGGTAGCGGAAGCTGTTTTTTCACTTTTCAAGGACGAAAAAAAAAGTTCTCCAAAATCAAAATTTTCACTCGCGTTTTGCGCTTTAGATCTTTCTTAACAATTTTGGTTCCGTGTCTGTCTGTCTGTGTGTCTGTCATGAATTCCTTGTAACGCGCATAACTATACGAAGTTATTGTCCGATTTCTATGAAATTTTCAGGGATGTTACAGATTAGTATTTAGATGGTCCTCTATGAAAATCACCACCTTAGGACTGATAGTAGCCACTGCGCATGCGCAAACGTGAATTCCTTGTAACAGCCATAACTTCCACATTTTCTACCCGATTTCGATGACATTTTTAGGGATTACGCGGATTAGGTTGTAGATGGTCCCCTATGAGGGTAGTGAAAGGTATTCAGAGATTGATGTTTTGAGATTAACTACTATGCATCGGATCATCTGTACAATCGGGTTATGGATACGAGGAAGTTATGTGCCACACCCACTTGGCAGACTTTTTTTTTTACTTTCAAAAAAATGGGTGAAAATGTCGTTTATGTTTCTCTCCATCACTGTGACGTCTCTCCATCGCGACGATAATAATTAATATAGAATAAACAAAACAATAATTCACTCACTTTTTATTTATTTTTTTTTCTTTTTTGTTTGGGCACTCGTTTTTGTATTGCACTTGGTTGGGTTAACATTTTGGTGGTTCTTCCTAGATGATGGAAGACAGCAGGTTATCATAAAGAGCTGGAGGTGATGGTACATCGTATATGTATAATTTGTTGAAGTAGTTGGTCTCCCGACAATCTTCGTAGAGATAGAGGTACTGTCTAGTAAGTACCTTCATGTCGTAGGTGTTGAATCAGATAAAATGTGAGAGAAAAAAGTATCGCCTCCGATACAGGAAAAAAATATCTATATGTATCGATACTTAAAAGTATTTGGGGACATCCCTAGTCCAAGTTTCTTTGCGGAAAAGTAGTACGTATTTTCTGTTTTTTTTAAATCCAATCACATACATCTACTCACTTAATTTTTCATCCGAATTTGATGACATTTTCTAGGATTGTCCAGATTAGCGTGTAGATGGTCCCCTATGAGGGTAGTAGAAGTTTTGAGATTAACCACTATGCATCGGATCATCTATATAATCGAGTTATGGATACGAGGAAGCTATGTGCCACACCCACTTGGCAGACTTTTTTTACATGTACACGCTAAAAATTAATATTTCATTTTTATTTCGGTTCATATTTTTCGAATAGATCAACAATGAGCAAAGTTCATGATTTTTCCATGGACAGTCTTTGTAAAAGACCATTAGCCCAGTACACATTTTAAAGTTGAACTAAGTAAAGAATCAATTCATATTTGTTGGGAAGCAGGTACTCGTACCGGCAACAACATCATACGAGAGTAACCCAGTTCGGTCAGTAAAAATTGCTTGCGATTCACGCTCATGTTTTCCATTTTTATAGGGGGCAAACGTTTGGTTCAACAGAGCTCAAGAACATCTCATTCGATTCTGAAACGCTGCAAATTATTACACAACGGTTTATTATTTTTTATTTTTCTGTTTAAATCACTCGTCTGCAAAGCCACCAACCATCCAACATGAAGAAAAACATCGATCGCATTTCGGTCAGCTTTAATTTGAACGGAGATTAGGCCTCCTTTGCGATTCACACTCGTGTTTCTGATTTATCGTACGTCCAAACTTTAAATTCTCGTAGTGAGCGAACGGTTTGACCTACAGAGCTCCGGGTGGTCTCAAAAAATTCTAAAAATTCTATAGAATCTTAAATTGAAGGAAAAACAATACCTTTATATCAACATTTTTTGAGTTAGGGAGTTTTCAAAATTTCAAAATTGATTTTGGAACCCTTAGAAGTGAGCTACATCAACCAAAATTTTCGGGGCACAACTAGACCCCAAATGGAGCCTACATACCAAATTTCATCAAAATCGGTCAATGCTAAGTGGCAAAAGTGCCGCGTACGGCGTACAGCGGACGGCGGACGGACGGCCAAATTTTTATTCGATTTTTGGATTCTACGTACCTTGAAACGTAAACCATCAAATTTTGAGGGGGTGTTAAAAAAAATTTTTTCTTGGTCGATTCCAAAGGTTCATTATTGAAAATAATAAACCAAAAACGATTCTTGGAAACTATCTTAAAGGAGGAGTTACATTTTTTTGCTTAATTTACAGATTTATTACAGAAAATAATATAAGAGAACCCAAAATAATCCCTAAATGTCAATAATAAATATAATAATTTCTGGAATTAGTACCAATTTACTGCTACAATGCCCTTCTCTCCTTCAACGTTCCTGATAAGGTGCCCTTGGACGGCAGTATAAGTTTGAGCGTTCAACAATTCCAGATTCAACCTGTCCATCAATTCCAGCTTGGATCAATAAGTAGAATCTTCATTCTGTCGCAAGATGTCAAACGACCCCTGAAGGCACGACAGATCTTTACAAGATAACTCCAAAGCTACCGGGAAAGGGAATTGATTGAAACGTGGGACTTGGTTTCCATCTGCATCTGACATTACTGGGTTCACCAATTTGTCAGGGCCCTTCAGTTGTATGCCCGAAGGGGTTTGGATCGGGTTTGAAGTTAGGCAACGAGAGGAACAAGGAGTAGGAAATCCGATCGATCTCGGTTAGTTAGGGGTTCGATCGTAGTGGTCACGCTGAAAAAGGAAGTCCCATTCGTGCAGCATGAGCGAATGCGCGAATTTTCGAAAAACCTTATGGAGAGCTGATTCAAATTAAAGCACCTAGCCCAGACTGCACAGAGTTCCTTTCTAGGAACCAGACTGAATCGACTCGCCTATACGACTCTCCAATAGTCGTCCTGCCGATCTGATAGAAATGAGTTGGGCTATAGAATATTCAGGACAAAACGCTGCAAATTATTACACAATGGTTTATTATTTTTCTATATAGATCACTCGTCTACAAAATCACCAACCATCCAATATGAAAAAAAATAATAAAAAAAATTTAAAAAAAAAATAAAATAAAATAAAAATCACCAATCGTCGATCGCATGTCGGTCAGCTCTAATTTTAACGGATATTATGCCTCTTTTGCGATTCACACTCGTGTTTTGATTTATACAGGGTGTCACCCTAACTCGAGGACCAAACTTCAAGGATCGATTCTACAACTAATTTGCAAACTTTTTTGTCTCCTGACATTTTTTTTTAAAACGCTTTAAAATTATACTTTTTTCACTTTTAAGATTTTGTTCGTGTTTTCGACATCGAGCCATTAAAACGGCCATAACTCCCTCAATTTACTGGATAAACTCAAATATGAGTATACCGTTGGAAAGAACGTTAAATTTCCTATCAGTTCATCAGGGCACAAAAGCTTTTTAAGCCTTTCGTATAAGTGAATAAATTGGTCAAAGTCAGAAATTTAAAACTTTCTCAAAAATCACCATTTTTCAGGCTGACTCATCTTATGTAATAAACAGCCGTATCGGCGGGCACTCAACGGAAAAAACTTGCCCAGAATCTCAGCTTTCCAACGGTCTATCAATTTTTCTTTCTAACATTCAAATAAGAAGAGTAAATGAAGTTTGAATGCCAGAAAACGTGTGTTTTACAAGCAAATCCAGTGTTTTAAGCGGTTTCTGGTCCCCCTCGACCTCAAGATGGCTTGACGATTTTGGTATCATTTCCTACGTAATTTTTTACGCTGGATCAAATAGTGATACTTCCGAATGGTTCCGACTGCTAGAAAGTGGATTTTTTGAAGAAAACCTTCGTTTTTCGTACATTAAATACGCATTATTCGTAAATGTGGTAGTGAGCATGAAGTAACACTTCTGAACTCAACAAAAACTTCAATCAGCTGGAAATTCGGTGTTTTTATTGAGTAGAAAGGTGTTACTTTATGCTCACTGCCATATCTACGAATAATGCGTATTTAATGTACGAAAAACGAAGGTTTTCTTCAAAAAATCCACTTTCTAGCAGTCGGAACCATTCGGAAGTATCACTATTTGATTCAGCGTAAAAAATTACATAGAAAATGGTACCAAAATCATCAAGCCATCTTGAGGTCGAGGGGGACCATAAACCGCTTAAAACACTGGATTTGCTTGTAAAACTCACGTTTTCTGACATTCAAACTTCATTTACTCTTCCAATTTGAATGTTAAAAAGAAAAATTGATAGACCGTTGAAAAGCTGACAATTTGAGCATGTTTTCTCCGAAGAGCGCCCATCGAAATGGGGAGGGATTTAGAGTGAAAACTTTGGTCGAAGAAAGTCAAGTGTCGAAAAAATTTTAAAGTTGGCTTTTTGACTTGATTTTTTGAAACTATTTTACTGCTGAAACATTTTGATTTTGCACTTGGTAGCTTAGGAATTTAACGCTCTTTCTAACGATGTAGTCAGAATCGAATTTTCAGGAGAAATAAGGGAGTTATGACCATATCAGTGCCGTAAGGTCAAAAACACGAAGAAAAACTTTAAAGTGAAAAAAAAGGAATTTTGAGTGGGTTAAAAGAAAATTGCTAAGAGACATTTTTTGTTGGAAATACCTTGTAGAATCGAACCCTGAAGTTATGCCCATCGAAAGTGTAGACACCCTGTATAGGTATAGGTAATGGAAAAGTGTTGAAAATCAGGAATCGTCGTAGAATGTTCTACAACGGAATCCCATGGAGAAAATTATGAAAACTTTCCTTTCTAAAAGGCCAGTTCCGATCAGGGCTGAGAACTCAATCGCCTAATGAAAAGTAGGTACAATACCTATTCCGTGTCGAAATTTTGCAAGTTCACAATCTGATTTTTGTATGTTAAAAAGCTTCAAAATCAAATTTTCCAGGCGAGTTTTAGACCGTTGATGACAGTTTTGGATCCTTGCCAGTCTGTGAGAAACTACGAACATATCCTGAGAAAAGCCATTGATAAACGGTGCTTTTTTCTAAGTGGAAAAAATATTGGTTTGAAGGGCTGAAAATGCAGGATCCAGAGTGACTCGAGTCCACCACTTCTGGTTCCACAGAGACTGCGAGCTCCAAGCTCTCCTTACAAGTCGAGCTCCCTTTGGTAATATCGTGTCGTGTCTCTTCTAAACTAGTTTCTCGTAAAAATTCGCGTGCCAGTACCACAGTTACCCCTTCTACGACCCATTATTTCTTTTCATAGCCGCAGTTCCAGAACCTGTTTGCGAGAAGCTTGCGATTAACCTTTTGAGCGCGGTCGGCACCTCAGCCGGAATCGCTGAAGGCGACCAACCGCAAGAACTAACCACAGAACGGCACCCATAAAAAGCACCCGACTCCGCGCTTTTAATACCAGGTCTCATTAAAAGCGGATATTTTAATGGTAACTATTAAGCCGATGGCTAAAAGAACATATTGGTAGCAACTGTCAGTAGAATAAAGGTCAAATAGGTGTGGCACATCGCATCTTCGTGTCCATAACATGATTGATGATCCGACCGCTAAACATAAAAACTTCATCTCCAACAACTCTAAAAGAACGAAATTCGTTCTTTCGTTCTTTCGTCGCTTATGATGCATCATGGCACATCTAACATTTTGTCGAAAAATGAGGTTAGAACGGTTTCTTATGTGAATTTTCGCGCCTGAGTGGACTTAGTTTTTTGATTGCTCCACTTGAAACGCTGTAATTTATGATTTAGTTATCATAGCACAACTAAAATCACTTGAAACGCTGTAATTTATGATTTAGTTATCATAGCACAACTAAAATCATCTGACATCTTGGCACATCTACAATCTTCAACATGGCGGAAGGCTACAGCTCAGATGATGAGCTGGGTTTTGTTTGACTACGTGAATGATTAGGGAGTGTTTCCTGAAAAATTATGTTGTAATCTATTCTCCACTAAATGAACTTCAATAAAAACAAAATACCATGTCCCAAGCTTTCTGGAATGGCAACTAATTCTTCGTTGAAAGTTGCAGATTTACTTGTGCTATAATGGTATGTTCTGAGAAAGTTTGATGTGCCATGATGTTTCATGTTTTTCTAGTAGCTTTCCTATAGAAAAGTCATTGCCAATTACAAAGGGAAGAAACGCCCTAAGTCTTCCGTTGCTGCACGATTGCCTGCATGCATTTTTTTTAAATACCAAAAAAAACTGATTTTTATTCACGATTTATGACAAATTGTTAGGAGGAAGGCTCTAACCACAGTTCGGACACGCCTTTCACTCATGACCTTCCTTATAAAGGCCAAAACAGGCCCTAGTTTACCTGGCATTTTAGTTTACCGACCTAAAAGAGACTCTCTCCAATTGGTCTTACTCTATGGCTGTATTCTCTAAATCACAAAACTGAGTTCTCTAAACTTCTTTCTTAAAGTTTTTGGGACCTTACAGCTAAAATTTAAATTCTTATAGTCCCAAGTTGTAAGGCGCCAGTAAGTGTCTCCATCACTTTACAAATCTCTCTATTTATAACTTGGAAATTAGGTAAAACTAAACTACCTATCTTGGGTCGAAAATTTGAGTGCTTGCTGTGCTTTGTACCTAATGGAAGAAAAAATCTAAAAATAGAAAAATTTCAATACCCGTATTAGGGTACTACTAACGTGATATTAGGCAATCTTGGTTATTGACTTGAGATTGTGCCTTGGGTAAACTAAAAACGTGATTTTATTGGTGGTTTACGATCTCACAAATTGAAACCTTGAAACTTCTCAACTCTCTTCTGAAGGTAAAGTTGCATTAAAATTGTGACTTCTCCATAATATTATACCTATTACATTTTGCTTCCGAGTCTACCAATGTAGCAGAAACATTGTTTTACTTCTCATGGTTGAAAAAAAAATGTTCTCCAAAATCAGATTTCCACTCGTGTTTTTACGTTTCTAGCCTTCCTGAACAATTTTGGTTCCGTGTCTGTCTGACATGAAACTATCGAAGTTATTGTACGATTCCGATGAAATTTTCAGAGATTGTGCGGATTTACAGAATTGCAATGATTTCTCTTATTTAATTCTCGAACTCGTACATTTACTTGGAGAAGGATGAATTTCATAGTTTTTCAGTAAACTACATCTCTGCCAGCTACAGAGTATTGCCGTTTCACCACGAAACACAGAAAATGTGGTACATCATAGCACAAGTGAGAGGAAAAATGTCAACAGCATGGCACATCTACGAGATTTTTTGACATATGGTGTTTACTGTACTATTAAATGCAATTCAGGTTAGCGGACTGTAAAGAAAGATAGACCGATGAATAAAAATTTTAAAAACTATAAAATTTATGGACCAAATCGGTTTTTTTGCCCTCCTGAAAAGTAGGCAAAAGTTAGATGTGCCATGATGCATCTTAAGCGACGGAATTTTGGTTGGTGTTGGGGAATTGAGGGTGCAATTCTACATGCCCAATGGCTGCAGTCGTTGCACCTAAACTGAGAGGTGTGAGAAAGAGCCATGAAAACTCCAAATTTTGACTTCTGCGACCCCAGAAAGGAGAATCCTGCTGAGCAAAAACTTCAGGAGTTTCCTGCATAGTTCCAGCGGTTGGTGCCTGGAAGCATGCTTTCCAGATCAAAGTCAGTCACAACGAAGAGGCCCATAACTCAAAGACAAGGAACGACACCATAAACAGCATCCAACTCCGTATGAACATCCAATGGCAGGTCTGATCAGAAGCGTGAAATCAAGTCAGTCAATCAAACCAATAAGAAAGTTAGTAAGAACAAGCATAGCCTGTTATTAAAATGTCTGCCAAGATGATGAGGCAGATAACGAGAATTGATCAACAATAGAAATCGAAAGACCCCAATAAAGTAATCAACTCCGTACTACCCATTTCAGGTGTCTACAACGAGTGTTTTCGTTTAACCCATTTCCGGCCACTGATGCGTTTTCGCATCGTCATATTTTATGATTTTTTTTAAATATTGAAAATAGTGGAAAATCTTTGCAGAAGAATTTTTTCTCGTTCGTTCTGTTCCTAAAATTTTCAGAAAAAAATTTCTTTGACGTTCGGGAGCTGAATGCGATTTTGGAAATTTTTTCGAAAATGAGACCTTTTGGCCAAAGGCGTGATTATGGGGGCTCAAATTTGATTCTGGGCCATGAGTTTAGAGATTCCGATCCTCAGACTTTTACATTTTACCAAAAACAATGAACTGGGTAAAACACATCGCTTTGGAAAACTCTCAGATCTCATTAAAAAGTAAAATTCATAAAATATCGAGTATTTTTGCTCTCGATTGGTGAGCAAATGAAGCTTTATTTCGGCCGGCATTCTGTAAAACAGTTCATCCTCCTCATTATTCAGTTATTTCTACTCTTGGCTTGAAACGGGTTAATGTCAACCAATCAGTCAATGACTGATAGAACGGAGAGGTGCCAAGACATTGTTGTTTGAAGGGTAGATGTTGCATTGATGTAAATTTATTCAATATTTAAATCAGAATGAGCGTCATCCACGAGTTAACTTTATATTTTTGAATAAAAGTAAATTCGATTCTAGGAATTTTGACCAACCTAAATTTCCTACGAATAGATTACACTATGATTATTAAGTCACTACGTCACTGGACGAGGGGATCCCTCAGGAGGTCCAACGAGAAAATCACCGTGAACTGCTGACATTCCATATTTATTCATTAGCTGCAGTTTTCGTTCGTTTTCTGAAGATTTGTTCTGCAAATCTCAAAGAAAAACCTACCTATACCTTTTAAGATTGTATCGCCAGTCTCATCAACATGAACGGAAAATAATTACCACTTATGGTAGGGGTCAAAAACTAAGCAGGATGTCATTTGGAGTTGAAGGAGCCAATTGCCCGGGAACAACAATGATTTTAGAAGCATACCGCACAAGATAGAGGCCAAACTCGGCTGGGACCCGTAAGTATATGAAAAAACGCTGCAAATTATTACACAATGGTTTATTTTTTATTTTTCTATATAGATCACTCGTCTGCAAAGCCACCAACCATCCAACAAGAAGAAAAACATCGATCGCATTTCGGTCAGCTTTAATTTGAACGGAGATTAGGCCTCTTTTGCGATTCACACTCGTGTTTCTGATTTATCCTACGTTCAAACTTTAAATTCTCGTAGTGACCGAACGGTTTGTCCTACAGAGCTCCGGGTGGTCTCAAAAAATTCCAAAAATTCTATAGAATCTTAAATTGAAGGAAAAACAATACCTTTATATCAACATTTTTTGAGTTAGGGCGTTTTCAAAATTTCAAAATTGATTTTGGAACCCTTAGAAGTGACCTACATCAACCAAAACCTTCGGGGCACAACTAGACCCCAAATGGAGCCTACATACCAAATTTCATCAAAATCTGTCAATGCTAAGTGGCAAAAGTGCCGCGGACGGCCAAATTTTTATTCGATTTTTGGATTCTACGTACCTTTTTGTACAAATTTTGATGGGGTGTTAAAAAAAAAATTTTCTTTGTCGATTCCAAAGGTTCATTATTGAAAATAATAAACCAAAACTGAAGTCTACCCTCGCTTACCCTGACTCTTGTGAATTTAATCCGAATCCTCCGCAAATGTTTGAGAAATACTTATGATTTTGATCAGAACCATTCTGAGGTGTCACATATAAATCGGTTATCGACCTATCGCAATCCGAACTTACCTGTTGACAGCTCGGATTTAAACGCTCAGGGATATCCTTGTTATGT
The DNA here is from genome assembly GCA_009739505.2 of Apolygus lucorum. Lineage (NCBI taxonomy): Eukaryota > Metazoa > Arthropoda > Insecta > Hemiptera > Miridae > Apolygus > Apolygus lucorum. The sequence continues at coordinate 3,747,237 of CM019173.2, read as the reverse complement.
AGTAGTACTCGTATCCACTGGACGACCCCATAATGATATTCATCACTAGAGCTCGGAATTTGCATATTTTGCATATCTTTTATTATGCGGTATAGCTTTGTATCTGAACGTTTTGAAGGTTTCTGAAGGGTTTGCGGTAGTTTAAATTGAAATTGAAATAACATATTTTTGCATATTTCGGTCATTTTGGGGATTTTTGCATTTTTTGGTCATTTTGGGGATTTTTGCATATTTTGCAGCATATTTTACCAGTTTTTTGCGGTTTCGACCCATCTTCTGCACTGGCTATTCGAAAAACCATGGACGCTCTGGAGGACAGGCAGATCGCCCATCGTTTGGCCTTTATAAATGCCAACTTTAGTACCATACCCCATTTGATAAACCACCTGGAGACCAGGGGGATGAATCTCTGCTCTGCCGTAGGTGCTGTTTCCGACCTGCTCGAAAAAAGCTCCCACTGGCATGGAAAAACTGGAAAAAGCCGTATAAACTGGAGGGAGTCCTATCGAAAAATCCAGGGTGGTCTTCAGTGGTTCAAATCGCGAAAATTCTCAAAGGAGAAGACAGCTCATGGGACTCTCCCTACTCTCCAAAAGAGATTTCCACTTTAAAATTTTTGCCTATGGTATCTTGCGATGTAGAGAGATCGTTTTCTGCATTGAAAGAAATTTTAAGTGACAGGAGACACCGTTTTACACCTCATAATTTGGAGCGTGTAATTGTTGCCAAATCGTCACGCTAGTGGCAACACCAGCTATCTCATTTTTTGGGTGTTTCGGTTTAAGAACCGTTTTTAAGGTAAAATTTTGTGGGGAATCGAATGGTGAAGTTAGTTTCTTCATCAGGGCAACAGGGAGCGCGTAAATCGCAATTTACATTAAATGTAAATTTTGTTAGTTAACAGTGGTTATCTCAAGTTGTTCGTCAACACATGCTATCTCAGGATGGCTACATTTCCGATGGTAAGTTTTCCTAAGTGTATTATTGAGAAAATCATGTGTTTTTTAGTTTATACGCCTGTTAAGAAGTTGTAAGGGAAAAGTGAGTCCTATGAAAGAGATAAATAAGTTGTTATTCATCAATAATCAGGGACACAAAGTTAGGCGTTGAGATAGCGCCTGTTGCTTATTGAGATCCATTTCTGAGATAGCACCTGTTGTTCAAATCAGTTTTTTGGCTCCCCTGAAAAATTGGAAAAAATGAGATACCTGGTGTTGCCACTAGCGTGACGAAATATAACATGTAGTTCATCTTTACATTTTATACCTAGTTCGTATAAATGTATAAAAGTAAATAAAAAATGTATAACTGATTTTTTGAATTGCTTGTTAACTTTACCTGATGCTTCATAACTTTTTCTGGGAGAAAAAAAGGGCTAAAAAAAGGTAATAATATGGAAGATCCTTTCTTAAAATACAGAAATTCCAAAGTCGTATGCAGTTTTAAGGGTAAATGCATATTTGTGGGAAATTTTCGTGCATATTTTCCGAGCTCTATTCATCACACCTGAACGGTAGTAATACTACCTAGTAAAATATTGCTACCGCCTACATCGAAGTGTGTTTCAGCAGTATTTCTGTTCCAACACTGCAAGACCTCGGTCATCCAAGAAGGACGAAAGACTGACAGTTTTTTGACCGACTTCAACGCGCCGAAGTTTGAATTTTGACATTATTCAAAATAAACTTATGTAAAAAAAACCTTTTTAACAAAAAAATGGACCGACCTCAAAAATTATGTCCGTAAATACCAAAAAGGGAAAAATGATAATCTCAGTGAAAACGTACTTGATGTAGTAGGTTGTTGGACATAAATATCTAAACAACAGATGGTATGTTGGAATAGATACTCATCTGTAGATTCTATCATCTAGATGCTATCTAGATATATAGGTAGGTAGGTACGCATTGAAGTCGCCGCCGTGCCCATCTGTAGACACAAACGTCTTCAAAATCTTCTACTCACCAACATATCATTCTTTTTCGCAAATATACATACCTACAATTGTGGGAGGTGTTAAATGTTAATTAGGTAACAACGCTTCCGACGGTACGTAGCTACATTAAAATATGTCCACCAATATAATAAACTGTCTCCTATAATAATAAAGTCTCAAATACTCGTCACAACCATTCCTAGGGAGGTTCACACTTACTATCATACTTATAATATAAGTTATAAGTGCATATTATTGCTATATTATAGCAGCAGAGACGTACTAGGTACCTGATAGTTTTGGGAGCACATTGTAACTCAATGGTATTCACTCTTGTAATGGTAACCAGATCATCGAGTAAGGAAGGTGGTTAGTTTGTGTCTGCAGATGGGCACGGTGGCGACTTCAATGCGTACCTACCTACCTATCTATCTAGATAGCATCTAGATGATAGAATCTACAGATGAGTATCTATTCCAACATACCATCTGTTGACTAGATATTTATGTCCAACAACCTACTACATCAAGTACGTTTTCACTGAGATTATTATTTTTCCCTTTTTGGTATTTACGGACATAATTTTTGAGGTCGGTCCATTTTTTTGTGAAAAAAGTTTTTTTTACATAAGTTCTGGTACCTGACTAGATAGGTATCGTTTGAAATTGCATTTCATCAAAACTGGATTTCCATGATGACATTAAATGTCATAATTCAATGACAAATTCATAATGTCATAATTCAAATTTTGTCAAATGTGAAAAAAAATTTCTAAATTTTAGAAATTTTTTTTTTCACATTTGAGAAAATTCGAACTAACTAAATATCTTTGACCTCTATGACGTTTGTTAGGAAAATACGATGTTGAATAATTATCGACCTACCCTGTACTAGTATTAGGTATTCATTTCGTTATATGAAATAGGAAGTCCCTATGTCATACCTATATTTTACTAAAAATGTTTCATTGTCACATAAAATTTGCTTTTATTGGTCAAGTGGGGTGGCTAAATTGTCATCAAATTGTTTTAAAATGGTATCCTCCAAGATAATCAAGGGGAACGCTACTTCTTTTAAGTGGAGCTCGAAAACAACTAAATGAGGGCAGTTGGTCCTTTGGCCGATGGCCAATTTTCGCCCCAGCAGGATCACCAAGAAGTCGATGTCTCATCAAAATCATCATCAAGCTGTATTGTGATATTTAACGTGATTATTATCATAAACTGTCACTTACGTTTCACTTGGTACGGCGTGAAACTGGGGCTTCATCGTGATAGGCCATCCGGAACACTCACAACAAAGCTGAGAACACCCGAAGAAGGTTCTGGGAAACCAGATGGCTCAGAGGGTTCATCACATAGCACCGAACAAAAACAATGGCACAAAAGGGGGCTGTGATAGTCGAGGAAATGGATGCAAGTGCTGAGGGATCTTTGAACGACACTGTCACTTCAACTTACGCGCTAATTACACCGGACAAACGCGGATGTTACCGGGATTCTGGAGGTTTTTCTCGCGGAGTTTGATTCGCCCGAGAGGTTTTGGGTTTGAACTTGAAGGCTTAGGTTGTTGAAGGGGTATCGGGAGAGGAAAAAGATGGTTTGTGTACATTCACGCCAGGTAGCGCTGGCAGAGGCACCTGTCCCCAGAGGTGGGAGGGGTTTGGAGCCCTGGTCCAAGCATTCTGGGTTTCTGTCCTGGGAAGGAATGTTGAAGTCTCCTCCTATTTATTATTGTTGACCCCGTACGTCAGTTGTTTATACGGGAGTCTCCCCCCTGGAAACCAGTCGTGGTCCAATTTTTATGAAGAGACAAGAACTAGAGGTGGAAATCAGCTCGACCCAGACGAGATCCTTTAGAAGAAATACCTAAGTATCACCAGGAAAACTTCGTACCTAGTACCTAGGTATTATATCGATACCTTAAAGCACAAAGGGGCTATGTCCATCCATCTTCCACTTTTTCAATTTTTTTTCAACTTCAGAAAAACTCAAATTTAACAAAACTATTATTGACCTTCTTGACGATTATAGCTCGAAAATTTCTTGAAGAAATTAAAGAGTTTGGTGTACTAAGCCATTATTTCAGGAATTGTGCACTGGTGATAACGTCTTTTACTTTTCTCTCAAAACTCCGTTTTTGGACATAGCCCATTTGTGCTTTAAGGTATCGATATACTACATAGTTGATAATGTAGCCACCTAGATACAACTTTCTCAACTACAGTATGCCTTGGTACCACATCAGTGAATACGAAGCCTTTAAAGCAAATCTTTGTACTTACTGTCATAGCTATTTTTCCAGACAAGTGAAAAGCTTTCGATACCAAGTCATTTTATAGTTACTCCTCAGGGGTTACCCAGTTAGTTACCCCTCCGTAAAGCTGATTATCTCCTATAGTTAGGTTACTTACATATTTGAAAACTAGGTAATTGAAAATTAAATTAATTCATGCCATCATAAAACTAGAAAAATAATTCGTAGATGAATAATTTTCTCTTCAGCGTTCAGCTGTTAATCGTGCCTCAAGTCTTTGTACTAGGCCCCCATGTTATTCTTATATAGCATTTCCAAGCCAAATGAAACCTTTTCCAAGTCAAATGAAACCTATTGAGAAAATGAGTGGAATGAGGGACCTAGATAGGTAGATACTCGGCAAATTTCAGATCGATGTAATTGTACCTTCTAGAAAGATGATTAGTTTTGTGACATAATTCGGTGACGTATTTTGATGATTTATTGTAAATTACAATTTGTAATGGCTTAAAAGGCAATAAACTAGCTTACATACATTTAATCCGAGTTCCTACAGAATGGCGACGAGGAAGAAGAGCAGAGGTAAGAAAACGTTTGATGATGATAGCGATAGTGACAGAGAAGACTCTACTAATAAGAAATCCATTCAATTCAAGGATTTTGATGTAAAAAACTTGCAGATAATCCTAATATTCAGCACAACAAGGGAAAAAGACATGTTACATTAGTTAGAGGGAATCACTGCTTCAAGTGTGAGGACACAATACACGCTGACCCGAATAAATGTCCAGCAAAAGGGTTTCAGTGTAAGTACTGCAAGAAGACAGATCATTTTACCAGGGTGTGCGTCAAATCAGGAGACGTCTCGATAAAAAAACAACTTGGACGAACGAACCAGCTTCGGGAGCAGTATTCATCAGGGGTTGAGTCAGTTGATGAAGAAGAGGTTTTTGTCGATTCCATTAGGAAAATCAAGAAGGGTAGTGAAGCCTACGTTAAGGTAAATCTTAATGGAGTTATGGTCGAGATGCTGTTTGACTCAGGGGCGTCCAAATTCGTGATCAATGAGACAGTTTGGAATACTATTGGTTCCCCCCGCTTGGTAAAAACAACCAGCCTCACAGCCTACACGGGACACAAGATTGAAAGACTGGGGGAAGCCCGGATAGGTGTTCACGGGTTTGGCAAGCAGCTAAACCTCCCAGTTATCGTAACAAAACTCAGTGATACACCGATTTTTGGGATGGACTGGATCCTGGCATTTGGAATAGAACTGCCTCCGGGTGCCATGATTCGCAGGACATACACAGAGGACCAGACTAAGGAGCATGTGCAACAAATCGCTAGAGAATTTGCAGAAGTTTTTTAAGAGGGCACGGGGACAATAAAGAACCATAAAGCGGTAATTCATTTGAAAGCCAATGCAGTCCCGAAAGTTTTCCGCCCCAGACGTGTTCCATTCGCGTTGAAGGAAGCCGTTGAAATAGAATTGCAGAGATTGGTTGATGCAGACATTTTAGAGGAGGTTAATGCCACTGAAACACCGATCGAGTGGGCCTCCCCATTGGTAATTGCCATGAAACCCAATGGAAAATTAAGATTATGCGGGGATTTTAAAGTCACAATCAATCCATGTATTCATACGGACTACCATCAAATACCCACATTCGAAGAGTTGGCAACCAAGCTGAATGGTGGTAAACAATTTTCGATTATCGATTTAAGGGATTATCGATCTGAAATTTGCCGAGTATCTACCTATCTAGGTACCTCATTTCACTCATTTTCTCAATAGGTTTCATTTGATTTGGAAAAAGTTTCATTTGACTTGGAAAAGGTTTCATTTGGCTTGGAAATGCTATATTATAACTAATTAACGTTGGTTCCTACTTTCTAAATACTTGATGCCTACTTATTTAGAATACCGATTTTGAATTCATATTTGAATGATTTTAGGAGTACTCAATTTTCCTTACTTATATTTATGAAATGTTGTTACCTACTGTTTAATAAAATTCTTGCGCTTCGAGCACATCTCATTTTAAAAGTGGTTGGTGAATGTTACTAAGTTACCTACTAAGTTTAAGTTGCATTTAAAATCAGGATCAACGAAATCTGAATGGGCAAAGAAACAAACAGAATGGCCCGTATTCACAAAAATCGCCAAAGTGAAACTTGAAGTCGCACTTCCGAAAGTTTTACTTTAGGCCGAAGTGAAACTTGAGGAGAAATCGCTATTCACAATCGTTTTTAGTGTAGCTGCTCTTAGGTCAGCTTCAAGTTCAACTGATAAGGAAGTTGAACTTCCGAGAGGGTAACCCTTAGGGCGACTCGCTCCTATTGACCAATGGGAATATTCAGTGATAATGTTGATAAGTGGTTAGTGATCAACAAACGATTGTCCATCTCTGCTTCATTCCTTTCCAAAACATCTATTTTGGGGTTTTTATTGATTTGAATGCTCTAGTAGTCACAACACTCGAATCCATTTTCGCTTTCTCTTCGCCTTCTTGGCACAATTTGTACACGTCTCCTTGCCGTAGGTACTGCAAATATTCCATGTAGTCGTTTTCCATTTAAATCCGAACGGAAAAACTTCGTAAAACGGCTGTCGAAGCAAGCAAAATAGACGCACTTCTTGTCAAAAGCTGTACTAAGGGCCAGTAAAGTGTGGTATGAGCCAAACTTTCCCGGAAAGTGTAACTTGACGAAAGTTCAGCTTCGGTAAAGTGGAGCTGAAGTGACGCTTCTTCTTAAGTTCGGTTTGTGAATAGCGTTTTCTCTAAAGTACGGCTCTAAGTGGAGATTTCAGGCTTCACTTAGTGAAAAGCCACACTAAGTGCGTTTTGTGAATACGGCCCAATCTCTTTGTTTCTGAGAAGAAAGAAGAAAGAGAATCTCTCATCTGATGAGATCGACTCGTAATGATCTGTTTGACGCCCTAATTCGCCGTGAATAGTGAAGAAATGTGTAAATACACGAACTTGTCTTAACGGGAGTTTATTTATTTATACCTAATTGAAAAAGATTGAAGAGGAAGTGTGACTATGGTCTCTAACATGGCTAGGAACATCCCTTGGCGAAACACCTCAAGAGAACAAGTACAATTAATAGTCACAGCACAAATAAACGGAATCCTTCAATCATAATTAACCATCATGAAAACCCCTATTTTTGCTTAACATTATTCAGAAATATCACCGATAAATTCCAAATAAGATTTCACAATCATGTGGCTGGTTGATGTCATTGAAAATTTACTAAATGATCGTGCAAACTCAAATTTCGAATTGGAGAAGTTATCATAGGTACCTACGACCAGAGATGGGCGAATTCTTATTCGTAAATACGAATATGAATACAAATCATATCTGCGATTTTATGATTATGAATACGAATACAGGTATGAATATGAATACGAATACAATCTTATTCACACTTTGAATACGATTTTCCCCTGTATTCGTATTTTGATTACGATTTTTATGATTTTTTTCTATTATTTGCCTAAAAATCGATTTTTTAAACGATTTTCCCTGAAAATCATACTTTTTTTATGATTTTCTCCCGAACTCTGGACATATTTATTCCCCAAAACTGTCAGAATAATCAACTAAAATTCAAAACGCTCACAAATTCTTATAGGATTTTTCACGCAGAATCGAATGAGACCACCCCCAGGTCGCTACGACCAACAGTATAGAAACTACGACGTAATTTACGCTAAAATCCTATTTTTTTTACGACTTCCACTAAAAATCATAACCTGGGGGTGGTCTCATTCGATTCTGCGTGAAAAATCCTATAAGAAATTCAACAATTATTGGTGAGCGTTTCAAATTTTACTTGATCATTTTGACAGTTTTGGGGAACAAATATGTCCAGAGTTCGGGAGAAAATCATTAAAAAAAAGTATGATTTTCAGAAAAAATCGTTTAAAAATATCGATTTTTAGATAAATCATAGAAAAATCGTAGAATCGTAATCAAAATACGAATACGGGGGAAAATCGTATTCGAAGTGTGAATACGATTGTATTCTATTCATATTCATACCTGTATTCAAACCTGTATTCGTGTTCATGATCATAAAATCGCAGATATGATTTGTATTCTTAATCGTATTTATGAATAAGAATTCGCCCATCTCGGCCTACGACTCAATAATAACTATTTTAACTTTAACTAATTAGACTTTTTGGAAGGTAGATTAGATAAGCACCAACCTTCCATTTCCAATTGGATTGCATCAAGAAACCCAAAATATTCTATGTGAGCTCGAAGCTTCTCTCTCTGGATCCACCACACTGGTTACATAAATATTCCATTCTATTTCTCACAGCTCCCGTCCCGAATCCCAAAAGCAACTCAACTGTAGTTAAGTTGGGTACTCATCAAGCCTTAGGAAGGCACCTGTGTGAGTATCGAACATTAAAACCGTTAATATAATCACGCATTAACATTCTTGGGTTTAACAACCTCATCGCTAGAGTCTACAATATTTCGAAATAACATTGTACCTACCTAATATAACAAACCGAATATAATTTATTCAATGTATCTAAGTGTTGAAGTTAACATGAAATAAATTTATTCATCGTATCAAAATATCCAAAGAACAAGTCCAGCGTGTCAAGAGTTTTTTGGTATCAAAATTAGAAGGCGGGTGAGCAACGAACATCATAACTGTTTATATGTATAATCACCCACCAACATCAATATTCTCGGAGTAAACAATCCCATCATTAGTGTATACAATATTTATTCCTCGAAATAAAGACACCCTACCTAATGTAACATACCAACAAAAGTCTGCCAAGTGGGTGTGGCACATAGCTTCCTCGCATCCATAACCGATCCGATGCATAGTAATCTCAAAATATCAATCTTACATCAATACCTTCAATCAATATCAATCTTAGTACCTTTCACTACCCTCATAGGGGACCATCTACACCCTAATCTGGACAATCCTAGAAAATTTCATCAAATTCGGATGAAAAATGTAAGCGTTATGGCTGTTACAAGGATTTTACGTTTGCGCTTGCGCAGAATTACTGTCACTTTTAAGGCCTTGATTTTCAATTGGGACCATCTGAAACCTAATCCGCATAACCCCTGAAAATTTGATCGAGATCGGATAGAAAATGTGGAAATCATAGCTGTGCGCAGCAACTACTATTTGTCCGGGGATGATGATTTTCATAGGGGACCATCTACACACCAACCCGCACAATCCCTGAAAATTTCATAGAAATCGGACAATAACTTCGTATAGTTATGCGCGTTACAAGGAATTCATGACAGACGGACAGACAGACACGGAACCAAAATTGTTCAGAAAGGTCTAAAACGCAAAACGCTAGTGGAAATTTTGATTTTGGAGAACTTTTTTTTTCGTCCTTGAAAAGTGAAAACAAAGCTTCCGCTACCTTGGTAGACTCAGAAGCAATAGGTATATTGAATTTGATTTGCTAGATGAGATTCTGAGGAAAGAGAGTGTCGCTCAAAAACGGCACGTAACAAGGGCTCCAAAACGGGTAAAAAAAATAATAGGTACATTTTAGAAAATTATCAAAAATTTCAATTTAAGTATTTTTACTCATTTTTTGTGTTTGGTATAAGAGAGAGAAGGGAAATGTCCGAAATCTTTCCACAGGTGCCCTTATCTTGATTCAGAGTCTACCAAGTTAGCGGGAGCACTGTTTTCACTTTTCAAGGTTGAAAAAAAAGTTCTCCAAAATCAAAATTTCCACTCGCATTTTACGTATAGACCATCCTGAATAATTTTGGTTCCGTGTCTGTCATGAAATTTTTGTAACGGGCAAAACTATAAGAAATTAATGATGAAATTTTCAGGGATTTGTGCAGGTTGGTGTGAAGATGGTCCTCTGAAAATAACCGCTCCCAGATCTCTATATAGTATAGTAGCCTCTGCACATGCGCATACGTAAAAACCTTGGAACAGTGAGTAGGTATAACTCATAATTTATCAGATAGACGTGTGTGAGTCTGTCATGAAATCCTATGAAAATCGTTGCTGATTGATGACCTTATTTTTTGGTTGAAAGCCCTGAAATCGCTACACTGTCTAATAAATTACCTAGGGCCGTATTCATAGTCCTGACTCAAGTCCGAGCTTGCCCTCAAGTGTGACGGTACAAGTAGAGTCTACCACTTGAGCAATTCATAGACGTGCAGCTCCTACTCAAGTGCGCACTCACGGTATTCATAAACCAAAATTGACCACAAGTCGAGTTCGCACTTCACTTGAAAAGGCCAAAATCTCAAGTGAGCTCCTGAGGTCCCTCAAGTGCGAACCCCTACTTGGGGATTTCACTGCTGATAATGGAAATCGAATAAAATACAACGTAACATTTTAAAGTTATTTAATAAACAAAAATAATTGGAATACCTTGAAATGATGCAAAATACTATATTTTGAAATATTTGAAATACTAATGTTTGTCGCCAATGTGTGCGTCATAGCACCAGTTAAGCTATGCATAATACCTACCTACTAGGCTATTGGGTTATGGATATGAGGAGGCTATGTGCTACACCCACTTGGCGGACGTTTTATCAAATGTGCAGGAAGTAGTGGCATGAATTCAACTCCACAAAATTTAGGCTCTTCCTTATTAGTTCTACCTTATATTATTACTATCTTGGTAGGAACTTACCCAACCTCATGATTTTGATGAATGTTCGATGATTCAGCTGTGGTCGCGATAATCAACCTCCACTCAATGTAAAGCGCCCGAAGCTGACCGTTTCCGTTTTTTCCTATGCACTGTTCACTCATAAACACAAAACTCACGAATCGTAGGTAAAGTGACCATAAACCACCTGCCTGATGTTTTCGGCCTGAAATAGGTGCGAGATGTAATTAGTTCACGGATGGTTCACAGATGTCAATTGAAATAAACGACGACAAATCGGAGAAGAAGAAATCAGAAATTATAATAAACGGAACGAACTAATAATTGAGGGCTATGAGGCTAACTGAAATCGAAATCATTTGAGCACTTTCTTCACACTTCTCAAAAGTTTCAAGTTGAAACTGATAACAATAACAGAAAAAGTGAAAATGCGGGAACAACACACCCCCTGATTGGCCGAGATGATTGGCGAGATAAGATGGCGTCTGCGCTAAAATAACCAACCTCTGATTGGCCAAGCACGGAACGGGCCCGCGCCGCATTCAGTTTGAATTTAACACCACAATGGGGTGGTAGGTAAGTACGGCACTTCGTTTGGGATAACTACTCTGAAATCTATGGACATCGACGAAACAGTCAAAATGAGAGCAAACCCCAGAACTTGATGAAAACAATCGCAGAAAACTTGTCCTTGAACCTAGTAGAGTTCAACCTACCTTCGTATCCCATATAGGTACTTTAGTCCGGGCAACGAAGACTAAAAAAGGGCCTGAGGTAGAAAAAAATAGAACCCAAACCAAAATTGGCACAGATGTAGGGAGGGGTGTCCTTATAAACATACTAAAAGTCCTGGAGGGTGGAGCACGAGCTCGAGGGGAGGGGGGTCACTAAAGGTCCCATTTTGGGGTTTTTCGTAAATATCTCGAAAACGGTGCATTTCTCGATAAAGCATGTCCTATAGTAAATTAAAGCTTATAAAATTCTCTACAACTTTGATTCCATACGTTTTATCAAAATTCCGAACCGTTACCGAGTTTTATGCATCAAAAAATGGAGGAATTTTGAAAATTCGGTTTTTAGGTCACGTTTTCTGGATAACTTTGTTGAATTTCGTCCAAACGGTTGATCTGAGAAAAAATGTCTCTGAGAAAAAGTTGTAGAGCATTAAATTTCCTTGAAGAATATGTGGTTGATTGCCAATTTATCATTACCAATCAAAAAGTATGCCAATTTCAAAATTTTGCCAATTTTTGTCATTTTCACTCAAATGTTGCCAAGCCCCTTTTTATGTGCCCTCGAGCTTCGTTGCCCGGACTAGAAAACAATCACAGAAAACTTGTACTTGAACCTAGTAGAGTTCAACCTACCTTCGAATTGTATTCCATATAGGTACTTACTAGGGGTGCTATGTAGGTCCATGGGTTAAGGGGTCTCAGTCGGTCGCCGTTTGTTCCTCGTTCCGGGTTAGTATTTAGCGAAATTGAAGGCGCAAAAACATAAAAAGTCTTACCTCAATTAGAAATTTTACAGGATTTTAGAAATTCATTAGTGCACGGACCTAGGGAATTGAACAACTGAAATATTGCCGCTGGAATCATCAAGATCGAACAATAATTTCCAGAGAAATGTGGGAAAAACGTGGTCAGATAAAATTTGAACGGAGATTAGTCATCTTTTGCGATTCACACGCGTGTTTCTGATTTATCGTGAGTCCAACCCGTTCTCGTAGCGAGCAAACGGTCTGTCCTAGAGAGCACTGCATGGTCTCTAAAAATTCAATACTATCTTAAATTTATGGAAAATCAACACCTTTATGTCAAAATTTTTTGAGCTAGGGCGTTTTCAAAATGCCAACCCTTATTTTACAACCCTTAGAAATGATCGACATAAACCAAAAGCTTCGGGGCATAATTAGACCCCGAATGGGGCCCATATACCAAATTTTCATCAAAATCGGTCCATGGGAACTAAGGAAATAGCCGCGTACGGCGCACAGTGGGCAAAATGGCCAATCTAGGTGGACAAAAGTCAAGTCAAAACATGGGAATCTCTAATATTAGTCATTGTTCATTATGAGTTTGCAGTCCCCAAAACGTTAATATTTACATTATCAAAACCTTCTATTGCTGTAAAAACTTCGATCAAAAGTGTCGCTGTTTCCTGTTCGAATAAGATCTTATTATCAGCTACAATGAACCCCCAACTTTTCTCGTCTACGCTGCAGTTAGTTGTAAGCAGAATCGTTCCAGGCTTGGTTTCGGCAATAATGGAAACCATTGAAAGGAGTAAGTACTATTTTTTCCTGCTAAAATTGTAAAAATAGTGTCTGATACTGTATGTTTATAAGTATATGCCATACCGTATTTCTAAAAATATCATAATTTACATCTTGGAGAGGTAGCACACGACCAAGAGTTGCCGTGTTGAGTGGGCGTCGGTGGTCTAGTGGACAGTGTACCCGACTGCGGTGATAGGATGAGAACCATCTAGCGGGGATGCGAGTTCGAATCTGGTCGCCAGCAGAAAGTTTTCTGTCTATTAGACGATCGGCAATCTCTCGTTCCAACCCAGGGCGGTGATGTTTAGGAAGCCATGAGGAAATCATCAGAACAAATTCTGATCTCCCCTTAGGGAGACAGCTGATGACGTCCGCGACGCCAAGAATGGCAGTCGGATGAAAATTCAACCTGAAATGGTTGCTTAGTTTACTTTACTTACTCTACTTACCAAGAGTTGCCAAGGAAATCCGATTTTTTTCGTTTATTTAAGTGTTCTAGTTTCGGTATTCAACCACCTTTTTTTGCGATTTTATGCGTTTTCCGAGTTACTTGAAAATGGTTGATTTTCAGGTATAAATATCACGATTCCTCGCCATCAATTTGCTACCAAAGAAAGATGGCCACGAAAACCTCACTAGGTATGTGATCGGGTTAGGTAATCTCGACGATTCTTCAAAAATATTAAATTTAAAAATGATCAAAAATGCTGTGATAGACTTTTCAAAAAAATCGGAGAGAGGTGGGAAAATAGCCATGGGAAAGAAGACATTTTTTCCAACAAATATTCGACATGGCTGAGTGGGAAAGAGTTTGAAGTTGTCATTTCTTACAAAATTACTCAAGGAATCATGAACCAACCAACTGTGCGCTCCGAAAAACCGTTTGAGGACTCAAGCGATAAAACAAAAAGAAGAAAAGAGAAAGAATTGTTGACTGCTGGTCCCGAAAAGTTATGCTTAGCGGCGCTCACTGCTCTCTACTCAGCAGGACAGGTCCACAAGCTGTATCTTGAAAGAAGCAACTTCAAGCACATCAACAGTTGAATCTTCTACGATGTCGAATAAGAACATGACTATAATATTTTCAAATTCAATTTTTCAGAGTTACATTCGTCTAACACTGTAATAATGTCATTAATCTCAAAGTAATTAATTAGTAGGACCTACCTAATTATAATGTCAAGAATTTAAGATAAAACATGAACAACAATATCATGATACATCGTTTGCCTACTTTCATTGAAGTCAAGAAAGCTTTTCATTATTTTTCCCGTAGTCAGGGTCTTGTTATTCAATTTTGAATAAAAAACCGACCAAAAACTAATTTTGTCCACCTAGATTGGTCATTTTGCCCACTGTGCGGCGGACGGACGGCCAAATCTATGTTCGATTTTCGGATTCTACGTACCTTGAAACGTAAACCAACAAATTTTGAGGGGGGGTTACAATTTTTATTAAAATACACACGACAACAAAGAGTACATTAGGAAAATTTTGTTGGTAAATTATATGTTGTTGATTCCTTGAAGATTGGATCACTTGAAGGGTTTATACTAAAGTGGTGAGCATAAAGTTGATCTTCAGGAGAGTTGAAATTTGTTTCTTACCTCCTCTTCCTACCAACCAACCTCCTATAATTCGAAAATGATCATGTTCCCAGTGCCTACGATACATAGGACAGGCAGTTGTCTAAAAACGTGGAGCAACATGATTAGGTGCTGTTAGAGCCTTATTATTAGATGTTTCATAAAAATCTGTTCTAGTTATCTCTACTGCTATTATTTTCACTTGGGTTGAGGTATTATGCTTGGTTGGCAACTTCCAACTTGTAGCAGGTACTGCAGGTGTTTGATTTCTCTAAAACTATCACCTCTGACATTCCCATCGATGAATATTTCTGGGCGTTGAGGTTCTTCAAACTTCCGTTTTCGACCTCATTAACTTACTCCTGTCATTAGTTTCCGAGTTGATTATAGTTCTCGACTGTTTTAGTTCACGTTAGTCTTCGAAATGCGTTTATTATACAGGAGATTAACGATGGATGGGAATCATAAGAATTTTGATTTCCTATTTACGAGGGTACTCCGGTTCAAAAAATAATTCAGTAGATAGTCGTTATAAAATCAAAAAAAAAAACCATAAGATCTTACGATCATCTTTTTACAAATCAAGTTCTTGATTTGGGGACAATTTTAAAATTACTACTATTATTCACTAAAAATAAATTTTATGTATAGTTAATTTTGAAGACACCATTAATGTTTTCCTTGATCATGATTTAGGTGAATATTTCTTACATAACCTAGAAAAATTGTATCAACATCCTTAGTTCAGCAAAAAATTTTTGTTGAGGGTACTTTTATAGAAAACTTTAATTTACGTTAGTTTAAATAGAGGAGTGTCACTATTCGATTCTGCGCGAATATTACAAGGAAAACGATACCTTCATGAAGTCTACCTCAAGTTGAGGTAAAGTCATCCCATAAGTACCAACTCAATTTCCATTCCGTAACACTCATTTTCTGCATTTAGAAGCAATTCACTCCATATTGTTAATACCTACTTCTGGGAGAAAGCTGAAAATTTGAACATTTTATTCCCGTGACGCTCACGTATAATTCAACTATTATTTTGGATACCTTGAGACTGATGAAACAAAACAAAATGTCCAAATTTCACAAGCTTTGTTGTTCATTTTTTTCCATCATTTTATCAAAATTTTCATCGTATCAAAACGTCGAAAGAATCTAAATGCCCCGTATATCGAAATGTCCAACGTATCTAAACTTACAAAGAATCTAAATGTCAAGTGTATCGAAACGTCCAATGCATCAAAGTTCCAATTTATCAAAATGTCCAAAGAATCAAGATCAACAATCGAAATGTCCAATGTATCAAAATACGCAAAGAATCAAAATGTCCAACGTACAAAAATTTCAAACTTGTTAATAATGAAAATTTTTATTGACCAAAATGTCCAATGTATCAAAAAAGGCCTATAAATCAAAATTTCCAATGTATCCTAAAAATCAAAATGTTCAGCGTATCAAAACGTCGAAAGAATCTAAATGCTCCATATATCGAAATATTCGACGTATCTAAACGTACAAAGAATCTAAATGTCAAGTGTATCGAAACGTCCAATGTATTGTTAGGAGTCTCCAATTAGTATTATGTTTCTGTTCGTTGTCAACAGGTGTTGATGTAATGGTGATTTAAAAAGGTTGACATGTTTTTGTTGTGGTGTAAAAGTTCTGAATGCAAATAGGTAATTTTCTTTAAAAAATACAACATCCAATTTTACTCACATTTCTGGTTTCCATCATTGCTAAACGTTACAGTATCAAAATTCCAATTTTTCAAAATGTCCAAAGAATCAAGATCAACAATCGAAATGTCCAATGTATCAAAATAAGCAAAGAATCAAAATGTCCAACGTACCAAAATTTCAAACTTGTTAATAATAAAAATAATTTTTATTTTCAATTATTAACTTAAACTTTTAACTTAAAATTATTAAACTTTTAACTTAAAATTATTAACTTAAATTTTCATTATTAACAAGTTTGAAATTTTGGTACGTTGGACATTTTGGTTCTTTGCTTATTTTGATACATTGGACATTTCGATATATGGGGCATTTAGATTCTTTCGACGTTTTGATACGCTGAACATTTTGATTCTTTGGATACATTGGGAATTTTGATATATGGGCCTTTTTTGATACATTGTTATTATTCAATTTATCAATTTATTATCAATTTATCAAAATGTCCAAAGAATCAAGATCAACAATCAAAATGTCCAATGTATCAAAATAAGCAAAGAACCAAAATGTCCAACGTACCAAAATTTCAAACTTGTTAATAATGAAAATTTTTGTTGACCAAAATGTCCAATGTATCAAAAAAGGCCTATAAATCAAAATTTCCAATGTATCCAAAGGATCAAAATGTTCAGCGTATCAAAACGTCGAAAGAATGCCCCTTATATCAAAATGTCCAACGTATCTAACCGTACAAAGAATCTAAATGTCAAGTGTATCGAAACGTCCAATGTATCAAAATTCCAATTTATCAAAATGTCCAAAGAATCAACAATCAAAATGTCCAATGTATCAAAATAAGCAAAGAATCAAAATGTCCAACGTACCAAAATTTCAAACTTGTTAATAATAAAAATTGAAGGGTCACGGGGAAAAAGGATCAAACTCCACTTTTTGGCCGAATTGAGATAGGCACGCCATCTTGTAGCTTGGGAGGAGTAGAATCGAAGGGTTGTTTCACTTTGTGGAAGAAAGATCGCATTCATTCTTTTTAAAGCTAAAACAAATACGGGGCTCCAGGGAAAAAGGATCAGATTCCGTGCGCTCGCAGGGAAGAAAGATCAGTGTCCGATTTAAAGAACCCTTCCCTCGCCTTTGCATGAGTTGTACGGCATCACACCAAAGATTCATCAAGCACAAAAGCTACTACTTCTGAAGATACCAGACCGTTTTCACAACCCCTTCTACCTCGAAGAAGAAGACTTCAGTACCAAAAGCAGCTGTAACATTGGGAAACCTTCACAACGGTCCCATACCCATCAAAACCAGCAAAATCAAAGGATTTAAAACACTTGTGTCAGTTCCTCGTCAACCCCGGTGTTAACATTTTCTGAATAACTGTCCAACAGGTTGGGGAATGTAGGAGATGATGACGCCATTTCATATTGCGACGATCCTTTAGATGAATGATTTATTTATTGAATTTTTGCCTTTTTGCAATTAATATTTTGTACAAATTATACCTAATTTGGAAAATAAAGCCACTTTTTGCCCAACATTTTTCTGGAGGTGACAGTAAGGTACCTACAAACCCTAGTAAATTTACTGAAGTGAATTACGAGATTTGAATAAACAATAGGTAACATGGCGATATGATTTTAGGTATTATGGTGACCGAAACGCGGATATTTGTGGGGAAAAAAGATCAAAGTCCTTACCTTGTTTGAAATTTCTGGAAATTATCTTCGACCTACTTAATTTTCTTTCTTGTAACTTGAACATAATTAAATTCCTGGTCAGGTGGCCCAAACAGTTCATTTTTTTTATGCATAGCGTCTGTCTGGGACGACTTCAAACTTTGTTTTTCGATTTTCTCGGAATTAGGAAAAGAGGAGTCTGATCCTTTTTCCCCGTGACCCTTCAATTGTTGTTGACCAAAATGTCCAATGTATCAAAAAAGGCCTATCAATCAAAATTTCCAATGTATCCAAAGGATCAAAATGTTCAGCGTATCAAAAGGTCGAAAGAATCTAAATGCCCCATATATCGAAATATCCAACGTATCTAAACGTACAAATAATCTAAATGTCAAGTGTATCAAAACGTCCAATGATATCAAAATTCCAATTTATCAAAATGTCCAAAGAATCAAGATCAACAATCAAAATGTCCAATGTATCAAAATAAGCAAAGAATCAAAATGTCCAACGTACCAAAATTTCAAACTTGTTAATAATAAAAATTGTTGTTGACCAAAATGTCCAATGTATCAAAAAAGGCTTATCAATCAAAATTTCCAATGTATCCAAAGGATCAAAATGTTCAGCGTATCAAAAGGTCGAAAGAATCTAAATGCCCCATATATCGAAATATCCAACGTATCTAAACGTACAAATAATCTAAATGTCAAGTGTATCAAAACGTCCAATGATATCAAAATTCCAATTTATCAAAATGTCCAAAGAATCAAGATCAACAATCAAAATGTCCAATGTATCAAAATAAGCAAAGAATCAAAATGTCCAACGTACCAAAATTTCAAACTTGTTAATAATAAAAATTGTTGTTGACCAAAATGTCCAATGTATCAAAAAAGGCCTATCAATCAAAATTTCCAATGTATCCAAAGGATCAAAATGTTCAGCGTATCAAAACGTCGAAAGAATCTAAATGCCCCATATATCGAAATATCCAACGTATCTAAACGTACAAATAATCTAAATGTCAAGTGTATCAGAACGTCCAATGATATCAAAATTCCAATTTATCAAAATGTCCAAAGAATCAAGATCAACAATCAAAATGTCCAATGTATCAAAATAAGCAAAGAATCAAAATGTCCAACGTACCAAAATTTCAAACTTGTTAATAATAAAAATTGTTGTTGACCAAAATGTCCTATGTATCAAAAAAGGCCTATAAATCAAAATTTCCAATGTATCCAAAGAATCAAAATGTTCAGCGTATCAAAACGTTGAAAGAATGCCCCATATATCGAAATGTCCAACGTATCTAACTGTACAAAGAATCTAAATGTCAAGTGTATCGAAACGTCCAATTTATCAAAATTCCAATTTATCAAAATGTCCAAAGAATCAAGATCATCAATCAAAATGTCCAATGTATCAAAATAAGCAAAAAATCAAAATGTCCAACGTACCTGAATTTCAAACTTGTTAATAATAAAAATTGCTGTTGACCAAAATGTCCAATGTATCAAAAAAGGCCTGTAAATCAAAATTTCCAATGTATCCAAAGGATCAAAATGTTCAGCGTATCAAAACGTTGAAAGAATGCCCCATATATCGAAATATCCAACGTATCTAAACGTACAAAGAATGTAAATGTCAAGTGTATCGAAACGTCCAATGTATCAAAATTCCAATTTATCAAAATGTCCAAAGAATCAAGATCAACAATCAAAATGTCCAATGTATCAAAATAAGCAAAGAACCAAAATGTCCAACGTACCAAAATTCAAACTTGTTAATAATAAAAATTGTTGTTGACCAAAATGTCCAATGTATCAAAATGTCCTATAAATCAAAATTTCCAATGTATCCAAACAATCAAATTGTGCAACGTATCAAAATGTACAGTACCTATATCAAATTTTCCAACGTATCAAAACAGTGAGAGAGGTACAGTTCAACTCTGACGTCATTTCATTTTTACGAATTTCTACTCTGTATCATGTTTTTCCAGGTTTATTAGGATTTCGTGGCTAAAGTTGGTGGCGACAGGTTTTTGGGAGTGCAGAATCCGATTCTATGGTCAGAAACAACAAATTCCAATCATCACTAATTGCCTAATGTAGGCTTAACCGAATCGTTCCTATCGATAATGCCTACTCTTGTTCTCCCACATCTGTGCGAAAAAGTCCACACGAGAACTCCCGGGTGAGACCCAGGGAAACCACAATTACTTCTCCATGAACGATAACGAAGCAAAGCGGAAAAAGAGGGGACCGAGTTTTATTGTTTTTCAGTCAAATCAGGTGGGGAAGCTTCCCTGTGAATTTCTAACAGTCTGAGAGAAAAGAACGAAAGTGAAACTTTTACCCGTGAAAAGTCGGACTCTATTGTTCTTTCGAGAGGTTGAATCGATTAAAACAATTTTTTCTTGTTCCAGCCTCCTAATAACGTGGAAGAATTGTTGTCTTCCTGCACGAGGCACCTGGGATTCTGTTCATCCCTTCCTACTCCATAGCAGTGATTCTCAGTTGAGTGAAATCACGAAAACTGCCTTCTAGAGCATCATTTTCGCAGGTCTTACTGGCTTTACGTAACGAGATCTTCCTTTTATTAGTAGGTATCTAACTACCAGGGCGTTTTTTTCCCCATCAAAGCGGTTTCACGCGCAGTCTGGGAATTTAATTAACTTCTATTCGAGTCTTGTAACAAAAATACGGTACGAAAGAAGAATTCCATCAACTGATTGCACGCTTTCACACTCGATCCCTTCAGTTGACGGGAAATTGAGCTTAGTGACATACATGACAAGTTCATTTTTTTTTCGGTTACAACGTTTCAAGCCATAAAACTGGCAATTTTCAAGCGTACACAGAACCTGACAGGTGACTAAAGAGTTCTTGGGTGATTCTTTATTTTGGTGCTACTTATCAACTTTTTCTAATGATAAATATACTATTGTTCTTAATTTTGGTTTATTATTTTCAATAGTGAACCTCGGAATCGACCAAGAAAAAAAATTTGTTTAACACCCCCTCAAAATTTGATGGTTTACGTTTCAAGGTACGTAGAATCCAAAAATCGAATAAAACGGTGCAAATTATTACACAATGGTTTATTATTTTTCTATAGATCACTCGTCTGCAAAGCCACAAACCATCCAACTTGAAGAAAAACATCGATCCTATTTCGGTCAGCTAAAATTTGAACGGAGATTAGGCCTCTTTTGCGATTCACACTCGTGTTTCTGATTTATCGTACGTCCAAACCTTAAATTGAAGAGCTCGGCCGAAAAGGGGTACATGTCACTTGCTACGAAAAATTTTTTTTTGCGTCAAATTGAAGCTTGAGGTTTCCTCTACACGATTATAGAATAAAATATCGATATTTTAACTTCATGGTTGTTTTTTGGCGATGAGAGCAAGTGAAAATGTGACGCCTCCAATAGACGAATAGGGATACATGTTCCCGTTGCTAGGACGATCACCCGATGAGTTACTCAAAACCCGACGACCGCCTGTTTTCTTCTCGCTATCAAGCTTTCAAAGCTATCAAACGTTTTGTGTTCAAAGTCTATCAAAGTGTTTTTCGTTCTATCAAACGTTTTGTGTTCAAAGTGTTTTGTGTTCAAAGCTATCAAAGTGTTTTTCGTTCTTCAAAGTCTATTTTCATTAGAATTTTTATAAAATTTTTATTAAAATGGACGGAGTGGTATTGACGACCATTAACATAATTTTATATAAAATATTTTACCAAAAAACAGTACAAATACAATGATTTTTTTTATTTTAAAATCTGTTATTCTTATTTCTTATACTTATGAAAAATGAAAACTAATTGTTTGGAAAAGTATGAATTTCAGGGAACGTCCTTCAGATAGAAAATATAAAGATTTACAGTATTTACAAATTTATTTCAACCCTTTACAAAATTATTTCAACCTTTTAGACATTTATTCAAACCCTTTACAAAATTATTTAAACCCTTTTCCCCTTTATTTGTAAAAGGTTGAAATAATTTTGTAAAGGGTTTAATTATTTTGTGAAGGGTTGAAATACATTAAATGTATTTCAACCCTTTACAAAATAATTATATAAATTTTAATGTAAAGGGTTTTACATTAAATTTTAATGTAAAATTTAATAGTAAATGGTAAATTTTAATGGTAAATTTAATGTAAATATTTACATTAAATAATGGTTATTTACATTATTTAATGGTAAATTTTAATGTAATTAATTTTGTAAATTTTACAAATTTTGTAAATGCTATAATGTGTAACTGCGCCACAAATAGATAGCTTTCTTATATTATTATACGGTATGTATTAATATATTATTAGCTTGTGGGAAATCTGATGGAAAAGGGGTACATGTTCAATTTAGCTTGTGAATTCGTGACCGCATGATTGGGATTCGTTTTTTGGCTCTCCTGTAAAATTCAAAGAAGGAACATGTACCCCTTTTCGGCCGAGCTTTTCAATTATAAATATACTATTGTTCTTAATTTTGGAATTGTATTTTATCATATGTCTAGGTATTTAGAGCAAATGCAAATTCCTCCTCTACTCGGAAGCCGTTAATTCAATAGTGCAGTTTAGTTCAAAAGTTTCCCTCCAGTTTGAAGGGAGGTTGGTTGGAAGTTGGTTACAGAATAATTGAAAAAAAAAGTCTGATCTATATGGTTGTTTCTAAATGTAGGAAACCCGAAACCTGTTCCTGATGTTCTTGATTCATACAAGAGTTATAATCAGTTCAATCATTTTTGCACAAACAGATTCTATACGTCCATATTATTCACTATGGTGCCAGAAATGCTTCTGGCCCTTTTACTATTCAATGAATTTTTATTTTTTCAATTCATACACAGCTGTTCACATTTCCAACTTTACATCTGGACTCGATTTTGCCAACTAACCAATTTTCTCTGAGCATGGATGGTTAATTGCTTTGTGCAGCATCTTCCCTCGTGAAACCCAGGCTATTCAGTTTCGGGACTGGCATGGTTGCTGTTATGTTGCTACCCTGCACAGCTTAACACTACTGTATTTTACTATTGGTATTTCAGGATGTAGTATATGGGTAGGTACACACAATTTTAGCAATTTAAAATAATGTTATGTACTGCTTACTTATTGGAGGTTGGAAAACTTACTATTCGAACTTCTTTTTTTTTAAATTGGCATTGTACAATTATACATTTTGCCACAAGGCGGTATCATATCTTATTACCTAGTTATGCTCTAGAGTTCCCTCCTCCTCCTCACAAGCTTGGCTCAATGGGGTGTCAATTTGCTTTAGTATTTTAAATTTGTACATGGAGCATATCCCATGATTGGAACGGAGCCTGTTCATCATGACGACAAGCTTTCTGTTCGATACTTCGTGAGTGAACCAAGGTATCGACGGTGGAACCGGGTTAACAATTTTATAAAAACCCCTTTTTCTGATAATTTATATTGATCAATCCATTGAGACCGATGATATTTATTTATGGAAGAGAATAAATCTTCTTTAGGAATTTTCATGTAAACACAAGTCTCCCTTTCCCCTCCTTGTCTGGCCAATTTGTCTACCTTCTCGTTGTAACTAATCCCACAGTGTCCCTTAATCCAAATAAAATGAACGGATATTCCCACCATATCAAGTTCCCTCAATTTAGTTAATATCCCACCAATTAATGGATTTCTAGCTCTCCTGGGACCACCTCTAAGTAATGTAAGAGTACTCAGTGAATCCGAAAACAGCGCCACGTCTACAGTAGAGTTTCAGTGCAGAAGTAATAGGTATTCTACTAGCGTTAGAGTATGTTGCTTCATGCAACATACTCTAACGCTAGTAGAATACCTATTACTTCTGCACTGAAACTAGAACATTGATTATTCAATTTAAAATTTCGATGATAAGAATTAGTAACGTCATAGAAAGCACACCCAACGTTGTTCACATCCTTGGAACCATCAGTGAAAATAATGGTATGATTAGCCCACCTATCGTGTAAATATTCCAGAAAGTTGATATTAACCATGTCGGGTGCGATATCTTGTGGTTTGGTATATTTGGATATATGAACTGGTAACATAATAGCTTCGTAGTCAAAATGAAATTGCACAGGGCAAGGGGCTGTCCACATCAAAGATAAATCACAATGGTAATCTTGAATGAAGCTTAGTGTAATAGGAGGTTCTGGCCTGGCTATCCATTGGCGTTGTGTGAGTACGTTTATGCTCAAATTTGCTACGTCATTTATTATTAAAGCTTCTCGAGCTTTCAAGTGCAACATGTAACGGTCTGAAAGAATGGACCTCCTCAGATGTAGAGGGAGCTCCCCAGACTCTGCCAATAAGACATCAATAGAAGTTGATTTTAGCATGCCCAGACTCGTTCTCAAGCTTTTATACTGCAGTCGTGAAATTTTTACCAAATTTGATGCACAAGCCTGTCCGTAAAACACACTACACTTCTTCTTCTAAAACACACACTGAACTTCTCTTCTAAAGTGTTGTTATCTGAATTATACTTACTTAACAATGAGTATTTTTGGACAATGCTGTATATGCCAACCAGTAAATGTGTAAAGAGCTCAGCTCTTGATGTCATTCTATTATACCGACAAGGACAGCTCACCTCAAGTTGAAATCAGATTCCCAGGCCACCGTGTCAAGTTGCCTCTGACATTTGCGCTTCCC
The DNA here is from genome assembly GCA_009739505.2 of Apolygus lucorum. Taxonomy (NCBI): domain Eukaryota; kingdom Metazoa; phylum Arthropoda; class Insecta; order Hemiptera; family Miridae; genus Apolygus; species Apolygus lucorum. The sequence goes on along the minus strand of CM019173.2, from coordinate 3,722,462 downwards.
TGTCTCTTTCAGGAATTCGGGGTTCAGGGAACTCTAAAGCCTAAGCAACACCGAAGGGGTCATTCCCTTCGAAAAGAGCATCGAGTAACTTCGACGAATTAAAAAAGTTGAAACTGAAACTTGAAAAACAAAACGTATTGTAGAGATGGGAGGGGAAGTCGACATATGGAAGAGATAGAGGGGTGTTCAAATGACGGTACAGAGAGAAGAGATGGCGAATTCTCGTCATCCCAGCGAGTTCCGCAGGTGTCGGAATGCCGAGAGATTTTTCAGGTTAACGAGCTCCGGTATCCAGACGCCTTCCGATCTGGAAAAAATAGTGAGAAAAAAAAGTCGACTGCTGCCTTACTACAAAATCTTCAAGTGTGGAAGATTCACTTTGACCATCAAAAACCCACCAGAGAGGGTCAGGATAAGCAGTAATTACGATAATTTCGTGAACCATTTTGTCAAGCACCCAGCTTATAACAATTAATGTAACCGATACCTAATGAAACAACAGACTACAAAAACGCTGCAAATTATTACACAATGGTTTATTATTTTTTATTTTTCTACATAGAACACTCGTCTGCAAAGCCACCAACCATCCAACATGAAGAAAAACATTGATCGCATTTCGGTCAGCTCTAATTTGAACAGAGATTAGGCCTCTTTTACGATTCACACTCGTGTTTCTGATTTATCGTGCGTCCAAACTTTAAATTCTCGTAGTGAGCGAACGGTTTGTCCTACAGAGCTCCGGGTGGTCTCAAAAAATTCTAAAAATTCTATAGAATCTTGAATTGAAGGAAAAATAATACCTTTATATCAAAATTTTTTGAGTTAGGGCGTTTTCAAAATTTCAAAATTGATTTTGGAACCCTTAGAAGTGACCTAGGTACATCAAAAGTGCCAAAAGCTTCGGGGCACAACTAGACCCAAAATGGAGCCTACATACCAAATTTCATCAAAATCGGTCAATGCTAAGTGGCAAAAGTGCCGCGTACGGCGGACGGACGGCCAAATTTTTATTCGATTTTTGGATTCTACGTACCTTGAAACGTAAACCATCAAATTTTGAGGGGGTGTTAAAAAAAATTTTTTCTTGGTCGATTCCAAAGGTTCATTATTGAAAATAATAAACCAAAAGGATAAAGCTCTGATATGAAGGAGACTTATCGGCAATGCCGACTTCCTATTTGCAATCCATGCAATCAGGTTAATTTTAGATGTGCGACTAAAACAAGAAACAGTAGAACGTTATTGGGATGACTGTACGTTAATTGTTAAGAGTGCATTACGAATCGGGAACTTCTTGTAGAGTTTGTTTTAGTTTTGCTTTCGAGTCTGCCAAGTAGAAGAAGTATAGTTTTCACTTCTCTAGGCTGAAAAAAAGACCTCCAAAATCAAAAAGTCCACACATGTTTCACGTTTTAGACCTTCCTGAATAATAATTTTCGTTTCATGTCTGTTGGTTTTGGTGCTTGTTTCGTTTTGGTTTATTATTTTCAATAATGAACCTTTGGAATCGACCAAGAAAAAAAAATTTAACACCCCCTCAAAATTTGATGGTTTACGTTTCAAGGTACGTAGAGTCCAAAAATAGAATAAAAATTTGGCCGTCCGTCCGCCGTACGCGGCACTTTTGCCACTTAGCATTGACCGATTTTGATGAAATTTGGTATGTAGGCTCCATTTGGGGTCTAGTTGTGCCCCGAAGCTTTTGGTTGATGTAGGTCACTTCTAAGGGTTCCAAAATGAATTTTGAAATTTTGAAAACGCCCTAACTCAAAAAATTTTGATATAAAGGTATTGTTTTTCCTTCAATTTAAGATTCTATAGAATTTTTAGAATTTTTTGAGACCACCCGGAGCTCTGTAGGACAAACCGTTCGCTCCCTACGAAAATTTAAGGGTTTATATTGAAATTTATATATATAAATCAAAACACGAGTGTGAATCGCAAAAGAGGCCTAATCTCCGTTCAAATTAGAGCTGACCGAAATGCGATCAATGGTTGGTGTTTGATTTTTTTTTTTTTTTTGATTTTTTTTTCCCCTTTATATTGGATGGTTGGTGATTTTGCAGACGAGTGATCTATATAGAAAAATAATAAACCATTGTGTAATAATTTGCAGCGTTTTTTTTTTCGTCCTTGAAAAGTGAAAACAAAGCTTCCGCTACCTTGGTAGACTCGGAAGCAATTAAATAAATAAAAATAAAAGAAGGCAGGAAGCTCCTGCAGAAAATGTTCGTAAATAGAATAGTTGCATCTCTTCCACTGGTAGATTAATTTCAGAAAATTCCAAAATAAGTGCTATCAAATTCCCTTGAAGAGGTAAATTGCCAAATTTTCAATCTAAAAGATTCGGCAGTTGGGCTTATTGCAATAAATAAAGTTGGGTATTTCAAAACCTCGCGAAAAAAAAAAAAAAAAACTTAATAATCACGATCTTACTTTAAAATTATAACATAACTTTCCTTATTTTGAGCTTGATTTTGAACCAGGCCGGAACTAAAAAATTAATATTATGCCGAAAAGGTTTACGGTCTTGAAAATTGAGAGGCGATTTCTGCATTTTGGTTTTGAGATTCGCTCCCGTATTTCTAACCGAGAATTATGTATGGTCAGTAATGCTGAAATCAATTACTTATCTGAGAACTAAGCGAGTACGGGGGTGTAGGGAGATGGCGCCTAATCAGAGGATAGGTCCTAGTTTTGGATATCTAGCTGTATGCAAAACTACCACAGATATCTAACTAGCTTATCATTAAAATATAAATATTCAGCGTGCAGAGCTGACATCCCACAAACAGATTCAATTGACATTGGATGTAGGTTCTACCCGTAATTTGTTGGTTCTAGTGCAGTCTTTTTTAAAAATTTCTACGCCCAGATGTTTTCATATTGGCCTTGAATCTTATCTCATTTGCTCCAGGTTTCCAGTTATATTAGTTGAGTAGAGAATTTTAAAAAGTAGGAAGTTCATATTGCTCTTACAGATGGTTTCCCGCCTTGCGAACTGTTAGTTCATATTGGCAATGTAGAGCTCAGCACCTTCCAAGCTCGTTTACAGATGGAATTTGTTCCAGAAGTGCTCGCCCTAGACCCGCTCATCGAATAATTTGAATCGCCATTCTCCAAATATTTGAAATAGTTCGGTATGACATGGATAGATACAGTGTCATACAAATTAATGCAAATGCGTTATTGATGTAGGTATGCAAATCAATCCATAATTACATCACGAGTGATGTAAAAGAACCCATAATTATATACCTCTACCTCTTATCACCACACTATCGAAAATTGTCAAAATTATTACCTAGTCCTTCAAACCCACACATGAAGTTTCGAATCAAGATCAAGATTGGGATCTCGCATTAATTTTGCGTTTGTACATTAGTTGTTAATTTTTTGGTACGAGAATGATCGGATTCAATTTAAATCCCCTGAATTTGAATGAAATAATGACATTAATTTTCACAATCAAGTTGCGAGTTTCCTAAATCTAGAAATATCACGTCGATTAATGGAGGTTGGAGGATGCATGTTGGATTATTTGCATGAGCATGTCTTTAAATTTTAGGTAACCAATTTTATTTTAATTTATGATAAATCTGTGTTCAAATTTTAAACAAATTTCATTAAAAACTCAAATTTTAAACATTTGGTTACATTTGCAAGAAGAAAAAAAAAACACTTTTGGTATGTTTTTGGACAAAAAAACACTCCGGAATAAACTTTGTAGAAAATGTAAATGTTCTTATGTAGGTACTCGAACTTTTCAAGGCGGATGGTTTCATTCGACACGATTTCCCACAATATCAATTACTTACTAAGTAAGAGCTTTTTGATTTTCCGATCAATTTACCTGTTTTTGGTTTGTTATTTTCAATAATGAACCTTTGGAATCGACCAAGAAAAAAAAATTTTAACACCCCCTCAAAATTTGATGGTTTATGTTTCAAGGTACGTAGAATCCAAAAATCGAATAAAAAATTTGGCCGTCCGTCCGCCGTACGCGGCACTTTTGCCACTTAGCATTGACCGATTTTGATGAAATTTGGTATGTAGGCTCCATTTGGGGCCTAGTTGTGCCCCGAAGATTTTGGTTGATGTAGGTCAGTTCTAAGGGTTCAAAAATAAATTTTGAAATTTTGATAACGCCCTAACTCAAACAATTTCGATATAAAGGTATTGTTTTTCCTTCAATTTAAAATTCTATAGAATTTTTAGAAATTTTTGAGACCACACGAAGCCCTGTAGGACAAACCGTTCGCTCACTACGAGAATTTAAAGTTTGGACGTACGATAAATCAGAAACACGAGTGTGAATCGCTAAAGAGGCCTAATCTCCGTTCAAATTAAAGCTGACGAAATGCGATCGATGTTTTTCTTCATGCTGGATGGTTGGTGGCTTTGCAGACGAGTGACCTATATATATGTTTCTATATATAGAAAAATAATAAACCATTGTGTAATAATTTGCAACGTTTTTCCCAAACGTGTCCGGCGTTTTACATCTTTTCCCCAAAAGTCCTTTCTAAGACCCTTAATAAGTGGCAGGTACGATATTATTTATCATCAACTTGAAAATTTCCATTAGACCTCAAAGTAAGTCTGTTATGTTCGGGACCTCCTTGTGCATGGGAAATTATACAAAAATGAATCATGAGGACTTTCCTTGTTCCTCATTAGTTGGATGCCGTTATCAAACGCAATAGAAAAAGTTGTTGTCATAAAATCAACCCAAAATTAATCTATAGAAATCAAAATTAAGCTATCGGGACGAATGTGGCCATTTGCTGTCAGATAAGCTCTTCCAGGAAACTATAATTATGAATTATCATTATTATAAATGTTGTCTATTTTGCAACTTGGTGTACATTTTAATGGTGATTTGAAACTTTTCCAAGTCTTTTTCCCGATGAAAACTTGGAATTTGGAAATATTGTAATTTATTGCCTGGAAAACAGTTATGTATGAAAATTATCAAATGTCGAAGAGCTATGTCTGCCAGCTTCCGGTTATAGAATGGAGGGAACAGACCCTGCTGTGTATTTTGGCATGAGAAGCTCGGGGGGAAATTACTCCACGAATTATAAATAGGTAAGTATATCCTTTTATTATGGGTAGACTGAGCTGCACAAATTACGAGATGAGGAAGGGGCTAACACGTTACTGAACAAACCTTCCTGTATAGATAATACATTAGGTTTCTCTGTCATCGATATAGAAGCATCGATATTAACAGACCCTCAACCTCCTGCTCTCTAGAAAGAAAGTTGATGAAGTTATGAATTAAGATGATCAAGATATTGTAATTTAGGTAGTCATTTCTATCAATTTAATTAAATACCTAAAGGTTCCTCTGGACTAAGTGTCAACTAAACCGACTGTAGATGAAGTTTTGGATGGATATGATAGAGTGTCGAATTCCTAGCTATTTCTGTCAACCTGAGAAGTACCTTGTTTTTTTTACAAATTTAGTAACTCCAGCCAGCCCAAAAAAGGAGTATAAATCATAAACTAAGCACTTGTCGTAAGAAGTTTGTGTTGATTATCCCATTTCCGGCCACTGAGGCATTTTTGCATCGTCATAATAATGATTTTTTTGAATATTGAATCAGTGGAAAATCTTTGAAGAATTTTTTCTCGTTCATGCAGTTTCTAAACTTTTCAAAAAAAAATTTTCTTCGACATTTGTGAGCTCAATGAGATTTGGGGAATTTTTTTGAAAGCGGCCTTTTGGCCGAAAGCGTGATTATGGAGGTTCAAATGCGATCCTGGGCGATATATAAACCGAAACAGATTCCAGTCCATAAATAGATTTTTACATTTTACCAAGATTTTTTTTTCAGATTTAAAAAAATGAAATGGATAAATCATATCGATTTGGAAAACTGAGACCTCTCAAATCCTAAGAAACGTTAAATTCATAAAGGTTTGGAGCATTTTTGCTCTCGATTAGAGAGCAAATTATGCCTTATTTCGGCCTTTTGTAAAATAGTTCATCCTCCTCCTCCCATTACTCCGTTATTTCTACCCTTGGCTAGAAATGGGTTATGACAATTTTGATTCTGACAAGATGTCCTCACCACAATGTTTTTCCATTCAATTTTACATAAAATTAGTAACTTGAGAGTTATTAAAAATGTATTCCAATTTTGCGAACTCAGAATATTGCCAGAATTTCTTGACGATTTGATTCAAGCTCTCGAATTTTCAAGATTTCCCTTACTTAGTTAATAACTTGTAGGGTTTCGAGTTTCCTTACGAGTAGTAAGAAGTTTGCGTTGATTATGACAATTTTGGTTCAGACAAGATGTCCTCACCACAATGTTTTCCAATTCAATTTTACACAAAATTAGTAACTTGAGAGTTATCAAAAATGTATTCCAGTTCTGTGAACTCTGAATATTGCCAAAATTTCTTGACGATTTGATTCAAGCTCTCGAATTTTCAAGATTTTCCCTACCTACCTAGTTAACCCTTAATCTCCCACTTGTAAAAAAAAAAATTATTTTTGCGGATTTTTCAATTGAATTTAGATATATTTTGAAAAATGTATAGAATATTTGAACAGTACCTCGAAGGCCCTACTACAGTCTGTCAGCTTAAGAATGATCTTTCCAAGGGTCACACTAGTCCTAACTACGTCAGCAGAATCTGTCTATAAGCCCAGTCTTGTTGGAGTAGAAGAAGAAAACTTGGAAAAATCTTTGGTGGGATGTCAATTTATTTCTCATAAAGTACAGAACCAAGGAATGAGGTGGAGAAGGTTCACTTCAATGAGGAATCTATGCTGCTTAGACAGTGGCGTCATCTCTGACGAGGAAACCCAACTATTAGCCTACAAGATAAGAAATTAGGGCAGAAGGTACCTTGAAGGCCCTAATAAAGTCTGTCAAATCGAGAATTATTTAGTTTTTATTATAATGTTTTCTTACTCAATCGATATCACCTCAACGTCTAATAGACGTCGTCTATCCGTTTTGTTTTAATAGTGCATAAAATTTAATTTAATAGCAGGTAAAAATCGAACTTCCTGAAAGATACCTCAGGATATTAAGGGTTAATAACTTGTAGGGTTTCGATTTTCCTGTTGAAAGAGAAATTAATCTTCTCCCTTCAGATGAGGCGGGAAATTTTCATAAAATCGGCGGGAACTTCGAAGCGGGCGTTTCCGCCACTGCTCGGCTCCCGTCGGTTAGCATCTCGGGCTACCCGCAGACCAACTCCTTCGCCCGTTTCCCCCCTCAATCCGACCACAACTCCCCTGTCCTCTCAAATCCCAAATGCGCAACATCCCAACCTTAGTAGAATGCAACTTGACAAAATGCCGTCGGAAGCCAAACCGTTGTTGACAGCCCCACAAACCGAAAAACCCAACCACTACTCGTGAGTACCCGGTTTCAATTGTGCCTCGAAATCAAGTGAATTTCGCGGTGATTCTTCACAATACGGGAAAAAGTGTACCTCGACTCGCGCCGTTCTCACAGGCTTCTGTCTTTTTCACAGGTATTTGAAGGAATTCAGAGTCGAGCAGTGTTCCCTCTTCCTGCAACACAAATGCACTCAACACAGGCCTTTCACGTGTTTTCATTGGCACTTCATGAATCAAAGACGGAGACGTCCCGTAAGAAAAAGAGACGGAAGTTTCAACTACAGCGCTGACAACTATTGTAGCAAATACGACGAGACCACTGGAATATGCCCCGACGGCGACGAGTGAGTATAAACAAACCATATCACTCTTATAAACACAAAAAATCCTCATTCGACATCTACATTAGAATCTTCTGAATCCTTAAACCATCCTAATTGGCCCTCGAAATCGAAATTACATAGAAAATTCCTTCTTCCTGGACACCCACATAACCTTTACGAGATAAATACACTTTTTGATACCTCATCAGGTACTCGTTTCGCGTTCAAGGACGCGTATGTTCCGATAAGAACTGCCAGTATTTCCCACTTTTACACCAATCCATCCCATAGGAGTCAAATTAGTCCAATTTTCGATTCCATAAAAAAAATCATCATTAAACATTTCAATCTGCTGATCCTTAGGTTCCAGTTAGCATCCAGGAAGTTGCATCCATCTTGGTCCGCGCATCTCAATTTTTCCTTGTTTCACCTAATTATTTCCCCTTTCCAACGCAGTCTGAGTTCATTTATTGGTTTTCCGCCCATCAAAATTCATCTAATCTTTGCAATATTAAGTTACATCTTGAAGAATTGGATTTTTTTTATTAGCGATAAGTTTCTTATCACATCCGGAATCTGGCCGGAAAGAATCGCGGTTGCAGCTAGCTGACCTTGAAAATCAATCGTCCAATTTCATGTCTCGGCACCTCACTATTGGATTATTTCTCTCATTTTTCGTACTATTTATCCGTTCAGCAACTTTCTTGCTGGTGTTATCGATCCATGTTAATTACCATCAATTATTAAGACGTTCAGATTTGATTACTTAGTTGTTCTACTTCCTGAATCCACAAGCTTCGTAAATCCCTACGAGGATGGGGTAATCCTCTTAAAAATTTCGTACACGTATACCAATTTCTATCTCGACCTTGAGTTCATGAGTAGTCGTGGATCCAGGAATTCTTTACGGGAATTACATTATTCACTGACGATTTTAGTGTAGAAGTTAGTCTGTACAAATATTCATTAAATTCAAGGAATACCTAGTCGGAAAAAGCATTCAACAATTTGAACATTAAAATAGGAAAATATTCCAGCGTTTTATTCAAGTTTCAATGAACTAAAGATAGTTATTTCAAGAACGGAATCAAGAGAGGTAAAGTCACAAAAATTATAAAAAAGGTACATTTGTGTATTTTTCGGAAAAAATATACAGAATATCTCAAAACATTGATTTGTGATAGGTACAGTCATTTAATAAATATATATCAGTCAGGTCCTTTACTCAGTTACACAATAATTGACACCTACAGAATAATATTGTATTGATAAAATAAAATGGGAAGGTAGGAGGAAACGACCATTAGGAACAGGGCAGCACCCCACGTAGGAGACGTATCTTCAGTTGAACATGGTAATCACCTGAAAAAAAAGGAATGGGGTGTGATGAAAAGAGTTGTGAAGTAGGTAAGTAACTATGAAGAAGACGTGAGACAGTACTTGAAAGAATGCATCTATAGTATTACGAGCAATTTGAGCTACATGAGTTGCTGTAGGTACCTACTTGCTGGTTTTGTAGGAGTGCTTTTTGGTAATACATTCTATCAGGTATTCTACCGATCGTTATGATTTACGTACATCAACCAATATTCGGAACAAAGTTGCTTGCTAGTGAAAGAAATAGTAGTTATCACTACTCACTTTCACATTATCGTCGTAAGTATTCGGCATGCAAAATTTCTTTTAATGATAAGAAATAGGATAAAATTAATATGTCGAAAGTACTCACCAAATCTTCGAAAAACCGGTTCTTGGACGGGAAGACTCTTTCTTGAATAACCGATTTTTGGGTCGATCATGAAAGTTAATACGTCGTTTTCATCGTTGGTTTGTTTTTATTTATTTTTCGACACTCCTTTCTTTCACCACTAGTGTATTACAATAAATAGAAACGCTAAAATTAAGGTTTTTAAGCCGATTGAAGTAAAAGTCGTCCGCACTTTTATTCTAGCTAAACTCACATTGAGGTTTTAGGTTATCCTGATTAACGTGAAGTTGTTGTTTATTCCAACTTCTGCCTTGAAATTCATCAAAAATTTGCAGTTACGAACATGGAACAGCATGGAACCTTTATAGTTCCATGCTGTTTTGTTCTCTTCCTCTTCTTCTTCGTCGTCTCTGGATTCCTAACCTCCAGTTTCTTAAACCGAGCTGATAAGGACTTGTACACCCGCCAAACGGGATGTGTAGTTTAAACGGTGTTTCAAAATTAAGCTAAGGTTAGCTATGTCCCCGTTTAAACGATGACTTGTACCCCCGGCCCACGGTTGCAGCTAGCTGACCTTGAAAATCAATCGTCCATTTTCACGTCTCTCGGCACCTCACTATTGGATTATTTCTCTCATTATTCGTATTATTTATCCGTTCAGCAACTTTCTTGCTCGTGTTATCGATCCATGTTAATTACCATCAATTATTAAGAAGACTCAGATTTGTTGTTCTACTTCCTGAATCCACGTACTTCGTAAATCCCTACGAGGATGGGGTGATCCTCTTAAAAATTTCGTACACGTATACCAATTTCTATCTCGACCTTGAGTTCATGAGTAGTCGTGGATCCAGGAATTCTGTACAGTAGAGGGGAGGGGGTTAAGCGGGAAATCCGCAAGAAAGTGTAGCGCTATCAAATCGAATGAGGTTCCTACTAGTAGGTACTCTCTGGATTTGTTGTCTCGGTCGTGTCAGATTTTCGATACCTAGGTGGCGCAAGTTTTCCTGATTCCAAGAGTTTAAAGAATTTTTCATTAATGCAAGTACTACATACTTACTTACATAAATGTTCACGAGAATCTCCAAAATTCTCTATTGGCGGTTCCTCTAGAAAAGGTGCTCTGTTTACCTAGCTAATGATTAAAACCCCTTATTAAATGATCAATTAACAAGTTGATTATATTTTAAAACAGTATAATATACTGTTAGAAATACTGTTGAACAGAATAATATTATTATTCTTTAAAACAATTACAACTTTGGAAATGTGAAAGTTATGAAAAAACAATTGAAACAAAGAACAAAGAATAAAACAGTTGTTTAAAGAATAACAATAGGTTTAAAGAATAAAAACAATTGTTTTAAAGAATAAAACTCTATATTATTCTTTAAAACAATTACAACTTTGGAAATGTGAAAGTTATGAAAGTCTATTCTATCTCGAATTTGTTGATTTCTGGTATTTGATAATTTTTCTTGGATGAGTTATATTGGTTTATTATTTTCAATAATGAACCTTTGGAATCGACCAAGAAAAAAAAAATTTAACACCCCCTCAAAATTTGATGGTTTACGTTTCAAGGTACGTAGAATCCAAAAATCGAATAAAAATTTGGCCGTCCGTCCGCCGTACGCGGCACTTTTTCCACTTAGCATTGACCGATTTTGATGAAATTCGGTATGTAGGCTCCATTTGGGGTCTAGTTGTGCCCCGAAGCTTTTGGTTAATGTAGGTCACTCCTAAGGGTTCCAAAATCAATTTTGAAATTTTGAAAACGCCCTAACTCAAAAAATTTCGATATAAAGGTATTGTTTTTCCTTCAATTTAAGATTCTATAGAATTTTTAGAATTTTTTGAGACCAAGCGGAGCTCTGTAGGACAAACCGTTCGCTCCCTACGAAAATTCAAGGGTTTATATTGAAATATAAATATATATAAATCAAAACACGAGTGTGAATCGCAAAAGAGGCCTAATCTCCGTTCAAATTAGAGCTGACCGAAATGCGATCGATGGTTGGTGATTTTGATTTTTTGTTGTTGATTTTTTTGATTTTTTTTATTTATTTATTTTTTTTTTTAATTTATTTTTTTTTTCTTTTTCTCTTCATATTGGATGGTTGGTGATTTCGTAGACGAGTGATCTATATAAAAATAATAAACCGTTGTGTAATAATTTGCAGCGTTTTTTACAACAGGGTTAGGTACCTATTTAGCTACTCGCGTGCTTGATACCATATCTACATACTTAACCCTTAATATCCCGAAAAATCTTTTTGGAAGTTCGATTTTTATCAGCAACAATTTTTCCACTTTTAACCCAAAACTGACAGCCATTGACTATCTTGATACTCCAACTATCGATTGTGTAAGAAAACGTAAAAGTAAAAACAAAATAATTCGAAGAAAAAAATTATTCTCGCGCCGACAGACTGAAGACTGTGTCTTCGAGGTACCTTCTACCCCATTTCTCATCTTGTAGGCTGCTGGTTGGGTATCATCGTCAGACATGGCGCCACTTTCTAGAGTGCCTAGCACAGATCCCAAGGAATTTTCCAAGTTTCTTTCTTCTACTCTAGCAAAATTGACTTTATAGACAGATATTGCTGACAGCGCTGGAGTGGCCCATGGAGAGATCATTCTTGAGCTGACAGACTGTAATAGGGCCTTTGAGGAACCTTCTTCTCAAATATTCTACTGATTTGTCAAAATACATCTAACTTTAATTTTTAAAAATACGAAAAAAAAAAAAAAATATTCGAACTAGTGGGAAATCAAGGGTTAAAAGTGATGAGTTGGATTTCTAAATCATGGCAGTCAATTTGCTGTCAAACATGAGGTTTGACAACCAAGTTTGATCGTGTGGGTGAGTGTCAAACCATCAAACCTTCAAACCATCAAGAAAAAAGGGTGGTAGGGGGTAATTTTACTGTGAATCACAGAGTTAGTTTCCGTGAATCACCGAGTTGGCGTCTGTGAATCACAGTCTCCATTAGGGATGCAAAACGATTATCGATAATATCGATATTCTGCCTCTGTTGTGCCAATCCTGAGGAGCACACTCAGAACAGCGTAATCAGAACATTTTCTTCGGAAATATTCAAATAGGTGTTACGTGTTATGTCTGAATTGAAATGTTCAGCCTTTCTTTAGTTTTTTGAAAACGCGTGTACAAGATATTGTTTCCCTCAACGCTCATTTTGGATAAAATTTTAAAAATCACGGAACACTCATTAATAAGGTAATATGTATTCTCTTTAGCAAAGGGTTGGGCCTTCAGAGCGGTAGTTGGTGTCATTCAAAATTCCCACGGAGCCAAGTTCGTACAGACCAATCTCACTTCTACCAGTATTATCAAAATTATTTGAAAAACTAATCCACAAGCGACTAGTACCCATAATCGAAGAACGTAAGCTGTTTCCAAGGCACTAGTTTGGCTTTCGACAGAAACATTCCACGATCGATCAAGTCCATAGAATAACACATATTCAACAACAAGCCCTTGAGGAAAAGAAAGTCTGCTCAGCCGTCTTCCTTGACGTCGCTCAGGCGTTTGACAAAGTTTGGCATGAGGGACTCAACTACAAGCAGCTCAAAAATCTACCAATAAAGTATGCTGAGCTGCTTCAGTCTTATCTCACCAATCGCTACTTCAGAATAAAGCAAGAAGACGCCTACTCAGAGCCAAAGCTGATCAATGCAGGAGTCCCACAAGGGAGTGTTCTTGGACCGCTCTTGTATGTCCTTTATACCAGTGATCTCCCAGAAATTGGAATGAACACCACAGCCACCTTCGCAGATGATACAGCGATTTTGGCAGTCGGAGAATGTAATACTGAATCCACCAACAAGTTAAATCAATCAATATCCAGCATACAAAAGTGGTCAGCAAAATGGAGAATCAAAATAAATGAAACTAAGTAGGTACATGTCGATTTCACTAACAAGAGAATCGAGTATATTCCGGTACATTTCAAGGGAAACGTTATTCCGAATGCTAATGGAGCCAAATACCTCGGCATGACACTAGACGCCAAACTTAGATGGAAAGCCCATGTCAAAAAAAAGAAGGAAGAACTCCTTCTAAAATTCAGAAAAATGCATTGGCTAATGGGGAGACGGTCGAAGTTGTCAATCCAGAACTAGCTTACATTGTACAACCAAGTCCTTGAACCAGTCTGGACATATGGAGCTCAGCTTTGGGGCTGTACGGCTCAGTCAAATCGAGACATCATCCAAAGATTCCAGAACAATGTGCTAAGAACGGTGGTCAATGCACCTTGGTACTTTCGAAACGAACATTTCCATCATGAGCTTTGGATCGAAACAATAAACAATGCTATAAAGCGACAAGCTGTGAGACACCTACAGCGGCTAAGATGTCACATCAACGAGGAAGCTGTCCAACTCCTTGATACAAGTGATATCATCAGAAGATTGAAGCGTACCAAACCACTTGACCTAGCTTAGTGAAGTGAAACATCCACCATAATCAACAATAATGCATCTTAGTTTTGAATATATGTCCATATTTTCAAAATAATATTGTTAATAAGTTATACTTGGTGCAATAAAGAATATTGAAAAAAAAACTCCAATAATTCCGGGAATTTTTAAACTAACATTTAATCTATCGGAAGTTTTTGAGCTAGGGCGTTTTGAAAATGTTTTTTCCCTCGTTTGGCCCCTTAGACGTGACTGACAATAACCAAAGTCTTTGGGGCACAACTAGATCCCAAACGGAACTACATCCCGAATTTTATCAAAATTGGTCTACCTGAACAGGGCAAAGTCTGGAGGACGGAAGGAAAAATTTGTATTAGATTTTTGGATTCTACGTGCCTTGAAAAGTTATCAACAATTTTTTTCTTGCTCGATTCCAAAGGTTCATTATTGAAAGTAATGAACTCAATGAGCAGTGAAGGCTCCTCCTACCTACTTTACTAAACAGAGACCAACAAATCTCTTCTTTAGCCGAATAGCGAGGACTCCAACTGTAAGCGAACTTGTGTCCGTAACTGTTAACTGATGGACTTGTCAGCCGGGAAATTTATCACGGAATGGGGTATTTCAGTCAATTTAAAAAAAAAATTTTTTCAAAAGAGTATGGCTCAGGAATAATGGTGATCGGGTCTGTTCGTCGAGAAAATGTTTTTAAAAAAATCAGAGAAGCTAAGGAAAGTTGAAGATTTGAATGGTGTGACGTAGCTAGCCAAACGTGACCTAGCTAGCCAACTGTCTTTGAAAAAAGTATCCATGCACAGAGAAGAGATGAAACCCTTGGATAAGAATCTCTTGGATACTACAAAATACTACTCACACATGCGCGGGGCGTAGTGTGTGTGCATTTATGGCTCTTTAATTAATTTTTCTACCACATGTTATAGTATCATTGGGCTTAAAGTTGTAGTAGGTATATAGGTTTTCAAGGGTACTGAATCCAAATTTGAGGTCAAAAACCTGAATTTCCGACCCACTGAAATACCCCATTATTGCGACATTTTCATTACTAAGTTCCCTAGCTTAGAATCAGTAGAATTACATTGAATAGAATGTGAATGGTTGAACTCTTTAGAAATCTGTGATATGTCTTTGGAATCTGTTTATTCAATCAAAGACGCTAAGGACAGCCTCGTTTACGTTTTAAGAGTGGTTGTTTATCCGTTATAGCCTACTATTCTGTTCCGGAACTTCCTCACTTTCTGTTCACCCGCATGACAATCTATGATGCTGTGACGCTTGGACAAACAAACTCACAGACGCTGGTTTTATATGCCAACTAATGAGAAAAAACGCGGAAAATCTAGAGTGGAAAAATCTGAAATAACGAGAAGATGAATAAAAATGGATAAAATCACCTATAACTCTAGGACCTCACACAGGGGTACAGCTGTACTCCACTGTCCCTATTTTTGGGTGCACATCCGCGAAAAAAATTTTCCCGCCCAAATGGGACCCACGTAAATTATGTTGGTAACCCTGTGAGCGGGAAACGCACTGTCCCGAGTCCCATGGAAGAAGATAGGATGAAAGCTCAGTCAACGTTAAAAAACGTGACGAAAAATCGCCCCCCGCTTTTAGTGCAATCTTTAGGTGGCGAAGAAAAACTTAGTTGTCCGACAGTATACCACTCAGTCGCTAGAGCGCAGCTTCGTCCCTCCTGCTCATTCCCGCGGGTTTTTTAAAATTGCACTTCATCAATATTACTTGTGGAGTACGATTTTGGACGCTCTGTCCTCTATAACTATCGTAATAGTTATAGAAATAAGATACCAGGAGAAAAGGAGTAACGGCAGGTATGTACATACCTACCATAAAATGAAAAACAAAAATATTGTGCTAGAAAACGACTGATATGGCGCCAAATATGACAAGTGTAATTTCTTTTCATATCAAAAACACAACAACTTTTTCAATATAACAACTAAATTCCTACAAGAAATTATATCCAGGGGCTGTAGTTACACTACAATATCATCATCTATCATATTCATCACTCTTATCACTGCATTTCTGCCGAGGCGTACCTACTGATGGTCTCAAGTTATCGGAATCGACATCTACCAACACTACTTCATGTTTTGAATAAGTGAAATGCAAACTAGAGATGAACCACTGTAGATGAATAGAAAGACGAGAAAATTAAACTTGGAGACGAACCACTATCAAACAGAAAGAAGAGAAAACGTACGTTAGCAACGAGAAACACATCTGAAAAGTACGTTGGAGTAACTGTTATCAGGGCTGGGGAGAGGGGAAGCGTTACGAGCTCTCGTGACTGTGAGTAGTACTTCTTAACTCTGTTCGCCACCTAAAGAGAACACTACTGTCGCGATAAACGAAAAAAGCGCACGCATCGGCCCATTGAAGTGAGCTTTCCTCCTATCTTCTTCCATGCGAGTCCAGTTGACTCTGAGAATTCGTGGGGTTCGCGTCTTTTTTCGTGGTGGGGTACAAAATCACCCCAGTGTGTTTTTTCAAACTGTTTGGGGTACAAATTTACCCCAGTGTGAATCCCTGGAAATGCTATAGGTAAATTTTGGATCCTCACTGTTCCGAGCCACCATGTCACAACAATTTGTTGGTGAGGGGGTGAAAGTGCCACGGAGGTTACATGACACCACAGCTGATGCAGAATTGGAGGGTGGTCCCCTATGGTTTGGGGATGGTCCCTTTTGAATTGGTAGGATGACCCCCTATGAAGGAGGTGGTGGAAGGGGGGTGGAGTTGCCGCGGAGGTTATGTGACACCACAGGTGATGCAGAATTGGAGGGTGGTTCCCTATGAATTGGTGATGGTCCCTTTTGAATTGGTAGGATGACCCCCTATGAATTGGTAGGAGGTGGTGGAAGGGGGGTGGAGTTGCCGCGGAGGTTACATGACACCACAGCTGATGCAGAATTGGAGAGTGGTCCCCTATGAATTGGGGATGGTCTCTTTTGAATGGTAGGATGACCCCCTATGAATTGGTAGGAAGTGGAGTTGCCACATTGGTTACATCCTAATTAGAGGATGGTCCCTTATAAATTGGGAGATGGTCCCTTATGAATTGGGAGATGGAGGACAAAGGAGGGTGGAGTTGCCACGGAGGTTAAATGACACCACAGAGCACTGATACGGAATTGGAGGGCGGTTGGGGAAGGGGGTTCAAGTTGACATGGAGGTTACATGACACCACAAAGCACTGCTGCCGAGATGCCTAGTAACTGTGCCAGAACCGCCCTTTTTACCCCACTACAATTTGTACGTAACAATATTGCACATGACCTTTATTGGGAAGAAGGGAACGCTCAGAAGTAGCAGAATAGGTGTTCAAGTGCACCACAGAAGGGTGATCTTTGGGGTGGCAGAATAAGGAAACTACTCATTGGATTTGGATGCCAATTTTTTCCTCCAACTCAGAATATTGCAAACTTGCATAATCAAAAGTAACAAAGGTTATTCCATATCGAACAAATTTCATTTCGAATTTTGAATGAGAAGCGATATTTAACTGTTTTGAAAATTGGTTTTCAACAGGAATGTCCAATAAAAAATATAACTATTACTTTTTTGAACCCCGAATAATTTTTATCACTGTTTAGATGCTTATAGAATTCTAAGCAACAATAATTTCATTAAAAAATGGCAACAGACACAAGATTTTAATTTTTTGTAAGTTGAGGTACATTAAATGTACTTACATTAAAATTTAATTAGGTAATTAAAATGTACTTTTTTACTAAAAAGGGTAAAAAAGGTTAAAGGTACAGACACAAGATTTTAATTTTTTGTAAGTTGAGGTACATTAAATGTACATTAAAATTTAATTAGGTAATTAAAAGGTAATTAAAATTTAACCTTTTTACTAAAAAGGGTAAAAAAGGTAAATAAAAAGGTAGAAGGTAAAAGATAAAAAGGTAAAAAAAGGTAAAGTAAAAAAAGTAAAAGTAAAAAAGGTAAAAAGGTAAAAAAAAAGGTAAAAGTAAAAAAAGTAAAAAAAAAGGTAGTGTGGAGTGGGGTAAATGTGGAAATGGGGCAAATGCGGAAATGGTTTTGAAAATGGCGCCGTTTGAGCGCCTTGCCTCAGAAACCTTCTCAATGTGTACCCAGTTATGTTGGTAACCCTTACCTGTCGGAAAAGGCGGGCTCATTGGTCATAAAAAAGTGGAGGAGAAAAAAATTAAATATAGCGTTCTGTTCGTATTGAAATGGGCTTTGTTTGCATTTACCCCATTAATGCAACTAAATGTTTTTTATGGGATTCGCAGGCCGTTTCCGCATTTGCCCCGATTAGTGGGGCGAATGCGGAAGTCGGTCGGAATTTTAAAAAACACAGTTTGGACCATGAGAAGTAAATCTTTTGTACAATTTGAAGAGTTCATCGTAATCTACGTAAAATAAGCTACTCAGTAAAAAAAAAAAGTAAAAATAGCGTTTTCAAAGGAAATTTACAGAGGATCAAAGTTGAACTATTGACATTTTGGGTCCCAATTGCCCCACTCCACAAATTTTGTACCCCTGTGTGTGAGCTCCATGTCACAAAAACTCATGCGTGACCTCCTAGGGTTAAAATGTAAATTCAAAGTTTTTGTCCTCGTTAATGATATTGTATACGTAAAGTACCAGATTGCCGAAGTTTGGTAGCTTTTTACCTTGTTAGCAACTGTGAATCTGTGCCAAATCGCATCCGAACTGCGTTTCTAGAAACGGCAGAGCGGTGGCGCTCCATCAATAGCTCTTAATAATTGTTTTGTCAGAACAAAGTCGCATTTTCTGAGTTTCTCTCCATTTCCGAACCCTTAAAAAAACCATTCGTCGGAGCTTTGAATGGTTTTACGATCGTGATGACCTTGAGAGAACATGACGCTCTCTCTTCAGTAAAAGGGAGAGCAAAGGCGTAGAGGAATGTGACGTAATTACAACCATTTTTCTATCCCTTCACCATCAAGTGCACCCACCGCTAGAGAAATTGTGGCGTTCGAAGAGGTCTAAAATCCATAACGTTGAGTGGTGATAATTACGCTCTTATTGCAATTAGAATCGACGTAAATAGTCGAGCACTTGAAACAAGCAATAATCATCGTGAATCACACTCTTGTTATCATCGCCATGTTACCCAAAAGCTACAATATTGTTAACATTCTACCTTCAAACTTGTTAATAAAAAAAATGATTATTAATCAAAAAAAAAAAAATAATCATCGTAAATTGTTGAGTAATTAGTTATGTCAAATAGTTCAGCTTGGAATCAGATTGCGATTCGATTTGATTCATTATTTTCAATGAACTTATAGAATTGAGCAAGAAAAAAATTGTAACCCCTCAAGGTACGTAGAATCCAAAAATACGTTCCAGTTCCCGCGGACCAATTTTGATGAAATTTGGTATACTGGCTTTGGGGTCTAGTTGTGCCCTATAGATTTCAGTAATTATTGTCAATCACTACTAAATAGTGGGGGAAACCATTTTCAAAACGCTTTAGCTGGAAAACTTCCGGTATACAAGCCTGTTGTTTCCCCGGTGACCCAGAATAGTGTATTTTAATAAATATGAATGAAATATTAAATATTTCATTCATGCAAATTCATTAATTATATGCAAATTTTGCATATTGTATTCGCGTATCAAATAACATGTACCTAGTACAGTATGAAACAGCATGTTGTAAATTTCATTTTAGTAAAAATAAAATAATATTGTATTCGCTGAATTCCTAGATGTTGGTTCTATTAGTGGCACCGGAATATTGGACATTTTTCTATACATTCCTGTCCCCCCATTGACCCTAGATCTCTCTGAATATAAATTGTTATATCCTGGAAAAGTAATGCATAATTAGGAAGATGTCTCAAACGAGAAAAAAAAAAAAACACTCAAACCCGTTCAGAATTGAGCCTTTGGCCGCTCAGTCAAAGTATGTCATTAAAAAGAGCCGATAATTTCTCACAAAAAATATGATTTTGGTTTATTATTTTCAATAATGAACCTTTGGAATCGACCAAGAAAAAAAATTTTAACACCCCCTCAAAATTTGATGGTTTACGTTTCAAGGTACGTAGAATCCAAAAATCGAATAAAAATTTGGCCGTCCGTCCGCCGTACGCCGTACGCGGCACTTTTGCCACTTGGCATTGACCGATTTTGATGAAATTTGGTATGTAGACTCCATTTGGGGTCTAGTTGTGCCCCGAAGCTTTTGGTTGATGTAGGTCACTCCTAAGGGTTCCAAAATCAATTTTGAAAACGCCCTAACTCAAAAAATTTCGATATAAAGGTACTGTTTTTCCTTCAAATTAAGATTCTATAGATTCTTTAGAATTTTTTGAGACCACGCGGAGCTCTGTAGGACAAACCGTTCGCTCCCTACGAAAATTTAAGGGTTTATATTGAAATATATATATATATATAAATCAAAACACGAGTGTGAATCGCAAAAGAGGCCTAATCTCCGTTCAAATTAGAGCTGACTGAAATGCGATCGATGATTGGTGATTTTGATTTTTTTTTTATTTTTTTGATTTTTTTTAATTTATTTTTTTCTTTTTTTTTTTTTCTTCATATTGGATGGTTGGTGATTTTGTAGACGAGTGATCTATATAAAAATAATAAACCGTTGTGTAATAATTTGCAGCGTTTTTTCAACGATGCAGGTGTATTTTGACAAACCAAATGACATAGAATATCAAGATCAAGATGTTTGAGAATTTTCTTTTTGGTTTATTATTTTCAATAATGAACCTTTGGAATCGACCAAGAAAAAAATTTGTTTAACACCCCCTCAAAATTTGATGGTTTACGTTTCAAGGTACGTAGAATCCAAAAATCGAATAAAAATTTGGCCGTCCGTCCGCCGTACGCGGCACTTTTGCCACTTAGCATTGACCGATTTTGATGAAATTTGGTATGTAGGCTCCATTTGGGGTCTAGTTGTGCCCCGAAGCTTTTGGTTGATGTAGGTCACTCCTAAGGGTTCCAAAATCAATTTTGAAAACGCCCTAACTCAAAAAATTTCGATATAAAGGTACTGTTTTTCCTTCAAATTAAGATTCTATAGATTCTTTAGAATTGTTTGAGACCACGCGGAGCTCTGTAGGACAAACCGTTCGCTCCCTACGAAAATTTAAGGGTTTATATTGAAATATATATATATATATAAATCAAAACACGAGTGTGAATCGCAAAAGAGGCCTAATCTCCGTTCAAATTAGAGCTGACTGAAATGCGATCGATGATTGGTGATTTTGATTTTTTTTTTATTTTTTTGATTTTTTTTGATTTTTTTTTTTCTTTTCTTTTTCTCTTCATATTGGATGGTTGGTGATTTTGTAGACGAGTGATCTATATAAAAATAATAAACCGTTGTGTAATAATGTGCAGCGTTTTTTCCTTCAATTTAAAATTCTATAGAATTTTTGGAATTTTTTGAGACCACAGGGAGCTCTGTAGGACAAACCGTTCGCTCCCTACGAGAATTTAAGTGTTGGACGTACGATAAATCAGAAACACGAGTGAAAATCACAAAAGAGGCCTAATCTCCGTTCAAATTATAGTTGACCGAAATGCGATCGATGTTTTCCTTCATGTTGGATGGTTGGTGGCTTTGCAGACGAGTGATCTATATAGAAAAATAATAAACCATTGTGTAATAATTTGTAGCGTTTTTGGTACCTCACGAGAGGGTGGATAGTGAGATTCTTGAAAAGATACTCAGGGGGGGGGGGAGTGGTGGCTACCGTGATTAAATGAAAAAGACCATGATATTTGAATACAAAATATGAACAAACGAAAAGTATCTCCTTCCGAACTACTAGTTTTGGCAGTTTATAATAGAGTAGATACCTAGTTTGTCATAATAGATTCTATCCAATTCTGGCTGGACGCAACCAGCGGCTTATTCTAAAAATAAATGATAAAATAACTTGAACGAATTTGTTAGCTAAATAAAGCCTCCTC
Source organism: Apolygus lucorum (assembly GCA_009739505.2). Lineage (NCBI taxonomy): Eukaryota > Metazoa > Arthropoda > Insecta > Hemiptera > Miridae > Apolygus > Apolygus lucorum. The sequence goes on along the minus strand of CM019173.2, from coordinate 3,700,624 downwards.
CTGAAGTACCTATTTCAATGGAATATTGATGCAGTGGCCCCCACGTCCCGAGGTTTCCAATAATGCGAACACCATCCAATCCCTCTTCTCCTGAAGTATCCAAAAAAAACATTGGAAAATGGAAATATTCTGTTATTTGTGGATGCTTCCAGCCAAAACTATTTCCGTAACATCTTGAGTTGTTTTTCCTCTATAATCCAAAGAGAAATTTCGCAGAATAGTTGAAATAAGGTATCTGAAGAAATTCATTCATCCCCCGGTTCATGGTAGAGGTGGGTTTTTTCTGTGTTTCTTTTACACAATCAATAATATTTAAGTATTGAGGTAGCCAACAAAATATCGTTTTTGGAAAAGTGGTTGAGAAGTGTTGCGTACAAATCAAACTTCTAAAAAGATATCTCAGGACATTAAGGGTTGAATACACAACATTTTCCAGTCTGAAATGGATTTTTTTGTTGTCCCTGTTGAGTGTTGCCCTGCCCCATCCCAGGTCAGTTGGATGCTTCCTGTCCTATTGAGAGACGTCGTAAAAACTGTTCAAAAACTCTAAAAAACTGTAAAACAAGAAATGTTCAAAATCTGTTTGTCAACCCCGTTTTTTACCAGGTAATATCGATACCTAGCACAAAGGAGCTATGTCCAAAAACGAAGTTTTGAGAAAACTCAAAAGAAATTATCACCAATGCACAATTCCTAACATAATGGCTTATCACACCAAACTCCCTAATTTCTTCACTAAATTTTCAATCTATAATCGTCAAAAAGATCAATAATAGTTTCGTTGAATTGAGTTTTTCTGCAATTTAGAAAAAAATAAAATGTGGAAGATAGATGGACATAGCCCCTTTGTGCTTTAAGGTATCAATATTGAATCGATCAATCAATGATACATTATTATTCAACGATATTACGTTTACAATTGTGCTTGTGTTTATTTCAGGTGCCCATTCCTTCACAGGACAGCCGGCGATACTGAGCGTCGATATCATCTGAGATATTACAAGACGTGCATGTGCGTCCACGACACGGACAACCGCGGCTACTGCGTCAAAAATGGTGCCCACTGCGCCTTCGCTCACGGAAGTGGAGACCTCAGGCCTCCCGTTTATGATATCAAAGAAATCCAAGTACGTTTCACGTCTATTCTGTATTCTGTGATTCTAAATTTTACTCTAAAGTGTCATCATACTTGATGCAATACTTGATAACCGCTCGAAACTTCAGATTTCATTCGTCCATCTTGGACAACACTTGATGCCTTTACAAAAGTCTTGCAAATTGTTTATTTATTTCAACGTTCAGCATAACTTTCGTGCCTCTCTTTGAAATTTGATGAACTCCTAACTCCGAACCTGTTTCACTAGTGGAGCAGGAACTGCTACTTCTATAAGTTCTGTCCTGAACTGCGTTAGCGTGCTTGTGGTTACCTTGATCCGTTTTGATGACTGCTCGACTAAATTTGAAACATACTCTGGGAAAATGATTTTGTCCCTTACATAGATCGCATGTTTTTCCTACTGCTGGACAGTTTTCGCTCTTATCATGTTGACCTCTGCCACATTTGTAACAATGTTTGCCTCTTACTAAGACAAATTTCTTCAATCTTCTCCCTTTTTCGTAATCTATGCTTTTGCTCAACTTCTGACTCACCTTGTTCACTCCAGACGTTCTTCCCGTCATTTCTGTCAGTCGTTTCTGTTCTTTCCGTCCTTGTTCCAGTTTCTTAGCTAGCGCTTCAACTTTTGCTAAGGTATGGGAATTACCAGGAAAAGCTTTGAGAAGTTCGTACTGCCAGTCTGAACAATTAATACCGACGATTATTTGATCGCGAACTCTTTCTGAAAAAGATGTGCCATATTCACATCTTCCCGCTAGTGCTCTTAAAGCATTAACATATCTTCCAACATCTTCATCATGGTCTCTTTTCCGTAATATGAATGCAACTCGGTTGGTAGTGACCGCGTTCTCCCGCACGTAGTAATTATTGATAACTTGTACCAAATCATTATATGTTTGATGACTCACTTCTTCTGGGCGAAAATTGTCAACTAACATGCGAAAAGTATCCGGCCCAATTTTCGTTAGCAGGAAATCTCTCCTATCTTCTTCATCCAACACCCGCGCTATTTTCAATTCTAACTCGAAGTATGGTAGGTAATACTCCCAAGCTTCCGAATCCGGGTCGAAAATGCGAACATTTACTTTGGAACATCTCCTCCAATCGTCGTGGTGCGATTCCTCTTCTCCACCTGCTGAGGAATATTCCCTTCTACGAGTTCTCGGCATCCTTTGTCGCCAGTGTAGTATCTTTACAATAGGTAGTGGACTCACTGACTGCAAGAATACGAATGATATATTTTTGGAAATTCATCACTAACAACAAATATAGTCACATGGATGGAAACAATTCATAATAACAACCTAGGGTACATCAACAAGAATTCTGGACAAACATGTCGTTTTATGCGTCGAAAACGACGATTTTTATCTAACTTTTACTCCACTACCGTTAGAGGAGCTCCATCTCAAATGTGGGTCCTCCAAAATCAGAATTTTCGATCACTCACACAATGTGTTTCAGAACTCTCTGAACAACTTTGCTTCCAAATCTGTCTGCCCAAGGCAAACTACTTTACATTATTTTCAATAATGAACCTTCGGAATCGAGGTAGGAAAAAGCTTAAATCCGCCCTCAAAATTTGTTGGTTCACGTTTCAAAGTAAAATCCAGAAAAAACGTAATTTCTCAAGTTCTCGTGGACAAAGTTTGATGAAATTTGGTGTACAGGCTCCATTTGGAGTCTAGTTGTGCCCCGAAGATTTTGATTATTGTCAGTCAAAGAGTTTAAAAGTGGGGTTGAAATGTTCATAACGCCATAGCTCGAAACTTACATTGCTTCTCTAATTTAGAATAGACTCGAATGAGACCACCCAGGAAGTAGAACTTGATGAAGGTTGATTATGAAATTGATTGGAAATACTATTATTGGAAACTATAAAGTTCTAGTTCGTAGTTTGGTAAGTATTATGGAAACTATGAAGATGAACCCACCAGAATTCAATGGTCAATCCGATAGGGATAAGCGGAGAACAGAAACTTACTCCTTTTCTTCGAGATTTCGGTCAATGAGGAATTTCACCGAATTCTGTTTGCATTTTTCCTGAAAAGTTAATGGTGTGGGATATATGAAAATCGGGCTGATTTCGGAAAATAAGTCTCCTGTTATTTTTGGGAGACAATCAAAATTTTTGATTTCAAAACTAACCGGGAAAACGGACGTGAAGCAGGTACGCTCGCTGATTGGGCTGTTCGGATCGCCGTCTCCTCCCAGTGTTGCCCATTGGGACGACGAAATCGTGTTTTCTAAGAAAAAAGTTATCAAACAAAAACAGGGGAAACCTAATTTTCCCCATCTTGCTTTTTCCATTTTTTCTTCAGTTTTTCGATTTCGAACTTTACTGTTTTGTGAAATTTTGCATCTGGGGACAATTCGAAGTGAGATTTCTCGATCTCAGCGCTTCAAGCGGCCATAAATGAACTATTCCAGCATGACGTCATCCTACCGGTTTTTTTAAACATTCGTAATTTATACACTGTTTTTTTTATTCGTAAATTAGGAAGTTCGGGCTGAAAGTTTGCCTTAGAAGGTTTTTCGAGGTGCTAAATCCGATTTTGGGGTCAAAAATAGGAAATTCCGACATGGTGAAATTCCTCATTTATTACCTTCATTAGGTTTCAAGGAAGATTTACTGCGTAAAATCCACTCTGACGTCTGAAACAAAATGTTGACTAGCCGTCAAGTTTGAACAACTTGAAAAACTTGGAAGTGTTTCTAGCTTTGTAGTCTTTTCTTGTTGTTTTGTTATTAGTTTTATTTTTATAATAATAATAATACACAGTTTTGTAAATATGTGCATTGTTTTTTTTGCATTGAAAACGATGATTTTCTCCAATTTTGCTTCCGAAAGTGTGGGTCCTTCAAAGCCAGAGTTTTTATTCTAAAATTGCATCTCAGAGCTCTCTGGACAATTTTTTCCTTTGTTTTTCATAGTCATCCAACCACCACACTCGTCTTAGAGGGGAGGAAATCCTCCGTTGTGTTGATGTTTCCTAAATGTAGAAAATCTTCAACTTAATCGTGAACATCATGTTTCATACCAGACGAATTTGTTGACGAGTTGCACTCGGATCGATCCACGACATTCTTTGTGGAGAAGATATTGTAACCACCTTAGTTGGCCACCCTGCAAAAGCATTCCCCAATCCAAAACGAGCTCGTACTTCTTTTATATCGGACCACCAACTGTGGAAACTATTTTGGTCAAACATCCGCTAACTTCAAAACCCATGTTTATCTGGAGAATAATGAGAATTCATCTATCAAGCGGCAGTTATTGAAAGAATGTTTATGGACTCGGGAGATATTATTTTCCCCGTTTAATTCCTCTTACCGCGGTTATATTAAACCTTCGTAAATATGAAACTAAAGTACTCTGCCTCGCGCTTTAAAAATTAATATAGTTGAAAATTCATTTTGTCGAGAATTTCTCGTTATCGGGCTCAACTACCTCCTTTGGGGAGTTGATGTTTTGTGATATCCTCAGTTATGAATATTTTTCCGCCTTTGATGTGACTTCTTCTTTCCAAACATCTGAATCAACAAACCCTTGGATGCCGTCAAGTGGAACGATTGTCGGTTGGAAAAAACGTCGTCGATCAAACTAAAACGTACTTCTTGTTTGCATTTCTTACGCGCCAAGATAAGTCTGTAATAAATATTATATTTAATGAAAAAAAAAAAAAAAAATTGCATGTATTCCGTGGGACGTTGAATTATTTTTCAGCATATTAAAAGCTTGCTTGCAATACTATTTCTTTGGACGTATACGAGGACAATATTAACCCATTAAGGACCAGATTATTTTTTCTCCGACTTTTTTCAAATCGTTGAGCACTTTACCTCTATAGGTACCATGGAACATGGGAAAAATGCAAAAATAATTTTTCTTGTCCATTTTAACCGTTTTTCGGAGGGTTGCCATATGGCAACCGTGGTCCTCAGAAGAACATACTTAATGGAATAGTATACGGGTCATTTCAAAATTTGGGGTTATTTCTTGTCACGCAGCTTTTGTGAACACTCTATTTGTCTTGGAAATTCAGAATTTTTTCAGGGAGATACAGCAGGTTGGTGTCTACAAAGATCACATAGAATGAATTTCACTAATCAATTAACTCAGATAATTAAAAATCATTAATGATCCCAATTCTCTCTCCCTACACCTGTCACAGAGGGAAGGTTGGGAACTTTGAAAATTTTTGGAGAACTCTATATTCATATTTTAATTTAAGTAAAAAACGTTATTGGTCCAGGATACTCTCCTCTTCAGGAATAAATTAGAAACGAACGAAAACTCCATGAATTGGAAGGGTTTTTGCTATGTTTTGATGCTGTCACAAGGTTTTATTCTCTCTCCCTACAATTTTTTTGAAATGCCCGCCCACTCCTGGAAAACGATTATTTTGAGTCATGAAAAACAAAAGTGAACACTGCTGCAAGATGGCTTCCGAAGCTACTGAAGTTTGTTGAATTTCCAAGCTCCCAGTTGTGTGGGTTATGTTGTGAAGTGTTGAAGCTTTGAGAGTAGGTAAATACTTTCTCTCTCCCTACAACCACCTCACTCATCAGGGTAAGTGTTCAACTAAGTTTAATTAAACTCAAATTACAATTATGAATGCCATAGTGTTATGTATTTTTTCTAACGTTCAGAATCAATAATGGTTAGGCCAGTAGAGAGTGATAACCTCACAAATCTCTCTCCCTACAACTTCTGGGAAGAGGCTGGTTTGTAGGAAGAGAGATGGAATTGCAGGGAGAGAAGTTTTTTTTTTTCAAAGCCGTTTACATTTTTAAGAGTTACCTGAACTATTTACACCGCTGGGTCATATAATTCTGACTTTTCATTAACCCCCATTTTACGAAAGATTAGACTGATTGAAAGACTTGAAGAATCTGATAATTCTGATGTACCTAGATTATAGCTTCGGACTGTGATTGCGATAAGTAAAAGAGACTCCTAAACTAAGATTCTCGTATTTTGAAGAAATAAAAAGGTTTCATGAGTTCAACTCACACTTGGTTTTCTCAAAAAATTCAAAATTCTATAAATTTGAAACTACTTGATAAAGTGTGCGCCCACTTCAGGATCTGCCTCAGTGGCCAAAACAAAGGACGTTTACGGGAGAAAAAACATAAAAACTTCAACAATAATTTATGGAAAAGTTCGAGGACAAAATAACCCCAAATTTTGAAATGACCCATACCTACATAAGCCTAGACAATTGCTTTTCTGTGATGTCCTGAATAAAGACTACTTACTGAAAAATGAAAGTTTGCAGCCGATTTAGTCAAATGGCGAAAACAACCTAAACTTTCATTTTTCAGTAAGTAGTCTTTATTCAGGACATCACAGAAAAACAATTGTCTAGGCTTATGTAGGTATACTATTTAAAATTATCTCAGTTTTCTCATAGGAACGTAAATTCACACATGCCATATGGGAATAGGGCACTCCCTATGCTTGAGGAGTATGGAATTTAGAAAAGCAGGGAATGCTAAGTCCCACCTGGCTTTTTTGACACATGGTCCTCATAATAGAGGCACAGTTTTTACCATTTTTAGCACTTCTTTTTCTTTCCGTCTTCAGTGGAACAAACATAATGGTTCTTTTTGTCGAACCTCGCATCATGGAGTACTAGAGTTTGACTCGATAGACTTCGAATTTCGGCCCTGAAGTGTATTTCTTGTTCCGTACATTTTCAAGTAGGAGTTGACAGCATTTCTCCGGAAGTCCAATTGTGAGATTGGGTGGTACCGCTTGTAAGTGATCCTGGCGATTGTCATAAGGACGTCCAAAATCCAGGTGAAAATTGGCCACCACCATTTTTTACTTTTTATCCCAATTCGGTAACAGCACAATCCGTTGTCCATCAAGTCAGTACCACCCATTGACTCGTTATATTTCCTCATAAAATTCAACAAAAATCAACTGAGAAAAAAAAATTGAGAAAAAAGTACTCTTAGGGCAACCATATGGCAACCGACGTCAAAATGCACCTCTTATCCCCCCCTAACCTTCAAAAATTACGTATTCGCGAATTTTAACTTTTCGCTACATTCATCAAGGAGACATAAACGAGAAACTGACTTACAGTACTCACTGTAGTAGCGTCTGAAGCTCCTCCATGTCAGCTTTTTCAAATCCGTACAAAGTGAGCACAATCTGCCAACGGCACTGAATACTAATTTCAAAATTTCATGTAGGTATTACTGAAGAGAATCCACCTCATCTCCAGCCTCTTAGCAGTTCGTGGACGAGCCCATACCCGTTTAAACCCTGGTCCTTAATGGGTTGTAATGGTACCTATTATAATTATTTATTCCAAAATGAATTTCTCTCAGTGGATTTGTCGACCTTTTTCCATCCTTTTCTCTCTACCGATTTTTATGAAACTTGGTACATGTGTTGTGTCATCAGAAATGAGGAATTTCACCGAATTCTGATTGCACTTTTCCTGAATAGTTAATGGTGTGGGGTAGATGAAAATCGGGTTGATCTCGGAAAATAAGATGAAGAAGAAGAAGAAGAAAGTTTGTTGCCAAAACAAAGTAAAAAAATTCTTTCTCCATTACAAAATAAACAATACCGACATGGTTTTTCAAACCGTCTGTCGGGGGTGTCAGCAGGTTAAGCTAAAAAAGAAAACTACACTGAAAGCATAATACAATGAAATAAAAAGAAATTAAAAATTAAACTCATGTACCAACGCAGAGCGATATCGCCAGGCTATTTTACTGAACGCCACCAGTTGAGGCCATCCACCACCATCCAGCAAAGCCACAGCTTCATTACGAGAGAGCACGGGTTTTTTGAAAAATTCTACCCTAAACTCTGCGAGTACTGGGCAAATACAGAGGAAGTGGTGCACATCTTCTTTCTCACGTCTATTGCACAGTGCACACTCCTCATTGCGGTTGGTTTCATACGGCTTCTGATTCAGATGCAACAACTCTCCCTTCAACTTAAAAATCCACCTCGCCGAGAAAATGTCCATCACTGGCTCATCAACCAAGCTCGCGGCTTTGAAGCAAGTGTCAAGCTCCCTATAAAGCGTGAACCTCTCCGAATCCATAGCCCTCTGCCAGAACCACTGCTTTTTGTGCTGCTTAAACCTCTCAAGGATTTCAGCTGCCTGAAGCCGGATGGATTCAAAAGACAAGGAATGCAACCCGTCTACACCCAATCCAGTGGCGAGGCGACCAAGATGCCCAGCCCATGAAACTCTGCTTCTCATCACTTCCATGGCAATTAATTTAGGGAGACGCGTGTCCGGGAGATGAGCCACTTTCCTTTAGATGGGTTTCCTTTAGAGTACTTTAGATGGGTTTCAAGAGTAAAGGCTGATATGGTGTTCACCCCCGTCTCCAAATATAAAATGTAATTCGGAGAGAACCTCGGTAAACGGAACAGCTTTCTAATGTACATCAGCTGCACTCCCTCCGCCTTTGCGTACTCCTGAAATCCCCAGCATGGTGAAGCGTAGCACAGGATAGCCCGGATCGTAGCATTAAATACTTCCGATTTTGCCTTTAGTGGTACAGCAGGATTTGTCGGAAAATAAGTCTCCTGTTATTTTTGGGAGACAATCAAAATTTATGATTTCTAAAAATAACCGGAAAAACGGACCTCTTCAATGTGAAGCGGAAACGCTTGCTGATTTGCTGTTTGGATCGCCGTCTCCTCCCAGTGTTGCCCGATGGTAGAACGAAATCGTGTTATCTTAGAGGAAAGTTATCAATCAAAAACAGGGAAAACACAATTTTCCCCATCTTGCTCTTTCTATTTTTTTCTTCAATTGTTCGATTTTGATTTTTACTGGTTTTGTGAAATGTTGCATCTGAGGACTATAGATTTCACGATCTCAGCGCTTCAAGTAGCCGTACATGAACTATTCCAGGTTGACGTCATCCTACCGGTTTTTTTAATCGTTCATATTTTCTACACTGTTTTGTTTATTCGTAAATTAGGAAGTACGGGCTGAAAGTTTGCCATAGGGGGTTTTTCGAGGTGCTGAATCCGATTTTGGGGTCAAAAGTAGGAAATTCCGACATGGTGAAATTCCTCATTGCCCAGATAATGAAATGGGTTTTGTTAGATAACTGGTATGTCCAACTTCTGTCCTATTTGGTGGAACAATCTGGAAAATTCAACTGTTCTTTCAAATCTTATTTGGAGAACTGTTACCCGTTGTTCCAAAGATAGCAACAGATACTTGCATTCCAGACAACGGGTGTGAAGTGCTTGATGAGAGAGCGCCAGAATCCTAATTCCCTATGGGTACCTAATGGAATGTTTGTGACCTTACAATAAAGTCTAAGGGTTGCAATTCTCCAGACTTTCTCAATAATAACGCTAATTTCTTTTCCCTACTCCAGTTCAGCTGGAACTGTTACTTGTCGTTCCAAAGATAAAGACAGAAAAGTTGTAAGGTTGCTGTATTTGTATTCCAGCATATAGCAAGCGTGGATCCTACCTTCTGAATAGATTGGGTAGGTTTTGTGAAATGTTGCATCTGAGGACTATTTGAAGTGAGATTTCACTATCTCAGCGCTTCAAGTGGCTGTAAATGAACTATTCCAGGTTGACGTCATCCTACCGGTTTTTTTAATCGTTCATATTTTCTACACTGTTTTGTTTATTCGTAAATTAGGAAGTACGGGCTGAAAGTTTGCCATAGGGGGTTTTTCGAGGTGCTAAATCCGATTTTGGGGTCAAAAATAGGAAATTCCGACATGGTGAAATTCCTCATTGCCCAGATAATAAAATGGGTTTTGTTAGATAACTGGTATGTCCAACTTCTGTCCTATTTGCTGGAACAATCTGGAAAATTCAACTGTTCTTTCAAATCTTATTTGGAGAACTGTTACCCGTTGTTCCAAAGATAGCAACAAATACTTGCATTCCAGACAACAGTTGTGAAGTGCTTGATGAGAGAGCGCCAGAATCCTAATTCCCCAGGGGTACCTAATGGAATGTTTGTGACCTTACAATAAAGTCTAAAGCTTGCAATTCTCCAGACTTTCTCAATAATAACGCTAATTTCTTTTCCCTACTCCAGTTCAGCTGGAACTGTTACTTGTCGTTCCAAAGGTAAAGACAGAAAAGTTGTAAGGTTGCTGTACTTGTATTCCAGCATATGGCAAGCGTGGATCCTACCTTCTGAATAGATTGGGTAGGTTTTGTGAAATGTTGCATCTGAGGACTATTCGAAGTGAGATTTCATGATCTCAGCGCTTCAAGTGGCCATAAATGAACTATTCCAGGTTGACGTCATCCTACCGGTTTTTTTAATCGTTCGTGTTTTCTACACTGTTTTGTTTATTCGTAAATTAGGAAGTGCGGGCTGAAAGTTCGCCTTAGGGGGTTTTTCGAGGTGTTGAATCCGATTTTGGGGTCAAAAATAGGAAATTCCGACATGGTGAAATTCCTCATTATCTTCCCTCAACCAGGGATCGATCGTTAATCTTTCCTTCTAAACTATATTTACATTCCTGAGTCTGAGCTCGCTACCACTGAGTGAAGGAAGTGAATGGACAGCACTGGGCTGAAAGCTGAAGCTGGGAGCCCGAGAAGCGTTCTGATTGGTGGAGCTCCAGGACATAGTTCTAAATGAGTGCAACAGATCGCGTTCATGATTGCTTGTTCCCAATCTCATCGCCACAAGTCACCTTGTTTAACACATATTTTTCTCCTTGGGGCGTTACCGGCCACATCTAAGTAATTAGTTTGATAAAATTTAGTTGTATTCTCGATCTGTATGAAAAAATTGAGCGATTTTCAATAATTCGCTGGGTTTCAAACATTTCTATGGGTGGCAGTTGTCGATTGAACATTTGAACTACTGGCAATAGGCACAACAACAATTGTCAGAGCAACTTGGAAAACATCTATCATCTCGATTGGGTTTTCCTAGTAATTCTTGCAAATCTAAATGGAAAGTTATCAATTTCTGGACATTCGAAAGGATTTAAAAAGAAGCAGCAAGAAGACAGTGTGGCCTCCCCCCAACACTTCAGTTTCTGTAGTAGTTCTTTAGCTGAAAGTAGATAGCGCAACTGAGGCAGCCTCAAGAAAGCTTGCACGCCATTTTAACATTAGCGTTCTCCTCTGTTAACTTGTCTCCAGTACTCTGTGATGGACAGCAATGAGAAGAGGTAGCTGATCACAACACGTCGATCCAGGCGAGCTGAAGCGCCCTTTTGGGATTTCGATCATCTGAGTGATCAGTTGAGCTCTAAACGTTGCTGTAACTTCCGTTCATCCTAGAGCGTTGAAATCCGATGCCCAGTCTTTTGGAGACTACTGATGGTGTCGAAAGGATCAATTATCAGAATAGCTGACTGTTATGACCCACATATCAATAATAATTAGTTCTTAAATAAAGAAGCTAACAGGAGGATCCCTGAGTGAGTCACCCACTGGGGGAGACAAGGTACGGGGGATACACCAACATGACGTCACCTTTCCACCTCTCTCTCTCCCGAGTAAACAACATGAGTATATAAGCCCACTCAGGGATGCTCCCTTATGCCAATCTAGTCCAGTCTATCGCCTTCTTCATTTCGCTCTCAAACCTTCTCCTCGAATAAGGATCTCCTCGAAGTACTAGGCTCAATAGGTAAATATCCTGTCTTCCCGTCGGTAGGTTTCTCTGAAACGCCGGGGCTGACGGACTAGCCGCAATCCTCAGTACTCCGCATGCCGGTGTGGTTATGAACCGCCGATACGACAGTACTGCATGCTAGGATAGGGACTTCTCTCTCTTTGTTGAGTAGGGGTTAAAGGAAAGTCAAAACGCCGCAGCGAGAAGGTCGTCTCCTTCACTCGCCGACACGCAAACATAACACTGACTATTCTTCATCTTGACGTAGAGCTTACACTACTCTTATTCTGTTGGTACCTTCCAATGTATCCCTCCCTGCATTACTTCCTTCCATTGTCTATATTCCAGTATACTTCTTGATTTGATTATTTATTGTTGTTAATAGTGAAATCATTTTAAAATCTCTTGTTCCAGGCAATTGAAAATCCTGAGGGGGACACCGTACCTAATGGTCCCAATGTATTAGATAAAGAGAGAAATTTGATGAACGAAGATCCAAAATGGCAAGGTTCGTGTCATGTTCTAAGTTAAAGCACTTTTATATATCATATCATGTTTAACAGATGTTGTTCGAAAACCGTAATAGGCATCATTAAGTTCACCTTGCAACCTACATTCCTCGAAACAGCTAAAAAGCGCGTTAATACCTTCGTTCGTGTTTTGATAACAATTGATATTTCTATTTAACTGTTAATTTATCTGTTAATTTTAGATATTTTATCTTTTTATTTAATTCCTTATTTATCTGTTAATTTTTGATAACATTTTATCTTTTTATTTATCTGTTAATTTTCGATAACTTTTTATTTCATTTTTATTACTTAGTTGATTTTTGTCTTTATGAAACAAGTTCAAGTTTTGAAAAAACAATAGAAAATTGATATTTTTCTGTTGCGAGATTTTTGTAGTCGGATCTCGGATGTTACTTGCTAGAGAAGGATTGTTTCAGTTTTCTCGCCTTTCCGACAACAAAATTTGTTTTTCTGTGGCATTTCCTCCATTTTTCTCCCAAAAGCTCTTTTTTTTTGCCCTTGTGGTTATGGACAATTTTAACGTTACGAAAGAATTTAACTTATTGTCTCGCTTCTCATTCTTACGTCATCTAAACCAAGTGCATTTAGGCCTCATAAGGAGTAGTTTGTTATAAGTATTGTGTTTGCGTCCTTTAAATACCCTCCTGCTCACAATGGGGGGGGGGGGGGGTGATTTTTTTTTTAATTTTCAATCGAAAGTAAACCTCATTTCGAGAATTTTGACCCCAGACTTTTTTTTGGATAAGTAGACCTTTTTCAGTGATTTTTAAAGTTTCGAATGTTTATGACGTCACGCGCCCCTCCCGCCTGGGCCCGCCCACTGTGACGTCATGAACATTCGAAACTTTGAAAAATCATAGAAAAAGGTCTTCTCACGCTAGAAAGTCGCGGTTGGTGTCAAAATTCTCAGAATGACGTCTAGTTTAGATTCAAAATAACAATAAATAGTTTTTCCGACCCATGCGCTCACCCCATTGTTTATGTTATGTTCTAATCCTAATTATGCGTATTTTAACAATTTTGTTGTTTGATTTCACAGACGCGCCCTACGTATTATCATGCTACAAGACTGAGCAGTGTAAAAGACCACCGCGCCTGTGCAGACAAGGCTACGCCTGCCCTCAGTACCATAATAGTAGAGATAAACGTAGAAGCCCAAGAAAATACAAATATAGGTAAGTACTTGAACTTGATTTGATAGTACCTGTCAACAGTCAGAAAAAATGTGGTCTATTTCACAAATTTCAATTCAAAATAAGGACGCCCCAGTCTTAAATTCTTCATTTTTAGTAGTTCCATTAGGTCTCCGTTATCTTCCAGAGTGAATAGGTTGTTTAACCCGTTTTCGGCCACTGATGCGTTTTCGCATTGACTATTTTTTAATATTGAAAATAGTGGAAAATCTTCGTACCTACAAGAATTTTTTCTCATTCATGCTGATCCTAAACTCGTCAAAAAAATTCTTCGACGTTCAGAAGCTCGATGCGATTTTGGATTTTTTTTTAAAAGGAGGCCGTTTGGCCGAAAGCATGATTATGGTGGCTCAAATTCGATTCTGGGCGATTGGGCGTTCAGGGCCACGAGTCGAAACGGATTCTGGTCATTAAAATAGATTTTTACATTTTACGAACAACAATGAATTGTATAAGTCACATCGATTTGGAAGACTGAGGGTTCAACTGGTGAGCAAATTATGCCTTATTTCTGCCTCCATAATATAAAACAGTTCATCCTCCTCCTCTCACTACTCTTTTATTTCTACCCTTGGCTTGAAATAGGTTAATGACAAGCTACTTCGATGTTTAAAAAATGTTTCAACGTGCTTAGGTACCAATTATTTGACTTTTGAATTTTTGGGAATTCATTTGAAGATAAGCCTCCGACTATCCTCGACAGATAGAAGATAGCGAAGAATTTACGTTGTCAGCATTGTCGAACATTTCTGTTTGGTACATACTTACTATTGACAGCCTCAGATCATACTTTGGTACATACTTACTTTTGACAGATGTGATTATTTCCTTGATGAATCGTGAAAATTCTCTTCAAATTGATGCTTTTGGTTTCGTCAGTTGATGATTTTCATCCGTGGATTAACTAAGGTGGATTAATTAAGGTAACGCGTTTTCAATAAGGAGGTAGCTTTCGATCTAAGATAATCCACGGACCAGAGAGTTAATTCACCTGGAAAGGTAGTTTAACCCATTTCAAGCCAAAGGTAGAAATATCTGAATAATGGGGAGAGGAGGATGAACTGTTTTAGAGAATGCCGGCCGAAATAAAGCATCATTTGCTCACCAATCGAGACCAAAAATACCTACTCGATATTTTATGAATTTTACTTTTTAATGAGATTTGGGAGTTTTCTGAAGCGATGTGATTTATCCAGTTTCATTCATACCAGAATCGAATTTGAGCCATCATAATCATGCCTTGGCCAAAATGCCTCATTTTCAAAAAATGTCCAAAATCGCATTCAGCTCCCGAACGTCGGAGCAATTTTTTTCAGAAAATTTTAGCAACAGCAGGAACGAGAAAAAATTCTTTTGCAAAGATTTTCCACTATTTTCAATATTAAAAAAAAATCATAAAATATGACGATGCGAAAACGCATCAGTGGCCGGAAATGGGTTAATGTATCTATTTGGTCATACGGTAGCCTGTGCATGCTGTACAGTCTACCGACCAGTCCGTTTGAACCAAGGAGAAGATCGTTGAAACACAACATTCTGAAGATCATGTTGGTTAGATGATTTTGGTTTATTATTTTCAATAATGAACCTTTGGAATCGACCAAGAAAAAAAAATTTTAACACCCCCTCAAAATTTGATGGTTTACGTTTCAAGGTACGTAGAATCCAAAAATCGAATAAAAATTTGGCCGTCCGTCCGCCGTACGCCGTCCGCCGTACGCGGCACTTTTGCCACTTAGCATTGACCGATTTTGATGAAATTTGGTATGTAGGCTCCATTTGGGGTCTAGTTGTGCCCCGAAGCTTTTGGTTGATGTAGGTCACTTCTAAGGGTTCCAAAATCAATTTTGAAATTTTGAAAACGCCCTAACTCAAAAAATTTTGATATAAAGGTATTGTTTTTCCTTCAATTTAGGATTCTTTAGAATTTTTAGAATTTTTTGAGACCACGCGGAGCTCTGTAGGACAAACCGTTCGCCCCCTACGAAAATTTAAGGGTTTAAATTGAAATATATATATATATATATAAATCAAAACACGAGTGTGAATCGCAAAAGAGGCCTAATCTCCGTTCAAATTAGAGCTGACCGAAATGCAATCGATGGTTGGTGATTTGGATTTTTTTTTTAAATTTTTTTCGATTTTTTTTTTTTTGATTTTTTTTGATTTTTTTTTATATTGGATGGATGGTGATTTTGTAGACGAGTGATCTATATAGAAAATAATAAACCATTGTGTAATAATTTGCAGCGTTTTTCGATAGATTTGGTAAATTCTATAATGCCCCTTCTAAGATTTTCCTAATTTTAAGTAGGTACCTTAAATATACGGGACTAATTTTTATATTTACTATTTCCCTCTTGAAATGCAGAACACGAAACTGATATTTTAAAAAATCACGGAACCAAGGCTGCAAACTACTTTTTTAGAACCCCGACTTTTTGATTAATGTGATTGCTTGGTTATTCCACAGATCAACACCTTGCCCTAGTGTTAAACATGGCGACGAATGGGGAGAACCCACTAATTGCGAGAACGGCGACAACTGCAGTTATTGTCACACTCGCACAGAGCAGCAGTTTCATCCTGAAATATACAAATCTACTAAATGTAACGACGTTCAAACTGCAGGATACTGCCCACGTGGGGTTTTCTGCGCTTTTGCCCATGTTGACCGTGAGTTTGCTTAGAGCATTTATCATATCTAAATGATTATAAGCAAAGAACAGCTTTGCTCAGATTAGAGAAATTATAAAGCTGAGGTGGGCATCCGAGACACAGAAGTCCTATCTCGGGAAAGAACCCACTGGGTACTAAGCACCAGTAGCCTGTAGTAATCAGTGCCAATTCTAATGAAGCTCATCGCGAAACTATGCGCATGGTTCCTGCTTTTACTTAAATTGATATTTCAACCAATAATAGTCGTAATCACTATTTCATCTACTTTTTTTTCAATATTATTAGAGGCGTTTAGTTGCAAAACCAGCTAGATCAATTTTCCGAAATTTGACAGGAGAGACGAAAAACATCTCACGTCCGTACCTTTGAATTTTGAATTTGAAAAGGAAGAAGGAAAGGACATTTGCTCGCTATGAGGACTTGCGCCCTCATGAGTGTGAATCGCAAATGAATATTCACTGACGGAACTTAGCTGCACTGAACTTGAACATTCTGCCCAGCGGTTGAATTATGAAGGCGACCTTAGAACTCGTACAGCTCATCTCGAATGACCGATTTTAAGGGGACACATGTCAATTTTCGGTCCGGAAGCACAAAAAAAAAATTTTCTCCATAATTTGTAAATAGACTCAATTCTGGAAATTTAAAAAAAAAAATTTCTAAATCCGATGAGTAGAAGTGCTCGAAATTTGGGTTAGAACCTAGGGAGTCACTAGTGCTGAGGAGCGCTCGGAAGCGCTGTTGAAGGAATGATGCACAGGCTGAGATAGATCAACGTTTGTTATAATAATAAGTAATTATTTGAAGGTATAAATTATCACTCTCATTTCAATAGATCATCACCTTCTTGTTCTCGCATCTGTTCTTCAAGATTTTTACAAGCTCAGGATCTTCTTTTTCGGGCAAGCTGCGATTCTTTATTGGCCGCTATTTACGCAAATCTCATTCTCTCTTTGTCGATTTCGCACAGTCCCTTACTACAATATTTCCCGGGCACAATACCTAATTCATCAAGGACTCGACACTTCACTATAAAACTATCATTGAATGATGCAACGGCATCGAACACACCAAAGCGCAGAGCAGGTAAAGTGACAAAAGTGACACAAAAATGAGACGTGCTCCTGTAAACATAAACTCAGGCTATCATTCTTTGAGGTTTCGATGCTAAACGATGTATTCTATTCGATATATATCGATGTTGAACTATCGAGAGTTGATACCGCAATTCCATTGGTTGAAAACAGGCAGGAACAGTCATTCAAATTTCGATAAACGCCCAAACTCGGCCGCGCGTTTTTGATTCAAACCGCTCTCCTGTTAAATTACGTTTTTGAGCTTATTTGTTCCTTTTTCTCTGGAACTATTCATCCGATTAGAACCAAATTTTTACAGGATGTTCTTCTAGTATGTACCTATAATTATGATGGAGGGTTTTGCCGAATAACGCCATGGAGCCTAAATATGAGTGTGTGAAAATTCAAAATATCGCTAAAAATGTAAAACCCTCATAACTTTTTTTCTGTGAACTTCATAAAAACTTTGTTCAACTTTGCTTCACTAAGTATACTGATGGTACTGTCAAAATTTCAGACCGATAGCTTGAGTATTCTCAGAGAAAAAGGAACATTTATATAAAAAAATTAGGTTTAGAACAGCTCAAGTTTGGAATTGTAACTTTTTTTGGATGGTCTGAGTGAGTTCAGATTTTTACCATCCAACCAGAATATATTGAGGAATAGTCCCTTAAAATTTCATCAAAATCGGACGAACCATTGAACAAATATCGCGAAAAAACCAAAATTGCTGCCGTAGCGCGGAAATGACATGTGTCCCCTTAATGACTTCCTTAATTTTCCAAAGTAACCGAATTTTTCCTGGTATTTTCGTTTACAGAAGAAATGGCGATTGCTCGAGATCTAGCAGGACCTATAGAATTGAACACTAGCCTTGCCGATTTATTACATAATGCTGTTCCAAGCAACAGAAAGAGAAATAAGAAGAGCAGCGAATCTTCTGTAAGTTCACTATTGTCATCGAATACGACGAAGCTAGGGACTCATCCCCTCGGTGGACTTTCCTATCTGTTTTTTTTTTTTTTCTCTTTTTCAGAATGGAAGCGGTGAACTATCAGAATGCGCTTCAACTAGCAGTGTAGGATCGAATGGTTCTCACAGCAGAGCACCAGGTGCTCAGTTGACTCATAGGAATGACAATCAACTTTCATCTGCTTTTATGAATGATTCTCTTCAAGTAAGAAGTTTTCGCAATGCAGTACTTCATCGTTTCAAATTCTTCCACTCTTATTTCATGTCGTGGTATTGAAAATTGGAGCTTGCTTTAGATTTTTTTAGGTTGAAAATGGCAAGATTACTTTCTTGCTATTGAATACTTAATTCACCATTAAGGTGCGATTTCCCTGGCGCGTCTGCGGCCGGCGGCTGGCGATTTTGTCATGTACCTACTCAGCCGCTGGCCGCGCCGCGCCGCGCTGCGCTGTAGAACAACGTGTTCTCAGCGGCGCGGTCGTCCCCCCCACCCCACCCCAGTTTCGATAATAGCAACTATGTAGATCGACTCAACAAAACGGACTGTGTCAATTGATCGGGATTGTGGTCAAATGGAAATATACACCTTCTTCGCCGAGCTTTCGGTAAATTTATTACCTTCTTCAGGGCCTATAAAACAAAACAATAATCACCCATAATAGCATAAACTCTAACAATCCTTTGAGTATAAAAACAACAAAATTATGAATCGACAACAAATAAAAACCTAATAATAAATATAATAACAGATTTCACTCACTCAAAGGATGTTTATTTAGCGATAGTACCACCAAACGTCGATAAGTAATGAGAAGGTGGAGACGCCACTACAAAGAAACAAGTAGGTAAGTATAGTTTGGAGTTTAGATTAAGTTAGATTAATTGCAAAATACGGCCAATTGAAAAAGGTTTCTAATAAGATTAGTAAAAAAGTAGTAGTTGTAAAGCAGCAGTAGTAGCAGTAATAGTTTAGTAAATAAGTTTAGTTCAATACGGTTGAGGCAGTTGTGTCAAAATTTATAACTTAAATAAATATCTTACCCATAATTATAGAAGATAAATTTACGGAAAAGTGAAAAAAATTAATTAAAAACACCAGCTTTATAAAACAGAACAATAGAAAAACAAAAACGCAATGACTCCAGCTCACAGAGAATAATAACTTTGATAACAATGATAACAGGTAACAATAGTAACTTCCTCTTCACTTCTTTATCTTATAGCCAGTAGGAAGCATCAATCAAACAAAGACTGTGTCCTAATAAACAAACCATATTCAAATGAAACAATTTTATACGGCTGCTAATAAACAGTGTGTGAGGATTATCACAGTGCGTGTCTTCATGTACTAATTTAACGGTCCAAGTCACGAGGCTCTATAGTCATACATATCACACGCATAAGGCTTCCCACTAGTGCGTGTCTTCATATGCTGTCTCGACCCTTTCAGTTGCGGTATTCAGTAATCCCAAAACTCTATCGTAGGGATATAGCCCATCCTCGGCGTGAGTCATTATGTGGTCATTCAGAGTTCCCAATCACAAGGCTCTGTAATCACATCTATCACACGCTAAAGGCTTCTCCCAAGTGCAATTCTACCACTTATCTTCGGAATGCATAAATGGTCGATGGAGACTCATTAGGAAGATTGAATTCTTTGGAACTCAGCCAGAATACCCGCATAAACTGAGCTTAGACCAGACGTGTCAGTACGTTTATTGCATGCTCTTGGGTTCATGTGTATGTAGGCCATTTCCTTAAACAAACGTCGACCCAGCACTGGCTCTCGATCCAATATAGCTGTTGAATCAAAATTAATTAATTATTAATAATAAATAATTATTATTAATAATAATAATTAATTTTAATTAATTTTTTTCACTTTTCCGTAAATTTATCTTCTATAATTATGGGTAAGATATTTATTTAAGTTATAAATTTTGACACAACTGCCTCAACCGTATTGAACTAAACTTATTTACTAAACTATTACTGCTACTACTGCTGCTTTACAACTACTACTTTTTTACTAATCTTATTAGAAACCTTTTTCAATTGGCCGTATTTTGCAATTAATCTAACTTAATCTAAACTCCAAACTATACTTACCTACTTGTTTCTTTGTAGTGGCGTCTCCACCTTCTCATTACTTATCGACGTTTGGTGGTACTATCGCTAAATAAACATCCTTTGAGTGAGTGAAATCTGTTATTATATTTATTATTAGGTTTTTATTTGTTGTCGATTCATAATTTTGTTGTTTTTATACTCAAAGGATTGTTAGAGTTTATGCTATTATGGGTGATTATTGTTTTGTTTTATAGGCCCTGAAGAAGGTAATAAATTTACCGAAAGCTCGGCGAAGAAGGTGTATATTTCCATTTGACCACAATCCCGATCAATTGACACAGTTTCGATAATGTTGCGCGAGATTATTGTTGTGGCTCATTCACTGGTTTCGATCATCTGATTTCGATCAAATTTTCAGCGAGTAGCAGGGGTAGATCCTAGATGATGCCATATGAATTTAAAGCCCCTATGCATGTCAGTGATGAGGAAGCTATGTGCCAGTTTGGCTGAGTATTGCTTGTGTGTCTACCCAGGTAGAGGAATTATTGTTTTCACTTTTCTAGGATAAAAAAAAAATTGGTTGCCTGTAAAGTCGGTATACGGGCGAAAGTTTTATTACGTGACAACGACTTTGAGTGGTAAAATAATTTTAATGTTAATATTCATTCGTATAGTAGGAAGAAGGATAATATTATTATTATTATAATAAATTTTTTTATTATAATAATAATAACAGGAGAGAAAATGGCCTCGGAGGTCACTCAGCTGATCAGTGACCACGCAGGCGCCTTCAGCATTCTCCATTGACCATGCTTCTCAAATTTCAGCTTCCTGCGTTCAACAGGAGAGAAAATGGCCTTGGAGCTCACTCAGCTGATCAGTCACCCTTCAGGCACCTTCAGCATTCTCCATTGACCATGCTTCTCAAATTTTAGCTTCCTGCGTTCAACAGGAGAGAAAATGGCCTTGGAGCTCACTCAGCTGATCAGTCACCCTTCAGGCGCCTTCAGCATTCTCCATTGACCCTGCTTCTCAAATTTTAGCTTCCTGCGTTCAACAGGAGAGAAAATGGCCTTGGAGCTCACTCAGCTGATCAGTCACCCTTCAGGCGCCTTCAGCATTCTCCATTGACCCTGCTTCTCAAATTTTAGCTTCCTGCGTTCAACAGGAGAGAAAATGGCCTTGGAGCTCACTCAGCTGATCAGTGACCACTCAGGCGCCTTCAGCATTCTCCATTGACCCTGCCTCTCAAATTTCAGCTTCCTGCGATGAATAGGAGAGAAAATGGCTTTGGAACTCATTCACCCTCTCACTCGCTCTCATTGTGAGCGCATAACGTGAGCGGAGCGTAACGCAGTTTCTTGAAGTGTCACCCGGCAAACCAATTTATAAGACGTTGTCACGTCAAAAATTCCTCCAAATCAAAATTTCCTCTCACATTTTACGTTTCTTCTTGAATAGTTTTGGTTTCTGTGTCTGTCTGTAATTTGGTCCCTAAATCTTTATAACGAGCAAAACTACATGAAGTTACTGTCCGAATTCACATTATCCATCCGAATTCGATGTCATTTTCAGGAATTGAGGGTTCAGGACACTAGATGGTGAAAAATAACGATCATACGGTCCATAGTTTCCGTTCGATTTCGATGGTACTTTCAGGGATTGTGGGGTTGAAACTCTGGTTGGTTCCCTATAAATTTGAATGATTGAATTTTTGAGAATAAATACTATGCATCGGATCATCTATAACAATCGGGTTATGGATGCGAAGTAGATATTAGGAGTTTGATTTCATAAGGTAGGTACTATATCCATTTTGGTCAAACGTGAGAAAAACGCAAAAAACCATAACGACCTGAAAAACGGATTGTAAACCAATGATGTTATTCTTGATATATTTCTAAATTATAATAAATATTTTTGGAAAGAAAGGTAAATTAGTTCAAAGTTTAAAATAATTTTGAACGAGATTTGAAATATCAGGTTTATGAATATAGTACTTTTAGATACAAAACGTGGCGTTTAGTACTTTTTGAAAACAAACGAAGTGAATAAAGCACTTTTTGAAACAACGGATAAGAGACCGCCCTTGTGCTGGATACAGTACCTTTTGATATTAAACGGAATATTCACCCTTGTTTTTCGAGGGAATAGATAATCTTTTGTTTCAAAACGATTGCATTTTTGTGAAGAACTACCTCCCTAAAACCCTGGGCAAGTATTAACTCAATAGGTATCGATAGAAATGGTCGTTAGTACCTTCTGGAATCCAACTCCTCATATTTATGTGCAACACCACTTAGTAGACTTTTCAGGTGAGAAATAATAGGTAGGTATATACATTTCTCAATGTATAAACATGTCTCTCTTTTCAGAGGGTTGTATATTTATGAGAAGAGAAAATGTTCGTTTGGTTCTGATCTTCTTGTGAGTTTGAGTTTGCCTTACACGCCAGGCTCAATACTGTAACTCACAGTAAAATGTTAAAACATTGCGGGTTTGCATACCCTAGCCGCGAAGGCAGCGCGGCTGGACTGCTCACTAGACCAGTCGGGTCGCAGCCGCGGCGGCTGTCATGTAGCCGCCCAGAATGGGTCATGTAGCCGCCGAGACGAGCCGCCCGCCGCAGACGCGCCAGGGAAATCGCACCTTTACTGTAGCCTTTCAGCAATGAGAATGATTCCTATTTTCTTTCTCTTTTGATTTCTTATTGAATGCTCAAACCAGTGATATTCACATTGTAGATAGTTAAATAAAGGGCTGTGGTGTTATGGTCGTTCCTATCTGAAGAAATGAGCCCATCAGATTTTAAGCGTGAAACCTGTCAACATGCTTTTGATCAGGTCTCCATGGACATGGATGCTCTAGTGCCCTATCAAATAGACGATAGGAAATTAACACCATTTCCTCAAGCATTTGACTATCACAAACATGTTCCCCATAGATCGCCTGGGTTTTGTTAGTTAGCTTCTTCAAATGCACGCCATAGCAGGAGTTATGCCTCAAATTTACAATTTATATTTACTTTCCTTCTTTTACAACTTTACGATTGTAATTGTTCGTTGTCTGATTACAGGATTTACTTAGGGAAGCAACTCAACAAACTCTCGATAATTCAGCTTTGATTCAAGATACAGATAAACAAGATAAACCACAGAGTCTTTATGTCGGTTTGGGAAACTCTTTACTAGGCACGTTGCAATATGAGTCGCTGGATGTCATGGGTAAGTTTGTTGTTTACTCCTATTTTTCTATATTCTCCTGTATTTAGTCTTTCATATTAACTTCTGTCATTTGAACAGTTCTCCTTAAGAGGGGGTCTCAGTCGGTCGCCGTTCGTTCCTCGTTCCGGGTTAGTATTTAGCCAAATCAAAGGCGCAAAAAACATAAAAGTTGTACTTAAATTGGAAATTTTAAAGGATTTTAGAAATTCATTAGTGAACGGACCTAGGGAATTGAAAAACTGAAATATTGCTGCTGGAGTCATCAAAATCGAACAATAATTGCCAGAGAAAAATTGAAAAAACTGTTAATTCAGTTATGTTTTTCCCATAAAATGAAGCTAAACTTGAAATTTTCAAGGATTTTAGAAATGTATTAGTGCATGGGCCTAGGGAATTGAGAAACTGAAATATTGCCGCTGGAATCATCAAAATCAATTAATAATTGCCAAAGAAATAAGAGAAAAACATGGGAAAACCCGTTTATTTAAAAACCATTTTTCTTTGGCGATAATCGCCAAAGAAAAATGGTTTTTAAATAAACGGGTTTTCCCATGTTTTTCTCTTATTTCTTACAATAATTATTATTGTACGATTTTGATGATTCCAGCAGCAATGTTCCAGTTTTTCCATTCCCTAGGTCCTTGCACTACTGAATTTCTAAAATCCTTTAAAATTTCCGATTTAAGTACAACGTTTTATGTTTTTGCCCCTTCGATTTGGCTAAATACTAAAAACGAACGGCGACCGACTGATACCCCCTTAAATTTCATTCCTGTTTTTAGTTGGTAGTATCGTAATCCCGAATGATAAATCTCCCAAAGTGTGGAATTAAGCGAACCGGATTTTCTGGAATTTAGATAGAAACATGATTGTGAGTCACAGCGAGTTTTTCCTAGTGATTGAGTTTCACTATCGTGTTACTGACAGGTCTCTAGTAAATGATCAGAACATGATCTTGACTCGCAACTTTCCCCAGTAATCGCTTTATAGGTGATTGATTCACTCTGGTTATTGGTTTCTGGCTGGTAATCAGAACATAGTGAATCACCGAGCTTCCTAGCAATCAATGCGGTAGTTGCCTGTTTCATACTCAAAATAAAATATTATTTTGGATGCGGCCATTGTCGATTGAGACGTAGATGACTAAAATTCAATTTTTTTGAGTTATTTTCTGTTTCGCTCAACCAAGTCTAATCGGTGATCCTTCCTAAACAAGTCCGAGTGTGGAATATCTATGTTTTCTTTTCATACCAAAGCTGATGAGCGTAGGGATGTCCCCAAAGTATCGATATTTTTGAAAAAAGTATCGATATATATCGATACTTTTTTTCTGATATAAGTATATCGTAGTATCGATACTTTTTTTCCAGTATCGGAGGCGATACTTTTTTACCTCCCACATGCTATCTATGTTTTATCTCCCACATTAGATGAAAGTCTCGAATTTTAGTAGGTACCTGTTTCTCAACGTAGATTGTTGGGAGACCAACCACTTCAACAAACTAAACAAAGATGATGTACCACCACCTCCAGCTCTCTATGATAACCTTTTGTTCTCCATCATCTAGGAAGGGCTACCAAAATGTTAACCCAACCAAGTGCAATACGAAAACAAGTGCCTAAACCAAAAAATTAGTGATTTATTGTTTTGCTCATTCTATATTAATTATTATCCCCGCGATGGAGTGATGTCACACTGATGGAGAGAAACATAGAAGGCATTTTCACCCATTTTTGTGAAAGTATCAAAAAGTATCGATACTTCAAAATATCGATACTTTTTGAAAGTATCGTATCGACACTTTTTGATACTTTCTAGAAATATCGATACGATATTATATCGATACTTTTGAAGTATCGGACATCCCTAGATGAGCGTCTTGGGGACCTGCAGTTCGCCCGATCCAGCTATCCTTCCCCCTCAGTCAATTATTTCCCTTTGTGATAATCAACTTACATAAGAAGCGAACAGATTGGCGTACATATTGCAAAATTTGACTGCGCTCGCACGTTATACTGCCTTCTGGATAGATCATTAACCTGGATGTTCGCTGCGCTCACATCTCTGATGGAACAGTTGTATCCCATCAATCTAGCAGAAAATACTGGAGAAAGAACACTCAATTGAAAAATCAAAAAATTGTAATAACCCCCTTCATTTTCATTAGTTCCCATAGTTTGAACTTCTTATATAGCATTAGCAAACTGAATTAAACCTTCGGCAAACTGAATTAATCCTTTCGCAAACTGAATTAAACTTTTCACAATTTGATTTGAACGTTTTGAAAAAATTAATTCAACTTTTCTCAAACTGAATTAACCCTTTCACAATTGGAATCAAACCTTTCGCAAACTGAGTTAAACCTTTCCCAATTAGAATTCAACTTTTTCAAACTGAATTAAACCTTTCCCAATTACAAGAGAACCTTTCATAAAATTAATCCTCTGCACCAAACATGATCAGAGGACATAAGAGTGAGTGAAGTCCCCAAAACAATACCTTATCTGTGGATGGTCAATATCTTCCCTGTGGATGGTCAATGGGGTATTTCGGTGGGTCGAAAATTCAGGTTTTTGATCTCAAATTTGGATTCAGCACCCTTGAAAACCTATATACTCCAACTTTTAGCCCAATGATACTCCAACTTTTAGCCCAATGATACTATAACATGAGGTAGAAAAATTAAATAAAGAGATCACAGGTTTGAAAAAAAAAAGGCGGGCCGCCATTAATGCACACACACTACGCCGCGCGCGTGTGTGAGTAGTATTTTGTAGTATCCAAGATGTCCTCCAAGGGTTTCATCTCTTCTCTGTGCATGGATACTTTTTTCAAAGACAGTTGGCTAGCTACGTCACACCATTCAAATCTTCAACTTTCCTTAGCTTCTCTGATTTTTTAAAAGCATTTTCTCGACGAACAGACCCGACTACCGTTATTCCTGAGCCATACTCTTTTGAAAAAATTTTTTTTAAAATTGACTGAAATACCCCATTACTCCCCTGTGGAACGGCAAACTTTCATTGACCTTCACTGTGTAGAGTCACTCTTCCCTTCCCGTCAACATTCACGTCATGAAAGTGTTCGTAGGTTTTTTTCTCTTTTTTTTGGTTTTGTGAGGAACATTGTTGTGGTGATGAGCGACAACGATTCAAATATTAGTTCAATGAAAATGGACATGTATCTTGTACTTCCTGCTGCAGCTACAGACCAACCACTCTACTGACTTTCCCCTTTCTTGAAAAATCGGACTATTCATGTGATAGTTTACTTTGGAACATTGATTTATAAATGGATAGTTTATCGTGTTTATTTATTATTATTTTTGTTTATCAAAAATTTATTCAATTGTTTGTTAGTTGCGAAAAGTTTAATTCAGTATTCAAAAAGTTTAATTCTATTTGTGAAAGGGTTAATTCTAATTGCGAAAGGTTTAATTCAGTTTGCAAAGAGTTTAAATCAAATTGCAAAAAGTTTAATTCAGTTTGCGAAAGGATTAATTCATTTTGCTAAAGGTTTAATTCAGTTTGTTAATGCTATATTTTGAAAATGTAATAAATTTACATGGGTCACGTGTTGCACTCTGAAGAAACAGACACATTATTGAAATGAAAATCACATTGCTGTACCGTGTAGGAGATACGTACAGCTCCACTTTACAAAAGGAAATGAATGACTGTGGAGGCACAGCGGTAGCCGGCGAACTGAAGATGCATCCATCACCAGACTCTCGCTGTCTGGAGGGACATTCTCTCTAATAGAGAGTTTTAGCAGACCACTCACGGGCACCGCGAGTCACGGTCGACGCTCAACGAGCGTCCAACGCGAGAACCATGTCGCGGGCACCACGAGATGTTATAACCTACGCCACTTATAACCACTTCCAATCAAAAGGCGGAAAAATGCGCCTTCTCGCATTTTTTGGGTTTTGTTCCTTCAATCTTTCAAACAATGCTCATCTTTTACAAAATTTCTTCAGTAACAACTACATACCTAGTTATAATTTTTACCTCATCATTTTACTTATTCGCGATTGCTCATTTTGTACATAATTTAATTCATTATTGACTTTATTCATTAGGTATCATTCTCTTCCCCTCTTTTCCATACGCATTTTATTCATTCATAATCTTCTTATGAATTTTCTTTGCACTTTGAAGAAAACAAAAAACGTCTGCCAAGTGGGTGTGGCACATAGCTTCCTCGTATCCATAACACGATTGTATAGATGATCCGATGCATAGTAGTTGGTCTCAAAACACCAATCTCTAAGTACCTTTCACTACCCTCATAGGGGACCATCTACACGCTAATCTGGACAATCCTAGAAAATGTCATCGAATTCGGATGAAAAATTAAGTGAGTAGATGTATGTGATTGGATCAATAAAATTCTTAGCCTCGGCTGGGATTCGAACCCGCGACCCCTGGAGCTCAAAGCAAGACTCTTTCCTCTGAGCTATTAAACTTTTCATGATAAAGATTTGAGATTCTCACAAGAGACCATCACTCTATGAATAAATCCCTCTATGAAAAACAATTCTCTATGATTTTCATAGGGGGCCATCTAAAGACTACTCTGAAACTTCCATGAAAATTTCCTTGAAATCGGATGGAAAATGTAGAAGTTATGGCCGTTACAAGGAAATTCACGTTTGCGCATGCGTAGTCGCTTTTATCAGTCCGGGGGTGATGATTTTTATAGGGCACCATCTACAACCTAATCCAAATAAATCCTGAGAATTTCATCGAAATCGAGTTGAAAATGTGGAAGTTATGGCCGTTACAAGGAAATTCACGTTTGCGCATGCGCAGTAGCTACTATCAATCAGAAGGTGGTGATTTTCATAGGGGACCATTCAAATACTATTCTGTAACATCCCTGAAAATTTCATTGAAATCGGATGGAAAATGTAGAAGTTATGGCCGTTACAAGGAAATTCACGTTTGCGCATGCGCAGTAGCTACTATCAATCAGAAGGTGGTGATTTTCATAGGGGACCATTCAAATACTATTCTGTAACATCCCTGAAAATTTCATTGAAATCGGATGGAAAATGTAGAAGTTATGGCCGTTACAAGGAAATTCACGTTTGCGCATGCGCAGTAGCTACTATCAATCAGAAGGTGGTGATTTTCATAGGGGACCATTCAAATACTATTCTGTAACATCCCTGAAAATTTCATTGAAATCGGATGGAAAATGTAGAAGTTATGGCCGTTACAAGGAATTCACGTTTGCGCATGCGCAGTCGCTTGTATCAGTCCGAGGATGATGATTTTCATAGGGGACCGTCTACACACCAACCCGCACAATCCCTGAAAATTTCATCGAAATCGGACAATAACTTCGTATAGTTATGCGCGTTACAAGGAATTGATGACAGACGGACAGACACACAGACAGACAGACACGGAAGCAAAATTGTTCAGAAAGGTCTAAAACGCAAAACGCGAGTGAAAATTTTGATTTTGGAGAACTTTTTTTTTTCGTCATTGAAAAGTGAAAACAAAGCTTCCGCTACCTTGGTAGGCTCGGAAGCAATATTGGGGGAAAACCAAAATTGTGCCTCAAAATTTACTGTAGTTACCTAGCTTTGAAAACTTTTTTTTTTAAATAGCTTTTCCAAAGTTCCTTTGCTAAAATGTCCACAATAATAAGAGAAAGAATTAGTTTGTTGGCCAACATTTGATAACTATCCTAAGTTGTACAATTTTCAAAAAGTAGAGATAGAAAACGTGTTTTTCGAGGTTGTCAGTGAAAATTACTCTTCTAAAAATTTTGGTATACTCGGTATTGAATAATCCAACCTTCATGAATAGTGGTAATTCGATGTTTTAATTTGTTATCGAATTGATTTTAACGTTATGTTTTGGCTTTCCTACCTCCTATTATTGTAAACAAAACTCGCAATAATATTCTTTCAAGTTCTTCTCTCACATAACTAAGTACTGACTACCTAATCGTGAATGAATTCTCAATTAAATTGAGGTTTTGTTTTGAAAATTGTAACATAAAGTTATCATAAAGAAATGTGGTGTGTAGGTAGACGAACAAATCAATTCATAGATCTCACGTTCTATTAAAGGCAATTTATTATGTATTGCCATTCATTTATTTTCAAATTCATTCTCTAACCTAGGTAGGTTTATAAATATGAATTTTTACTTGAATAGCTTCAAATAACAACATTTTATGTAGCAAAGTGATTTATTGCCTTTTTTGGTGTGTTTTTTTTTAAATGAAATTAAATCTTTCTCGTTCCGAAAGGACGCCTAGGACTTGTTTTCCGGAATCTGAAACAAAAATTAGTACCCGCAGGTAGTTAGCTATACTCTTCTCTCTCCGAGTACCTAGTTGAAAGTACCGGTAAGAAGGTAGTAATATGTGTAAGTAAACTATGTACCTATCAGACATCAATAAATTTCAAGACGATTCCTTACCTTGAAGTTAGGTGGATATGCAGTTGATTGTTCGACGGACGAATTAAGTAATTCGGACGTAGACTGATTAATGATCATTAGATAGGTATTCCATGATAAAGAGCACGAATCACAAAAAGCGTTCTGTCGTAATTCACTACAGCAAAATAATTGTTATTAAAAATGAACCATCAGGTCCGAAATGATTTCCACCAAAAATGAAACTCGGGTCACAAGACGAAAAGTCAGAAATGCAGAGTTGGTGTGACGCTGTACGTTATTCAAGGTTTGTAGGGTCACATTGATCCCTAGGAATGAAGGTTAGCATCTCACATTGCTCGTCCTAGGGAAATCTCATGTTGACGTGAATCTCACAGTGCTTGTGGCATGCTAAAACTCTCTATATTGTTGAACCATATTAAGCTGTTTGAGGCTCCTATTCAACTTTGTTTTCCATTCAAAACCTTGATCCATTGAGAACGCCCTCCTTATTCACACTGTGCGTCGTTTCATGCCCTTGGAATCCTGTCATGTTCCTCTTCTGTTCGCAGGCAATGCTTTAGAAGACCTTCATCTCGATGATCAAAATCTAGGAATATTAGGGATGGATCGGGAATTTGAAAATGATTCCCCCACCATTTCCAATTCAATATCAGCTGGTTTAGCTAGTTCAGGTGATTTTTTTTATTGTATATTTTGTCTTCACCATTAACCGTCATGCCATATCGACCTGTAAGGTGGTGGAGGGAGTTAATTACTGATGTCTAGACTAGAAACAGCATTTTGATACAATCCTGTATTGCTCCAGTAGTAGTATGCATATTCGAATTTGAACATATTGAGGATCATTGAACCCTGTCTTTATAGTAATCGACTATGGCACTCATGTTACAGGAATTCTGGGCTCGTCAGCTCCAGTCAACATTCCAAGGAGCACTCATAGCAGTTTCTCTCCTGGTGCTTCGCCTTTGCAACATCTTCAATCCGGTTTCCTATCAGCAAATAGATTTTCTCATCCTGACACCCTTGAAAATGTAAGTATTTTCCCCGAATAGAGTGTTTGTGTTCTTTTCGCAATTCTCTTCTAGTGAACTAGAGGTTAAAGCTACCACACGTGGATGGTAACCTTCTAACAAGGGTTTTTCGGAGACAGGGAGTTTTTATAAGACCTATATGTTCTTAGGATGAAGTTCAGGAAGACTGATGTTGTGTATTTAAGCAACTCAGGGGCACAAAGCTGGTCAGGTTTTCTTCTTTTTATATTTCTTTAAAACTACCTAATGAAATTGAAACAATCGCCATCAAAGCCAGAATCTATTCCTCTACAAAACGGTCAAGATTCGCATAAAATGTTATGGATATACAACACGTTGGAATTTCACTGGTCGGGCGACTGATACTCTTGGATGCTTACAATGATGATTCCTTCTGACGGAAGACAGACTATCAAAATCAAATTGATATCAGCTAATTCATGGGCCTAGGGAGAACTGTTGGTAAAGTTCCTGAGTAACTGAGAAAACGATTCAATGTCATCAAATGAGCTCTTGACAGAGGGGTACTTGCGGAGTATTCTTGCTGCCAACTAGTTTCATTTATCCCTAGCAGTAGTTGATCACACAAACGTTCCATCAGTGACGAACCAAACTGGCATCTTGTGGCTTGAGCACGTAGACGAGCTACGAATTCCGTCAGCGTTTCTGAATCGTACCTATTCATTTGAGTGAATTTTAGCCTTTCACTCAGAGAAACATCTTTCCTGCCGAAATTTTTCATCAAAACCCCTATCAAATCAAGGTAGTCAATGTCTTCTAGATCCTCCGGATAGAAATAATCAACTAGGACGCGAAATGGTTTCGCTCCTGTCTTGGCTATCAAATATGTACGCTTATCAACATCATTTTCGACGTGACGTGATCGAAGAGCAATATTGAAACGAGAATACCAGTATTCCCATTCCTCGCCATCAGCATTGAAACTTTCAACTTTAAAATCTTTGAAGGAAAGAGGTCGATTTACCTACTCTGGTTGTTCGTCAGTCCAGTCTTTCGCTTTCGTTTTTCCTCCTCGTCGCCATACTGTAGTATCAGTGCTGATACTCCTAGTCACTCAGTAATACATAACGATAAAATGAGTTTGTACACCAGATTTTAGAGAACTCGAAATCATTTCTGTATTCAGGAACAACACAAATTGAGGAATATGGGTCATTTCAAAATTTGGGGTTATTTCTTGTCACGCAGCTTTTGTGAACACTCTATTTGTCTTGGAAATTCAGAATTTTTTCAGGGAGATACAGCAGGTTGGTGTCTACAAAGATCACATAGAATGAATTTCACTAATCAATTAACTCAGATAATTAAAAATCATTAATGATCCCAATTCTCTCTCCCTACACCTGTCACAGAGGGTAGGTTGGGAACTTTGAAAATTTTTGGAGAACTCTATATTCATATTTTAATTTAAGTAAAAAATGTTATTGGTCCAGGATACTCTCCTCTTCAGGAATAAATTAGAAACGAACGAAAATTCCATGAATTGGAAGGGTTTTTGCTATGTTTTGATGCTGTCACAAGGTTTTATTCTCTCTCCCTACAATTTTTTTGAAATGCCCGCCCACTCCTGGAAAACGATTATTTTGTGTCATGAAAAACAAAAATGAACACTGCTGCAAGATGGCTTCCGAAGCTACTGAAGTTTGTTGAATTTCCAAGCTCCCAGTTGTGTGGGTTATGCTGTGAAGTGTTGAAGCTTTGAGAGTAGGTAAATACTTTCTCCATCCCTACAACCACCTCACTCATCAGGGTAAGTGTTCAACTAAGTTTAATTAAACTCAAATTACAATTATGAATGCCACAGTGTTATGTATTTTTTCTAACGTTCAGAATCAATAATGGTTAGGCCAGTAGAGAGTGAGAACCTCACAAATCTCTCTCCCTACAACCTCTCTACCTACAACTTCTGGGAAGAGGCTGGTTTGTAGGAAGAGAGATGGAATTGCAGGGAGATAAGTTTTTTTTTCAAAGCCGTTTACATTTTTAAGAGTTACCTGAACTATTTACACCGCTGGGTCATAAATTCTGACTTTTCATTAACCCACATTTTACGAAAGATTAGACTGATTGAAAGACTTGAAGAATCTAATAATTCTGATGTACCTAGATAATAGCTTCGGACTGTGATTGCGATAAGTAAAAGAGACTCTCCTAAACTAAGATTCTCGTATTTTGAAGGAATAAAAAGGTTTCATGAGTTCAACTCACACTTGGTTTTCTCTCTCCCTACAAAGTCGAAATTGTGGAAAAAAAATTCAAAATTCTATAAATTTGAAACTACTTGATAAAGTGTGCGCCCACTTCAGGATCTGCCTCAGTGGTCAAAACAAAGGACGTTTACGGGAGAAAAAACATGAAAACTTCAATAATAATTTATGGAAAAGTTCGAGGACAAAATAACCCCAAATTTTGAAATGACCCATGTATCATTTCGATAAGAACATCTGATTGTATGGTATGAACTTGTCCAATAACTTCTGAAGTTAGTTGTTGGTAGTTACCTACTCGTGTGGTGATACTACAGTAACTATGATGGGAAGTACGAGATGTAAAAGGCAGGATTCATAACAACCTTGAAGCTCAAAGGCGCTATATCCAAAAACGGAAAAAACAAATTTTCACCAGCGCACAATTCCTAAAATAATGGCTTAAATATCACACTAAACTCTTTCTTGAATAAATTTTCTTCATTTATTGAATTTCTCCAACAAATTTTTGAGCTATAATCATCAAAAAGGTCAATAATAGCTCTGTTGAATTTGAGTTTTTCTGAAATTAAAAAAAAGGGGGAAGATGGATGGACACAGCTCCTTTGAGCTTTAAAGTATCGATATGTATGTTTTCTAATTGTCATGCACAGTCTGCACTACTCCATTCATTACGACATCCAAACAGTTGCAAAAGCATCAGTCTGTTGGTTTCTACTGATCATGATGTGTTTTCTCCTATTTATATATTACGAATCGTACCGAAATACTGGTTTGAAGCCCTGTCAACTTGGTCACACATTTATGCAGACACATTTTATAGAATAGTTAAAAATTAAACTACCTACTTTATAACTTCACTATCTTAATTTTATGTAGCAATTTCCGAAAATGACGGTAGAATTATTTCCTATGGTTTTAACCTTACTTATTGTCACATGGACATCTTCACTCATTGATATCAACAATTCTGTTGATAGTTTTCTGGATTGGAAACTCAATTTCATTAAAAATACTTTCTCGATTAGGTTTAATAAAGTTCCTACATAGTTATGTGAATTGAGAAATGAAATTATGCAAATACGACGATTTTCGTTAAAAATAATAATTGTAGGTTGGTAAGCAAAATCTTAGTCAAGTCCTATTGAAAAATTAACTAAAATTAAAACGGCAAAACCGCTCTTTACGACTGTCGGATTTTTCTTTTTTTTTAACATTCGCCAGAATTTATTTACGTATGTATGAATTTTATTCTGACAATAATTTGATTAACAAAACTAAATACCTCACAATACGGAAGTGCACACAGCAACTCGGAAACGGAAATTTGACTTCGAATAGGTTATGAATTAAAGAGCGTTTTAACCCTTAATATCCTGAGGTTTCTTTTAGGAAGACCGATTTTCACCTAGAACATTTTATTCATTTTTAAACCAAAACTGATAAGTAGCTGTTGGCTATCTTGATAGTTCAACTATCGAATGTTTATGAAACTAAATTAGCAAAATAATTCTCCAGTTGACAGACTGTAATAGGGCCTTCGAGGTACCTTCTGCCCGAATTTCTTATCTTGTAGGCTATTAGTTAGGTTTCCTCGTCGGGGATAGCGCCACTGTCAAAGGTAACACAGATCCCTCTTGAACCTTCTCCGTCTTATTCCTTGGTTCTTTATGAGAAATAACAGACCCCAACATTCCACCAAGGGTTTTCCCAAGTTTCCTTCTTCTACTCTAACAAAATAGGATATAGACAGATTCAGCTGATAGCGCTATCCTTGGAAAGATCATTCTTGGCCTGGCAGACTGTAATGGGGCATTTTAGTTACCTTCTGGTCAAATATTCTATTGATTTGTCAAAATACATCTTAATTTGATGAAAAGTAATTTTTTTAACAAACAATTGGCCATTTTTTGAACAAGTGAAAAATTAAGGGTTCAACTACTACTTCATAAAGACGATTGTCGAAACTCGTACCGAAAGGATTTCGAGCCATCGAGATGGTAACGACACTTAGGCCAAAATAGCGACGACTGAGCGAAAGTTGACGCTATTTCACGTCTTCAGAATACCAATCGTCGCTATTATCCTATAACTAGTTGCAGAATGGACAAGCAGTCGTCATTTCAATCTCAAAATTGGCAACTTGGGTTGAATGGAGGCTGAATAGGATCTTGTGGTATAAAACTCAAAGTCGCGGCTATACAGGGTGTCTGCACTTAAGATGGGTATAACTTCAGGGTTCGATTCTACAAAGTATTTCCGACAAAAAATGTTTCTTAGCAATTTTCTTTTAACCCACTCAAAATTCCTTTTTTGAAGTTTTTTTTCGCGTTTTCGACCTTAAGGCACTGATATGGTCATAACTTCCCTTATTTCTCCTGAAAATTCGATTCTGATTACACCTTTAGAAAGAGCGTTAAATTCCTAAGCTACCTAGTGCAAAATCAAAAGCTTTCAGCAATAAAATAGTTTCAAAAAATTAAGTCAAAAAGTAAACTTAAAAATATTTTTGAAACTTTCTTCGACCAAAGTTTTCACTCTAAATCCCTGCCCATTTCGATGGGCGCTCTTCGGAGAAAACATGCTCAAATAGTCAGCTATCCAACGGTCTATCAATTTTTCTTTTTAACATTAAAATTGGAAGAGTAAATGAAGTTTGAATGCCAAAAAACGTGTGTTTTACAGGAAAATCCAGTGTTTAAGCGGTTTATGGTCCCCCTTGATCTCAAGATGGCTTGACGATTTTGGTATCATTTACTATGTAATTTTTTACGCTGAATCCAATGGTGATACTTCCGAATGATTCCGACTGCTAGAAAGTGGATTTTTCGAAGAAAACTTTCGTTTTTCGTACATAAAATACGCATTATTCGTAGATACAGTAGTGAGCATCAATTAACACCTTTCTACTCAACAAAAGCTTCAATCAGCTAGAAATTCGGTGTTTTTATTATATCATTGGATTCGGCGTAAAAAATTACATAGGAAATGATACCAAAATCGTCAAGCCAACTTGAGATCGAGGGGGATCAGAAACCGCTTAAAACACTGGATTTTCCTGCAAAACACACGTTTTTTGGCAGTCAAACTTCATTTACTCTTCCAATTTCAATGTCAAAAAGAAAAATTGATAGACCGTTGGAAAGCTGACTATTTGAGCATGTTTTCTCCGAAGAGCGCCCATCGAAATGGGAAGGGATTTAGAGTGAAAACTTTGGTCGAAGAAAGTCAAGTTTCCAAAAAAATTTAAAGTTTACTTTTTGACTTAATTTTTTGAAACTATTTTATTGCTGACAGCTTTTGATTTTGCACTAGGTAGCTTAGGAATTTAACGCTCTTTCTAACGGTGTAGTCAGATTTGATTTTTCAGGAGAAATAAGGGAATTTTGACCATATCAGTGCCTTAAGGTCGAAAACGCGGAAAAAAAACTTCAAAGTGAAAAAAAAGGAATTTTGAGTGGGTTAAAAGAAAATTGCTAAGAGACATTTTTTGTCGGAAATGTATTGTAGAATCGAACCCTGAAGTTATACCCATCTTAAGTGTAGACACCCTTAAGTGTAGATGTCAAGTTATTCAGTGTTATTTATGCTATTTATGTTTTTTTTTTTAATTTGTCATCTAATCCGAAGCGAACCGTTCTATCTTTTACAGAGTTTTTTGAATCACGTCGGCGGCAATCATTTGAATAACAGCGGAAGCAAATTAGGTAGCTTAACAAATAGCGGTCTGTATGGCGGCGACTTTGGCATGTCTCCCAGCACGAGGCAAGCGCCCATCGGTACTTCGCCACTCGTCACTGGTTTCTCAGTTAGCCCATCTCTGGCTCCCGCGCCGCCTCTGATGGATCCTATGGGCCGAAAAATTGTGGAAGAGTAAGTAGTTTGTTTCAAGTATAAATAGGGTGTCCCATATATTATCCACCAAACTTTGGGAGTCGATTTTACAACTAATTTGCGACAAAAATTGTCTCAGCAATTTTTTTTATCCCCTCAAAATCCGACTTTTTTTACTTTTAAGATTTTTTTCGTGTTTTCGACCTTACACCTTTAAAACGGTCATAACTCCCTTAACCTATTAACGCCCAGTGTTGCCATATGGCAATATAGAGAGCCTTTCTGCTGCTGGGCACCTTCCTAGGTCATTTATCCGGAAGATCCTTTTCTCCAGATCTCTCTGATCATATTGATGTATAATTCAATTAATTTTCCACCTCCAGCCAAGAGGGTGAGGCACATAGCACGTAGCTTCATCTACAAATTCAATGGGTAAATGACCTGATTGGATGTCATCAGAACTACCGATTTTCTTGCCAAATACGCGGTAACAAACAGTAGTTTGCCAAGTGGGTGTTGCACATAGCTCATTGGATGCTCACAAAGCACGATGCGTCACCTTCGAATTGATTGATTCTTGGCCTGGCTGGAGGTTGTAAGAACTAATAATTACTCTTCCAAATAACCATGTTTTCATCACCAGGGCAATGATGCTTTATCTAATCATTTAGTGGTATTTTTTGACTAATCATGGGCCGGTTTCACCACAGTGGATTAACTAGAGTTGATCCACGACAGAGATTTAAATCCCCGATTTTGAGAAAGGACTGTTTCACGAACGCGTTATCACGATTTAACTCGGCCTTATCACAATTTAACTTGATCCACCCCGGAGGGTGGTTTAACTCTTCTGATCCGTGGATCTTTACGAAAAAGGCGCCGCCATATTGTTTTTTGTTTACAAATTCAAATTCTGTTTACAAATTGCCGTCTTCCTACCCGTCTTGTGTTCATTTCGTTTTCATTTTGTTTAAATGAATCGACTATTCCCTATATTTTCGTCATCCTTGTCGTCTTCTGAGTCCGACGAGGACTTCCAACAACTATTGGAAGTCGAGGTGCCAAGACGGCTTATTGTGCGGGACAGAGTGGACCATTTCAATATTTGGGACGACACTGATTTTTTCGCCAGATTCCGGCTGACAAAGGAAGGGATTTCTGTAATCCTGGATTTAATAGAAAATTCTCTACTTTTCCGAACTGAAAGGTAAGTAGAACCGAAATTACACCCGACTATTGAAAAAAGTAAACAAAACTAGAGTTGTCATCTCTCACTTATTTGTCAAAACACAAACAACGGCGGACAAGACGTAAGTATCCACGGACAAAATATTATAGTTCCATGCTATTACTTCTTCTATGCTCCTTCATCGCGAGCGTTATCGTGCTGGGGATAGCAATTTCGATGCTAACTAAATAAACTAGGATTAACCTTGATCCATGGATGAAACTCTTTCGTGAAACGGTCAAGATCCTGATCCGTGGATCTATTTTGAATCCTGGCTTAAGATGATCGGAGGTTCATCCACAGTGGTGAAACCGGCCCTATGAATGTTACAATGAGTGGACGAATTACACTCAATATAGGATGCATTCCTCATCCACTATTATTGTACACTTTACTTTTGCTTTATTCCTCATCCAATATTTTAAAAGAGTTCCTAGTAGATCCGGTGAGATCACGATTACGGTTTACAATATACTAAACGTTTTTGAAAAATTAAGATCAGTTCTTGTGGCTCCCAGCGTTGCGATATGGCAACTTAAACCCATGAAATTCGACCAGGAGAAATTCATTTTCCCGTGTTCTAAAGTCTATTTGGAGTCGGAATATCAGATCTATTTTCAAAATATGTAGAAAAAAAGAGTTTTGGGCGTTAATGGGTTAAATTGCACTCAAAAATTAAAAATAAGGATATCGTTGGAAAGAGCGTGAAATTTCTCAATAGATGAGTCGTTGACAAATTCAGAAAAACTGAACTCTAGAGTAGTTTTTTTACCTCAAACTTTAAAATTTGTCAATTTCCATTTTTTTTTTAAATTTTGATGATTTTTCCCCATGGAAACAAGGTAATTGCCAGAGAGGCTCAAAAGCTTAAAAACTTCTCCTTTTCATCAGCTTCTCAACGGTCACCCAATTTTTAGTTTCACTGTGGAATTAGAGGGAGAAAATGGTGTTTCAATGCGAAAAAACGTGAATTTTTTTTCAACGAAATTGACGGTTTGACGGGAGGAATCCGGGGTCTGCTCCTTCCAAACACCACGTCAAACCGTCGATTTCGTTGAAAAAATGCACGTTTTTTCGCATTGAAACACCATTTTCTCCCTCAAATTCCACAGTAAAACTAAAAATTGGGTGACCGTTGGAAAGCTGATGGAATGGAGCAGTTTTTAAGCTTTTAAGCCCCTCTGGCAAATACCTTGTTTCAATGAGGAAAAATCATAAACATTTTCACCAAAAACAGAAATTGACTATTTTTCAAGTTTGAGGTAAAAATACTACTCTAGCGTTTTGTTTTTCTCGACTGGTCAACGGCTCATGTATTGAGAAATTTTACGCTCTTTCCAACGATATCCTTATTTTTAATTTTTGAGTCTAATTTAAGAGAGTTACGACCGTTTGAATGGTGTAAGGTCGAAAACACGAAAAAAATCTTAGAAGTAAAAAAAGTCGGATTTTAAGGGGGTTAAAAGAAAATTGCTAAGAGACACTTTTTGTTGCAAATTAGTTGTAGAAACTACTCCCGAAGTTTGGTGGATAACATATGGGACACCCTGTATAGTATTGGATAAGTATGCTTTATTTGCTGTTGTAAGTTAAACTTTGAAAAATACGTAAGTTACATCCTTGAAAATTTATCCGGGTGTCGAAAAAAAATTCTAACTGTATCCGTTCATGTTTCTATAATTTCAGGAGAGCTAGAACTTGTGAAAATTGCCATCTTATCGTAGATGAGGCCAATCGTAAAGCGACAATTGCCGAAAAACAAAGGGACGAAGCCATGAGCCAAGCGAAGGCTCTGCAGAAGGAAGTAGACTTACTTCAAGGCTCGCCCTACCTTCACGGCCTCCGTAGAGTTGCTGAGCTCAAATCTCTGCCTTTGACAACGCTTAAAGCCATTCAAGCACAGCTTCAAAACGATTTGGAACAAGTTGATAAGGTAAAACTAGCTTCCTTCTCAGTGGTGTGGTATCTACGTCGAACGAATGGAATGCAGGCTAGGTTTGAGTTTTAAAAGTTACTCTTTTAGAGAAATTTCTCGAAGGTATTCCAGGCATTTTGTGTTTCAATTTGCTGAGAATGGTTATCAAGTTTCTGTTTGTTACTTCACAAAACAGCCGTTGCCAAGAGAAGACATGGGGAATGAAACGACATTTTTGTTCTATAACAGATTGTAGCTTTTGACGCAATCAGCAAGTTTGGTTGTTGTGCCGATTCCATCACATCTGTCTGGTGAAGGTGAAGGGAGGTGTCAATAACAGACCAAACTTGCTAGTTTCGAACTCAAGATCTGCTCACTGGATATTTGGACGG
Source organism: Apolygus lucorum (assembly GCA_009739505.2). NCBI lineage: Eukaryota > Metazoa > Arthropoda > Insecta > Hemiptera > Miridae > Apolygus > Apolygus lucorum. The sequence goes on along the minus strand of CM019173.2, from coordinate 3,660,099 downwards.
GAGCAGACATGGGCGAATTCTTAGTCATAAATACGATTATGAATACAAATCATATCTGCGATTTTATGATTATGAATACGAATACAATTGAGGGGTTTCCTACAAGAACAAGATAAGTCCAAAATCGAAAATTCTAAACCTGCTGAATTTTGTGAAAGGCCTTTTCCTGAATTTTCCCCCTCCTGTTGCAAAACGTGACTTGTTTGGTTCTTGCTGAATTTTCATTGAAGCCCAAGTACTGCATGTTTATGACGTGAACACGTTTTGCATGTTTATGACGGTAATCAAATTTTCTGTTTTTATAATAATAATGAAGCTATTTCCGAACTGTGTTTAAAAACTGACAACTAGAACATTTAAAATGTTTTTTTAGATGCCTATGTTGCTGGTTCAATTTCCATGTTTTCTTTGTTTCACCATCAGTAACATGAAGGAGAAAATAATAGTTCCTACTATCTTAAGGATTTGAAAAATGAATGAATAGATAAGTAGACAAGCAGTCGTTTCATCAAAAACCTTTATTAGGGAAAAAAGAAAATGTTCAGAAAACAGGTTACCGGCAAAGACGAAAACAGAAATAAGAATGGGAAACAAACAGCTGGGAATGCGACGCCCTGACCTTCAGGCGCAGTGTTGCCACGCGCGCGCGGACTTATTTCGTTCTTGCGGAAATAGAGGACTAGAATTCTCCTGCAAAATGCGCACATTTTGAAGCCTCCCGTAGACTTGGACCTGTTCGGTTCTTGCCGAAATGAACTTGTTACTAGATATCGCACACATTCAGGAACAAAATGGCGCCTTAACCGGGTTTTTTTCAAACTTTGGACTTATCTTGTTCTTGTAGGAAACCCCTCAATTGCATTCACACTTTGAATACGATTTTCCCCGTATTCGTATTTTGAATACAATTTTATGATTTTTTCTATGATTTCCCAAAAAATCGATTTTTTTTTTTACTATTTTCCCTAAAAATCATACTTTTAACATGTTTAATGTTTTAGGGCTGGGGGTCATTCTGTGAATTCCGACACGCAAATTTGCAACGGGCAAAACTATACTAACCTGTGGTCCGATTTTGATGAAATTTTCAGGGATTGTGCGGGTTAGGTCCTAGACGGTCCCCTATAAATTTCAGCACCTTCGGACCAATAGGAGCGAGTGCGCATGCGCAAACGTGAATTTCCTGGGACCTCGGTTTCTCGGTTTCTAATGAACCGATTTTGCTCAAATTTGGAGGTTAGTTAGGGACTAACTTCTAAGAGACACCCTATAAGTTTCAATCAAATTGGTCAAGCAATAGCCGCTGCGCATGCGCGAACTTTAAATTTATTGTTACAACCAAAACTCCGCAACTATTCAACCGATTTCGATGAAATTTTCAGGGATTGTGTGGGTTAGGTCCTAGACGGTGGACCGCTAATATTTTGGTATTCAATAACTCTTTGAATCATAATTTTTTCGCCAACTGATTCTATACGTCCATGTTACAATGAGTGAGGAAGCTATACTGCCCACCCAACTTGGCAGACTTTTTTCTCTCCTATTCAACGCAGGAAGGTGAAATTTGAGAGGCAGGGTCAATGGAGAATGCTGAAGGCGCCTGAAGGGTGACTGATCAGCTGAGTGAGCTCCAAGGCCATTTTCTCTCCTGTTGAACGCAGAAAGCTGAAATTTGAGAGGCAGGGTCAATGGAGAATGCTGAAGGCGCCTGAAGGGTGACTGATCAGCTGAGTGAGCTCCAAAGCCATTTTCTCTCCTGTTGAACGCAGGAAGCTGAAATTTGAGAGGCAGGGTCAATGGAGAATGCTGAAGGTGCCTGAGTGGTCACTGATCGGCTGAGTGAGCTCCAAGGCCATTTTCTCTCCTGTTGAACGCAGAAAGCTGAAATTTGAGAGGCAGGGTCAATGGAGAATGCTGAAGGCGCCTGAAGGGTGACTGATCAGCTGAGTGAGCTCCAAAGCCATTTTCTCTCCTGTTGAACGCAGGAAGCTGAAATTTGAGAAGCAGGGTCAATGGAGAATGCTGAAGGCGCCTGAGTGGTCACTGATCAGCAGAGTTTCTCCCTTGCGAGGGAAAAACATTAAACATGATTTAATGTTTTTCCCTCGCAAGGGAGAAATTGAACATTATACATTATGTCTTCGTAGTTTTTATATGATTTTCTCTCGAACTCTGGACATATTTCTAACCTAACATTGTCAAAATAATCAATCAAAATTCGAAACGCTCACCAATTCTTATAGTATTTTTCACGCAGAATCGAATGAGACCAACACCAGGTCGCTACGACCAACCATATTGAAACTACGACGAAATGTCCGGTAAGAATCATATTTTTTTAATGATTCCCAGTGCTAATCGTTTAAAAAATACGATTTTCTGTGGAAATTTCGTCGTACTTTCTATTCGGTTGGTCGTAGCGACCTGGTGTTGGTCTCATTCGATTTTGCGTGAGAAATCCTATAAGAATTGGTGGGCGTTTCAAATTTTTATTAATTATTTTGGCACTTTTAGGGAGTAAATACGCCCAAATTGGCGGTAAAAATCATAATTTTTTTATGATTTTCAATGCAAATTGTAAAAAAATACGATTTTCAGCGGAAATGTCGTCGTAGTTCTTATATGGTTGGTCTTAGCGACCTGGGGTTGGTTTCATTCGATTCTGTGTGAAAAATCCGATAAGAATTTGTGAGCGTTTCGAATTTTGATTGATTATTTTGACAATGTTAGGTCATAAATATGTCGAGAGTTCGGGAGAAAAAAATAAAAAAAGTATGATTTTCAGGAAAAATCGTAAAAAAATCGATTTTTGGGGAAATCATAGAAAAAATCATAATATCTTATTCAAAATACGAATACGGGGGAAAATCGTATTCAAAGTGTGAATACGATTGTATTCGTATTCATATTCACACCTGTATTGTATTCATAATCGTATTTATGAATAAGAATTCTCCCATCTCTGGCGCCAGGAATGGCAGTCAGACGAAAATCCAACCTGAAATGATTGTTTACTTGGTTTACGGAGGTATGAAAAACCGGCTCTCAATGAACTGTTCAAGTTCAAGTTACAAGTTGTTCAAGTTGCTTAGTTTCAAGCAAATCTTACTGTTTGATTTTATGATAATAAATTGACGAGTTCGGAAATTCTCTGAGCTCTACTTGATGGAGCTGTTTAGTTACATAGAAAGAATCAATTTTGAAGACATGGCACATTTCCCAATAGAGAATCAACATGTAGTCGTTGGACAACAGCAGGTAGAGAAAGAGAAGATGGAGTTATGCGGTAACATGTACGATGATTTGGCCATAAATGCCTGAAAAACTCGGCTAGTCAGCAATCCATTTGTTCATCCCGAGGGCATCAGATGACGGAAGGTTGTTTTCAGGTGTTTTGGTTAGTTGAACATCTGAATTTGTGGCGATAATTTTCCAAAAAATACTCCTCGTAACTACTGTAACATAAAGAGAAAACATCGATTTGAAGAGCGTTCCGTGAAACCCTAAACGATTCAGTAGCTTCTGTGATGTAAAATATCTCCAATCTACACGAATCTGCGATTTTGCGTTGGTCGCTAAATAGCAGATTGTGAAACAGACTCACCATTTGAAAGTCTTTGAATCCTCACTCAGCAATTTTAACTCTTCAGCTACTTTTAGTTGATGTGGAGTAATAAAATGACATGAATTGTTTCACCTTTTATTCAATTTGAACATTAGAGGCAGTTTTGGTATGTTTGTCTTGCCCTTCGTCACGAACCTTGAGTGAAAATTGTCTCGTTTCCAAATTTCACTCTTATGCTACAGATTCAGAAACTCTTCACCGTAAGAGTTCAATAATACGTTCAACTTACCAAAACACCAAAACTGGACTTACTTATACAGGGTGTCCAAGTAACTACGCTCCTCCACTTATTTTCTCTAATAGTGTAAGAAAAATAATCGGATTAACGCTATTCTTCATAATATTTTGCGTAGAATTCAAAAATGACAAAATTGCGCAGTGCGCATGCGCAATCATGATTAACTTTGTTTTTCCAAATGAGAACCCCCATTTTTTATTGCAGATTCGGATTCTACGTCAAATTTTATGAACATTTTACTTCGAAAACTTTTTTTTTGGACGCGCGCAGCCCGCTCAGCGAGCACTCTAAGATGCGCAAACCCAGAGATTGCGCCAAATTTGAGATGAAGGTAAACCTCAAGTGCGGCACATTACTTAGCACTGTTTTTCTACGCTGAATCGCTTGGTGATATCCCTATCTTGATTTGATTTCATTTTACCGTATCTACAGCCGAAAAAGTCACTTTTTGAGGAGGAAATCATCGATTTTCTTACAAAGGGTAATAATCATCCTAATAAAATGTAAAAAAAATTAAATTTTTAAAATTGTAAAATAAAGGGACACTATTGCAAACGCTATCGATGAAACATTTTTGCTCAGAGCAGGGGCGTGCATTTCTGAAGGAGGAGCCCAGTTCGAACAGTTTATCGCTTAATTGTTTCAATCATTGTTCATCCAATCATGTTTTTAGAAGACTGAAAATTATTTTGTAAAATTCTGTGATAATTATGTAGAAGTTTCCCGTTATTTTACAATTTTAAAAATTTAATTTTTTTACATTTTATTAGGATGATGCATTACCCTTCGTAAGAAAATCGATGATTTCCTCCTCAAAAAGTGACTTTTTCGGCTGTAGATACGGTAAAATGAAATCAAATCAAGAAAAGGACATCACCACGCGATTCAGCGTAGAAAAACAGTGCTAAGTGATGTGCCGCACTTGAGGTTCACCTTCATCTCAAATTTGGCGCAATCTCTGGGTTGCGCATCTTTGAGCGCTCGCTGAGCAGCCTTTTTTTTCCCCCCCTACGCCATTTTAGGTCTGCGGCTCTTCCGCCATGTGACCTCGAGCAGCCCAATATAGCTTCTCGATTTTCACCCAGTGGGTGTCGTCCGGCAAGAAAGAATTTCTAATGCCCTCAAGGTGAGGGCAGTCAAATAGGTGGTCTGTCGTCATTGGGGTAGGGGATTGGCACAGTGTGCATCCTGGGTGGTCCTTTACTCGTATCCTGTGGAGGTGGGCATTCAGGTAATCATGGCCAGTGATGTGCCTGAAACCTGCCACAGCTTCCATTCGCGATAGGTTGGGAGGAACTTGGTCTTTTGGTTCCAACAGGGTGGACCATCTTTTGCCGGTCGCCATCTGTGTCTGGGACTCCACAATCCTCTCCTTCACGCAGCTCTTGATGCACCCCTTTGCAGCTTGATATGCAACCGGGCTGGTCGGCATCTCCATCTGGGAGCCCTCTCTGGCTAATGCATCGGCACGCTCGTTTCCCCAGATGCCGCAATGGGAAGGAATCCACTGCAAAGCGATGGTGGTTCCTCCTGCTTGGAGTTCCTCGATGGCTTTTCTTCCAAGCGCCACATCCCTGGATTGGGTCCTCGCACTGGAGCCAAGTGCCACGATTGCTGCCTGCGAATCAATAAGTATGACAGCGCGCGTACAGCCTACTTCATTAATGAGATTCAAAGCCAGGACAGCTGCACGCACTTCACCATCAAAACTTGTAGCGAGCCTTCCAACAGGCGATGCTATGGAGCCAGCAACAGAGAAAACTCCGGCACCCCCGTTACGAGTAGCTCCAATCGCTGAACCATCAGTGTATACTCTAAGCCAGTCCGGCTCTGGATATCGATTCTGCAGCCCGCGTGCGTCAAAAAAAAAAAAAAAAAAAAGTTGTCGAAGTAAAATGTTCATAAAATTTGACGTAGAATCCGAATCTGCAATAAAAAATGGGGGTTCTCATTTGAAAAAACAGCGCATCTTTGAGCGCTCGCTGAGCAGCCTTCCCCCCCCCCCACGCCATTTTAGGTCTGCGGCTCTTCCGCCATGTGACCTCGAGCAGCCCAATATAGCTTCGCGATTTTCACCCAGTGGGTGTCGTCCGGCAAGAAAGAATTTCTAATGCCCTCAAGGTGAGGGCAGTCAAATAGGTGGTCTGTCGTCATTGGGGTAGGGGATTGGCACAGTGTGCATCCTGGGTGGTCCTTTACTCGGATCCTGTGGAGGTGGGCATTCAGGTAATCATGGCCGGTGATGTGCCTGAAACCTGCCACAGCTTCCATTCGCGATAGGTTGGGAGGAACTTGGTCTTTTGGTTCCAACAGGGTGGACCATCTTTTGCCGGTCGCCGTCTGTGTCTGGGACTCCACAATCCTCTCCTTCACGCAGCTCTTCATGCACCCCTTTGCAGCTTGATATGCAACCGGGCTGGTCGGCATCTCCATCTGGGAGCCCTCTCTGGCTAATGCATCGGCACGCTCGTTTCCCCAGATGCCGCAATGGGAAGGAATCCACTGCAAAGCGATGGTGGTTCCTCCTGCTTGGAGTTCCCCGATGGCTTTTCTTCCAAGCGCCACATCCCTGGATTGGGTCCTCGCACTGGAGCCAAGTGCCACGATTGCTGCCTGCGAATCAATAAGTATGACAGCTCGCGTGCAGCCTACTTCATTAATGAGATTCAAAGCCAGGACAGCTGCACGCACTTCACCATCAAAACTTGTAGCGAGCCTTCCAACAGGCGATGCTATGGAGCCAGCAACAGAGAAAACTCCGGCACCCCCGTTACGAGTAGCTCCAATCGCTGAACCATCAGTGTATACTCTAAGCCAGTCCGGCTCTGGATATCGATTCTGCAGCCCGCGCGCGTCAAAAAAAAAAAAGTCTGCCAAGTTGGGTGGGCAGTATAGCTTCCTCACTCATTGTAACATGGACGTATAGAATCAGTTGGCGAAAACTCGGCGCTGCGCGCCTCGGCGGGGGCTTCGCCCCCTGCACCCCCGGATGATTTCCGCTTAGAGCCTAATGGCTAAAATGTGACATACCTTGAAAAGGTTTTTGCTCCCTCTCCCTCTTTATCTTTCTTCCAGCTCACTCAGCTGATCAGTGACCACTCAGGCACCTTCAGCATTCTCCATTGACCCGCCCTCTCAAATTTCAGGTTCCTGCGTTCAACAGGAGAGAAAATGGCCTTGGAGCTCACTCAGCTGATCAGTGACCACTCAGGCACCTTCAGCATTCTCCATTGACCCCTCCTCTCAAATTTCAGCTTCCTGCGTTCAACAGGAGAGAAAATGGCCTTGGAGCTCACTCAGCTGATCAGTGATCACTCAGGCGCCTTCAGCATTCTCCATTGACCCGCCCTCTCAAATTTCAGGTTCCTGCGTTCAACAGGAGAGGAAATGGCCTTGGAGCTCACTCAGCTGATCAGTGACCACTCAGGCACCTTCAGCATTCTCCATTGACCCTGCCTCTCAAATATCAGCTTCCTGCGTTCAACAGGAGAGAAAATGGCCTTGGAGCTCACTCAGCTGATCAGTGATCACTCAGGCGCCTTCAGCATTCTCCATTGCATGCGCAGCGGCTATTGCTTGACCAATTTGATTGAAACTTATAGGGTGTCTCTTAGAAGTTAGTCCCTAACTAACCTCCAAATTTGAGCAAAATCGGTTCATTAGAAACCGAGAAACCGAGGTTCCAGGAAATTCACGTTTGCGCATGCGCACTCGCTCCTATTGGTCCGAAGGTGCTGAAATTTATAGGGGACCGTCTAGGACCTAACCCGCACAATCCCTGAAAATTTCATCAAAATCGGACCACAGATTATTATAGTTTCGCCCGGGACAAGGATTGACCACAGACAGACCGACAGACAGGCAGACCGACAGACAGACAGACACGGAACCAAAATTGTTCGGGAAGCTCTAAAACGCAAAAAGCAAGTGGAAATTTTGATTTTGGAGGACATTTTTTTTTTTTCACTTCTTTCACGAATACAAAGCTTCCCTACCTTCGGTAGTGAGGAAGCAAAAAAGTTGTCGAAGTAAAATGTTCATAAAATTTGACGTAGAATCCGAATCTGCAATAAAAAATGGGGGTTCTCATTTGAAGAAACAAAGTTAATCATCATTGCGCTTGGTTGCGCGAGTGCGCACTGCGCAATTTTGTCATTTTTGAATTCTACGCAAAAAATTATGAAGAATAGCGTTAATCCGATTTGTTTTCTTACACTATTAGATAAAAAAGTGGGGGGAGAGTATATGTATGTGTATACACGTTGTCCAAGTAATTAGCTAGTATATTATCTTAGAATGCTCATATATCGAGGCCTAATGGTTTCAAACTCAATGGTGGATGTCAGCCTGAAAATGAAGTTATCCGATTGTCACATCGTACGAAACCAGATCGACAGGTCTGACTCCGGTAACTTCATGTTTAGCGCGTTGTTTACCCTCACATGTTTTTTCTTTTGATGCATAAAAATGTTCGATTCCCGTTAATTTTTCAGGTCCTGCGTATTAAGACCTTTTATTCGTATCCCACCACTCTCGGTACTCGTACAGAATCATCTCCGCTGTACAGTCGAAAATAATAATCGAGTTAGACGATTACTTTTCGATTACTATAATTTGTCAAGGTAAGGCGTTTTCAAGCCCTTTGAAAATAATAGGGAACGACGAGTTTGCATCCCGACCCGGTTTACTAACCCATCGTCATATCGCTTAATTTCATTATAATGCTTTCATTGCTTGAAACCGTACGTTTGGTTGTACTTTGTTCTCAAGGAGTTGGCAAAACTGTTGCTCGTTCATTGGTGTATTTTGAAAAACAGAAAGAATTTACAATAATTTTGGAAACAGTTCTGAAATACGACAGAATTTTCGATTTTTTTGGTCATTTCCAATTGAAAGTTCTTCCTTGAAATGTTCGCTGCTCATTTTCGTGTTTTTTGGCATTATTTTTTTACATTCTTGCGCAAAATTGGCAGTTTTACGCACTTTTTATTGGAGAGCTCATTGTACTGATTTTTTGATCATATCACTTAAAGAATGGGGTATTTCAGTCAATTTTTTTTATTTTTTTTTCAAAAGAGTATGGCTCAGGAATAACAGTAATTGGGTCTGTTCGTCGAGAAAATGTTTTTAAAAAATCAGAGAAGCTAAGGAAAGTTGAAGATTTGAATGGTGTGACGTAGCTAGCCAATCGTGACGTAGCTAGCCAACTGTCTTTGAAAAAGTATCCATGCACAGAAACCCTTGGAGGACCTCGTGGATACTTCAAAACTCCACTCACACAGGCGCGCGGCTTAGTCCGCGGCGTAGTCCTGGCCAAGTGTGTGTGCATTTATAGCGGCCCGCCTTTTTCAAACGTGTGATCTCTTTAATTAATTTTTCTACCACATGATATAGTATCATTGGGCTAAAAGTTGGAGTATATAGGTCTTCAAGGGTGCTGAATCCAAATTTGAGGTCAAAAACCTGAATTTCCGACCCACCGAAATACCCCATTTTTGGAAGCCTTGGAAGCTTCAACGACTGATCGACCGTGATTTCGAAATAGACCAGACAAGGAAGAAAAATTGAAAATTAATGCTTTTCAATAAAGTACTAAACAATTCCCCTTGTTTTAATACAACGACACAGTAGTCTTGAGGAGATCGTTTAACCGGAACCATTATAACTTTTGGGGTAGGTACTTACTTATTGCTTACATAAAACCAGGGTGTCCAGCGACCTAGAAGACCGGGAATACTCAGGAAATTTTACTCTAATAGAAAATTCAGGGAAAATTCGGGGAATTTCATTTTTTCCAAAAAACACTGGGAAAAAGCCCTCGCGCCAAACCTTTTAGTGGGAAGTTCCGGCAGTCTGAGGGGGAAAAGTTTTAGTACGGAAAAATACTCACACTTGAAAGTTTGACTTAGTAGGTAGTTGATTTAATACCGTTGAACTAGCTGTAACTCGCTATAGGATGTGTCCTCTACTCAAAATGTAGGCTGTTTCCAGAACGCGGGGAAGTGCCCAATATGACGGTTTTTGTGCAAACTGACCCAAATGGCTGTTTTTTGGTGAATTTCGTTGAATATACCTTTGGACTTTATTTTTTTGTTTCCCACCCTATTTTAACCCATTCGATGCGGGAAAAAAATGGACATTACGCTCCAGTCGGAACAATTTGAAGGGGCTGCATGGAATAATGGGGTATTTCAGTCAATTTTTTTAAATTTTTTTTTCTTCAAAAGAGTATGGCTCAGGAATAACGGTAATCGGGTCTGTTCGTCGAGAAAATGTTTTTAAAAAATCAGAGAAGCTAAGGAAAGTTGAAGATTTGAATGGTGTGACGTAGCTAGCCAATCTTGATGTAGGTAGCCGTCTTTGAAAAAAGTATCCATGCACAGAGAAGAGATGAAACCCTTAGAGGACCTCTTGGATACTACAAAATACTACTCACACACGCGCGTGGCGTAGTGTGTGTGCATTTATGGCGGCCCACCTTTTTTTCAAGAGTGTGATCTCTTTAATTAATTTTTCTACCACATGTTATCGTATCAATCGGCTAAAAGTTGGAGTCTATAGGTTTTAAAGGGTGCTGAATCCAAATTTGAGGTCAAAAACCTGAATTTCCGATCCACCGAAATACCCCATTTTTGGAAGCCTTGGAAGCTTCAACGACTGATCGACCGTGATTTCGAAATAGACCAGACAAGGAAGAAAAATTGAAAATTAATGCTTTTCAATAAAGTACTAAACAATTCCTCTTGTTTTAATACAACGACACAGTAGTCTTGAGGAGATCGTTTAACCGGAACCATTATAACTTTTGGGGTAGGTACTTACTTATTGCTTACATAAAACCAGGGTGTCCAGCGACCTAGAAGACCGGGAATACTCAGGAAATTTTACTCTAATAGAAAATTCAGGGAAAATTCGGGGAATTTCATTTTTTCCAAAAAACACTGGGAAAAAGCCCTCGGGCCAAACCTTTTTGTGGGAAGTTCCGGCAGTCTGAGGGGGAAAAGTTTTAGTACGGAAAAATACTCACACTTGAAAGTTTGACTTAGTAGGTAGTTGATTTAATACCGTTGAACTAGCTGTAACTCGCTACTGGATGTGTCCTCTACTCAAAGTGTAGGCTGTTTCCAGAACGCGGGGAAGTGCCCAATATGACGGTTTTTGTGCAAACTGACCCAAATGGCTGTTTTTTGGTGAATTTCGTTGAATATACCTTTGGACTTTATTTTTTTGTTTCCCACCCTATTTTAACCCATTCGATGCGGGAAAAAAATGGACATTACGCTCCAGTCGGAACAATTTGAAGGGGCTGCATGGAATAATGGGGTATTTCAGTCAATTTTTTTAAATTTTTTTTTCTTCAAAAGAGTATGGCTCAGGAATAACGGTAATCGGGTCTGTTCGTCGAGAAAATGTTTTTAAAAAATCAGAGAAGCTAAGGAAAGTTGAAGATTTGAATGGTGTGACGTAGCTAGCCAATCTTGATGTAGGTAGCCGTCTTTGAAAAAAGTATCCATGCACAGAGAAGAGATGAAACCCTTAGAGGACCTCTTGGATACTACAAAATACTACTCACACACGCGCGTGGCGTAGTGTGTGTGCATTTATGGCGGCCCACCTTTTTTTCAAGAGTGTGATCTCTTTAATTAATTTTTCTACCACATGTTATCGTATCAATCGGCTAAAAGTTGGAGTCTATAGGTTTTAAAGGGTGCTGAATCCAAATTTGAGGTCAAAAACCTGAATTTCCGATCCACCGAAATACCCCATTTTTGGAAGCCTTGGAAGCTTCAACGACTGATCGACCGTGATTTCGAAATAGACCAGACAAGGAAGAAAAATTGAAAATTAATGCTTTTCAATAAAGTACTAAACAATTCCTCTTGTTTTAATACAACGACACAGTAGTCTTGAGGAGATCGTTTAACCGGAACCATTATAACTTTTGGGGTAGGTACTTACTTATTGCTTACATAAAACCAGGGTGTCCAGCGACCTAGAAGACCGGGAATACTCAGGAAATTTTACTCTAATAGAAAATTCAGGGAAAATTCGGGGAATTTCATTTTTTCCAAAAAACACTGGGAAAAAGCCCTCGGGCCAAACCTTTTTGTGGGAAGTTCCGGCAGTCTGAGGGGGAAAAGTTTTAGTACGGAAAAATACTCACACTTGAAAGTTTGACTTAGTAGGTAGTTGATTTAATACCGTTGAACTAGCTATAACTCGCTACTGGATGTGTCCTCTACTCAAAATGTAGGCTGTTTCCAAAACGCGGGGAAGTGTCCAATATGGCGGGTTTTATGCAAACCGCCCCAAATGGCTGTTTTTTGGTGAATTTCGTTGAATATACCTTTGGACTTTATTTTTTTGTTTCCCACCCTATTTTAACCCATTCGATGCGGGAAGAAAATGGACGTTACGCTCCAGTCGGAACAATTCGAAGGGGCCGCATGGAACAATGGGGTATTTCAGTCGATTTTTTTAACCCTAGGATGGCACTCCTATTTTTCGCATACATAAACGGCACACTGGGGTCAATTCTGACCCCAAAATTTAAATTCCTCTAATTTAAATTTAAGACAGAAATTTAAATTTATTTTTAGGTTGTAAACATCTATTGATAGCCTGTTTGTTGAAATATATACAAAAAAAAATAGTTTAAACCAGGAACAAATTTCGGTTTTGAATATAGTTTCTTAAAAAGTCAATAAAAATATGGAAATGAATGAAATTTCTAAAATTTGAAATTGTATTTTGTTGAAGGTTTTTTTAAATAGATTCCACTATCAGCATTCCAAGTTGTCAATATTTGGAATCAAATACTAAAATTAAAAAAAATCATTTAATTCTATGGAATAGTTTCGATAATAGATCAGCTCAAAGGTGGCCCTTTTTTGAGTTTGACTGACGACTTTCACCAGCACTTTTATTTCTCTGCTTTTCAAAAAAATTGTCTTATTATCACTCCTGTATTATTGTGCATTTTTATAGTATACTTGCTTTGGCTTTAAGTAGGGGGTTCTCACGGTAAATGGAAAAACAAGAAATTTAGAAATCAATATACGTATGTATAAATCTTGGCACACCTATTTTTCGCATACATAAACGGCACACTGGGGTCAATTCTGACCCAAAAATTTAAAAGGCAAAAGAATGAATAGAAAGTCACACTGGGGTCAAATAGTCCCCCACACAAAAAAAGTCAACCGATTATAGCACACTGGGGTCAGACGTGGCCCATAGCACGGTTGCAAGTTAACTGCACGAACTCTAGCGAGTGACTGACCTTAACCACTGACAAAGGGACTCAGGAGGAGAACACATTTTTTTTTTTTTTTTTTTTAAATAGATACACGGCCAAATGTAAATCGTGAGGTCACGAATGACCCCGGTGTGTCATCCTAGGGCTAATTTTTTTTTTTCAAAAGAGTATGGCTCAGGAATAACGATAATCGGGTCTGTTCGTCGAGAAAATGTTTTTAAAAAATCAGAGAAGCTAAGGAAAGTTGAAGATTTGAATGGTGTGACGTAGCTAGCAAATCGTGACGTAGCTAGCCAACTGTCTTTGAAAAAAGTATCCATGCACAGAGAAGTGATGAAACCCTTGGGAAACCTCTTGGATACTACAAAATACTACTCACACACGCACGCGGTATAAGTGTGTGTGCGTTAAGGAAGGCCCGCCTTTTTTTCAAGCGTGTGATCTCTTTAATTAATTTTTCTACCACATTTATATGTTTTCAAGGGTGCTGAATCCGAATTTGAGGTCAAAAACCTGAATTTCCGACCCACCGAAGTACCCCATTGTTAGGCTTGGTACCATATGATGCCATCCGCACTGAATGGATTAATGTTTCACGGTTCAAGTTATTATACAGGATGGCCTATCTCAAACAAATAATGGCATAACTTAAGTAATTTTTTCAAATATAGATGTCCCAACTGTAGTAAATTAGGTCATTTTGGTAGTTTGGCCTATATTGTAAAGGTATATAAAATTTAGATTCATATTATTTTTTAAAACGCTTTCTTTACATTATTATTACTACTTACATTCTACTACTTACATTCTTTACATTATTATTACTTTACATTATTAAAATTTAAAATGCCACTGAAATTACTTTTAAGGGGGTCTCAGTCGGTCGCCGTTCGTTCTTAGTATTTCTTGAAATTGAAGGCGCAAAAACTTGAAAAGTTGTACCTATATTTGAAATTTTAAAGGATTTTAGAAATTCATTAGTGCACGGCTCCAGGGAATTGAAACACTGAAAGATTGCCGCTGGAATCATCAAAATCGAACAATAATTGCCAGAGAAATAAGGGGAAAACTTGGGAAAACCGTTTATTCGGTAGTTTTTCTCACTTCTCTTTGGCAATTATTCTTCGATTTTAATGATACCGGCAGCAATATTTCTAATTTTCTTTCAGGGCCGTGCACAAATAATTTCTAAAATCCTTTAAAATTTCAAATTTAGGTACAACTTTTCAAGTTTTTGCGCATCAATTTGGCGAAACACTGAGAACAAACGGCGACCGACTGGGACCCCCTTAAGGTGAAAACAAGCCTTTGAAGTTGTCGTTTCTCTCGAGTAAACCAACAAGTTTCGATGATCTCAACGTTCATTATCGACTTTTTCAAACAATCGAAGGTGAAAACGTGCCTTTGAAGTAGTTCTTTCTCTTGAGGAAACTATAAAGTTAATTCTAGACTTCATCCAAAAATCGAAGTCTCTGTTGTGTTTGTCATGGAATCCTTGTTAAGGGCATAACTATTCAAGGTTATTCTTCGTTTTCGGTGAAATATTCTGGGCGAATTGGGCTGTAGATGATTCCCTATGAAAATGATCACCCTCTGACTGATAGTAGCCTCTTCTGCAGTTTCCATCCTATATTTCTTTGAAATTTTTAGAGAGCATGAGGATTGGGGTGTAGATGGTCCTCTGTGAAAATAATCGCCCCGGTTTGATAGGTACTTAGAGATTGATGTTTTGAGATTACCTACTATGCATCGGATCATCTTTAACACAAATTAACGAATAAACTTTGTGCCACACCCACTTTTTTTAAATTATAGTGCTTTTTCATTCCAAAATGTCCTTGAAAACCTGAATTTTGAGAAATTATGATCACATTTGTTTGAAATTTTATTCATTTAGAACCCTGGAAAACCTGGGAAACGCGGGGAATTTTTCTTCGGGGAATCGCTGGACACCCTGAAAAAAGACTTTAAATAATGATATTTTGTGTAGTTTGACACTGGCCGTTGAGACGAGGCAGAGCGATAGACAGCACAATTGGGATGGGACATCGATATGTTACACTCGATGATTTGGTCTGATGTTATCGATATGTCGAGGAGTTGGTCTGATATCATCTTTTGATGAATTTTAACTACAAAGTACTGCAAAGAAACCAGAAAAATCCAGACTCCAGAACGAGATAACTTCATTGAATTAACGTGGAATTAGAAGAACATTTTGTATAACAAGATAGTTACTGGAAGACAATAGGAAAAAATTTGCTTATGCTTGAAATGGTATGGGATGTCGAAATGAAAAAGAAGTGTAAAGCGGAAAAAATGATGACGAATGAAAAAAAAACAAAAAACAATGGAGTAGGTTATCCAGTAAAAAATATCACATTAGAAGAAAACATCTTCCTCTAAGAATGGAGGAAGATGACTCTTCAGGTTTTCTCCATTGATTCTACTTACAAGTGAGATTATTACATGTCCCGCTTGCGAAAATATCGATGCTTTCATACGATGTTTCATTGGTTGCTATGAAATATCTATGTTTTCCGTTCGATGTCTCATCCCTACAGCGCAATCTTGCGAGAGGCCGTTGAAGCTCTTTCTATCCTCAAGCAGAGTCACTTTGTTATCATTCATTAACTTCTCTTTTTCTTAATTATTTAAGTGACATTGGGAGAGGGAGAGGGAAAAAGCTTGTTCCATGTAAATGAGGTTGTATTTCATTTGCCTGGCACTTCACATCAAAGGTCTGTCATTGATCCATCAGAGAGCTTCAAGGCTGCCCTCTGGTTCAAATACAAATTCTATTTGACCCTGATGTCCTTCTCTTCTACCACAATGGGGTATTTCGGTGAGTCGGAAATTCAGGTTATTTACCTCAAATTTGAATTCAGCACCCTTGAAAACCTCTGTACTCCAACTTTTTGCCCATTGATACTATAACATGTGGTAGAAAAATGAAATAAAGAGATGAACACACGCACTATGCTGTGGTTGTGTGTGCGTAGTATTTTATAGTATCCAAGGCTATGAGGCGTTCGAGACCGCACGGGATTAGTGGAATGTCTACGTCACATCATTCAAATCTTCAACTTTCATTAGCTTCCCTAATTTCTTCTAAACATTTTCTCGACGAACAGACCCAATTACCGTTATCCTGACCCATGCTCTTTTGAAAAAATAAATAAATAAATAAAATTGACTGAAATACTGCCGTGCTAAGCCAGAAAAACGTATCTTGACTTCATCCAACTTTCGGGAAAACGACCTAATAGGTTTCGTGGCGAAATAATTCTTTCGCGGGATTATTTTTCCTCCTTTTACCACAATTATAGGGTTTTCTTAAAAAAAAAAAAAAAAAAAAAATCAGTAGCCGAATTGATTTATGGAGTGAAAATTGAACATTTTTGAGTGTAAATTGTCAAAAAACGATCATACGAGATTACGCTCTCGTAAACCCGAAGTTACGACTATTCTGTTCATTTTAATTCTTGAAACATTAATTCATTTGAATTAACATTTTAATTCAAGAAACCATTTCTCATTGATTATTTTGTCATCCTACTTGGCTCAAAGTCAATCCTATTTCATATTTCTGTTCAGAGTGTAAGAAAAAACTGCTGAATCAATCAAAATAACGTTTATTCACTTAGAGTATAAACGTAGTCACCACTAAATGTTGAGTTTTCAGAGGCAAAAAGTCGTATCATGCCGATTTAATGCAAGAAGTCGTATCGTCGAAATGGGCAAATTCCCGTATCAGTGTCAAGATACGAGTTTTCTTCTTCTGAATCGCTCGGACACGACTAGTATCTTAGCAAAATCAAGTTAAAACGCCTTAAAGCGAAAGTCGGGAGGCTTGTTTGAGGCATTTCTAATAGAGATACGACTCTAAAACTCCGGAAATCGATAGAAATCGACCCCCAAAACCCCCTGGTACCAATAACTCAATTTGGTCAAATTTTCACGTTACGACTTTCTGGCTTAGCACGGTAGAATACCCCATTTGTTTTTGAGCTGCTACCCAAAGCAGTGTGCAGGATGCTGCTTAGTTCCTTTTAAATGTCAATTAACACAATAATTAGCATGTACATGAAACGTGCATAGAGGAACTTTCGAAAATGACACGAATAAATCACGGCTTATTCCAAGGCACACTTTTAGGAGGGGGGGGGGGGGGGGGTATAAAATAGATACAATAATTCTTCTGCATGTTTCGTCCAGAGATTTCCTGTAAGATTATCCTCAAAACTCGAATCTTGCGCAGTACTCATAGTAACCTCTCCGTAGTTTGATCTCATGTTGCCAGATTTCTTTTTGGGTCCATTTCTCACTTCTTTCACTGTCACAAATATTATATTGTTATCCGTCGACATTTGAAATTCTTCTTGAGGGTTGTTACCACAATGGGGTATTTCGGTGGGTCGGAAATTCAGGTTTTTGACCTCAAATTTGGATTCAGTACCCTTGAAAACCTATATACTCCAACTTTCAGCCCAATGATACTATAAAATGTGGTAGAAAAATTAATTAAAGAGATCACACTTTTGAAAAAAAGGCGCCATAAATGCACACACACTACGCCGCGCGCGTGTGTGAGTAGTATTTTGTAGTATCCAAGAGACTCTCCAAGGGTTTCATCTCTTCTCTGTGCATGGATACTTTTTTCAAAGAGTTTTGGCTAGCTACGTCACACTATTCAAATCTTCAACTTTCCTTAGCTTCTCTGATTTTTAAAAACACTTTCTCGACGAACAGACCCAATTACTGTTATTTCTGAGTCATAATCTTTTGAAAAAAAAAAAATTAAAAAAATTGACTGAAATACCCCATTCTAATGACAGTTGATAGAATGGGAATTCCTGGATTATTGTGACTCATCTCATTAGTACTAACCCTGGGCTTTGTTGAAGTTGAATGCGCTTATGTGGTATCCATGTTGAGGGGGTCAGTCGGTCGCCGTTCGATTTTAGTATTTCGCCTAATCGAAGGGGCAAAAATTTGAAGAGTTGTACTTAAATTGGAAATTTTGGAGGATTTTAGAAATTCAGTAGTGAGCGGACCTAGGGAATGGAAAAACTGAAATACTGCCGCGGGAATCATCAAAATCGAACAATAATTGCCAAAGAAATACGCTGCAAATTATTACACAATGGTTTATTATTTTTTATTTTTCTATATAGATCACTCTTCTGCAAAGCCACCAACCATCCAACATGAAGAAAAACATCGATCGCATTTCGGTCAGAATTAATTTGAACGGAGATTAGGCCTCTTTTGCGATTCACACTCGTGTTTCTGATTTATCTTTCGTCCAACCCTTAAATTCTCGTAGGGAGCGAACGGTTTGCCCTACAGGGCTCCGCGTGGTCTCAAAAAATTCTAAAAATTCTATAGAATCTTAAATTGAAGGAAAAACAACACCTTTATATCAAAATTTTTTGAGTTGGGGCGTTTTCAAAATTTCAAAATTGATTTTGGAACCCTTAGAAGTGACCTACATCAACCAAAATCTTCGGGGTACAACTAGACCCCAAATGGAGCCTACATACCAAATTTCATCAAAATCAGTCAATAGTGCCGCGGACGGCCAAATTTTTATTCGATTTTTGGATTCTACGTACCTTGAAACGTAAAACATCAAATTTTGAGGGGGTGTTAAAAAAACATTTTCTTGGTCGATTCCAAAGGTTCATTATTGAAAATAATAAACCAAAATGTGAAAAAGTACTGAATAAACGGGTATTCCCATGCTTTTCCCATATTTATCTGGCAATTATTGTTCGATATTCATGATTCCAGTGGCAATTTTTCGTTTTCTCAATTCCCTAGGCCCATGCACTAATACATTTCTAAAATCCTTGAAAATTTCAAGTTTAGCTTCATTTTATGGGAAAAACATAACTGAATTAACGGTTTTTCCCATTTTTCTCTGGTAATTATTGTTCGATTTTGATGATTCCAGCGGCAATATTTCAGTTTTTCAACTCCCTAGGTCCGTGCACTAATGAATTTCTAAAATCCTTTCAAATTTAGGTACAATTTTTTAAGTTGTTGTGCCTTCGATTTCGTGATATACTAACCCGGAACGAGGAACGAACGGCGGCCGACTGAGACCTCCTTAAGTAATACAAATGGTGTAGCTGGTTTAGTACAAATTTAAATGTATGTGCAAGTTTCGTTTCTGTTTCAGTGAATTTCAAGTAGGTTTTAGCAGTCAAATTAAGGTTACTCTGAGTATTTGAAAAATGAACAACTAACCTTGAACGCACTTAGAAAGCGATATCTACAGGAATCTTTCGATGCTGTGCGACAAACTCCTTAAACACGCCATTTTTTAGTAGGCCTCTGGACTCCAAAAGCGACGGTTTCCGCCGAAATAAATGCGACTTCTTCACTAAAGAACGGTTATGGACTTAACCCTGTACTTGGCAAAAGTATCCCCATGGCGTTTCTTTCGAATTTTCCCCCCTACAGTGTACTTTAGGCCCTCCAAAAACACGTTAAATTGAAAAAGCTTCTAAAATGTCGAATTTCAAACAGATTTTCAACACGTGTGGTATGGTAGGTACCTATATTATCGTATTCTTCCAAGTCACTAAATATACTAGAGCTCTTATTTCATCGAGTAATAAATAACAAAGTAAAGAGTATATTTCAGTAAGAAAAAAATCCATAAAATAAAATAGTGGAAGTAATAATTAATAGCAAGGTATAATTATTATACCTTCTCACTTGCTGTACGTAGTAATTACTCGTAGGTAAAGCAGTAAACGTGAATGTACACCAATACAACTACGCAGTCTCGATCAAATACGTAACGAGATTATTATCTCAAATTTTGGTAGTCTTCCTTTTGGGATTTGTTCCAATATTTCCCCTAAAGTGTACACCTAGTGACGATTCGATGTATCTTTCGATGCGATATTTAACATCAAAATAATATCGGAAGACAGTATCGATATCGATAAAATATCGGAAGAAAAATATCGATATCACTAATATCGATAGAATATCGAAACAAAAATAGTGATGTGACATTGTCAATGCAATTTTTTTTTAATTTTTTTTTCCATCAATATCAGTGATATCGATAGAATATCGAAAGAAAAATACTGATTACACTGACATCGAATATGTTTTTTTTTAAATCAAAATCAGTGATATCGATAGAATATTGAAAGAAAAATACTGATTACACTGATATCGAATTTTTAAAAAAATCAAAATCTGTGATATCGATAGAATATTGAAAAAAAAATACTGATTACACTGATATCGAATTTTTTTTTTTAAATCAAAATCAGTGATATCGATAGAATATTGAAAGAAAAATACTGATTACACTGATATCGAATTTTTTTTTAAATCAAAATCAGTGATATCGATAGAATATCGGAAGAAAAATACTGATTACACTGACATCGAATATGTTTTTTTTTTTTAAATCAAAATCAGTGATATCGATAGAATATTGAAAGAAAAATACTGATTACACTGATATCGAATTTTTTTTAAAATCAAAATCAGTGATATCGATAGAATATCGGAAGAAAAATACTGATTACACTGACATCGAATATGTTTTTTTTTTTAAATCAAAATCAGTGATATCGATAGAATATTGAAAGAAAAATACTGATTACACTGATATCGAATGTTTTTTTTTTAATCAAAATCAGTGATATCGATAGAATATTGAAAGAAAAATACTGATTACACTGATATCGAATTTTTTTTCTCTTTTAATCAAAATCAGTGATATCGATAGAATATTGAAAGAAAAATACTGATTACACTGATATCGAATTTTTTTTTAAATCAAAATCAGTGATATCGATAGAATATCGGAAGAAAAATACTGATTACACTGACATCGAATATGTTTTTTTTTTAAATCAAAATCAGTGATATCGATAGAATATTGAAAGAAAAATACTGATTACACTGATATCGAATGTTTTTTTTTTAATCAAAATCAGTGATATCGATAGAATATTGAAAGAAAAATACTGATTACACTGATATCGAATTTTTTTTCTCTTTTAATCAAAATCAGTGATATCGATAGAATATTGAAAGAAAAATACTGATTACACTGATATCGAATTTTTTTTTAAATCAAAATCAGTGATATCTATAGAATATCGGAAGAAAAACACTGATTTCAATGATATCGAATATGTTTTTCCATCGATTAGGAGAAATTGATAAATTATGGTGGGAAGGAATATAATCATCACAACTGATAATTTTTTTCTTTCGATATCAATGTTTTCCTTTCGCTATTCGATAATATTGCAAGAAAAATATCGATACAAATATCGGAAATATCGAAACAAAATATCGATATCAATAAATATCGAAAGTCTCGAATCGTCACTATGTACACCTGGCCCTCTAAAAACGTGGAAAAACTGAAAAAGCTTCTATATTGTTAAAATTTGTACAGAACACACGTATGGCATATTAGACGTTGCGAAGTACAGGGTTAAGAACCGTTTCCATCACTTAGGAACGCGTCTCCAGTCCTTAACATGGGACACCCTGTAGATCCGGGATTCATCGTTAAAATACGGTTATAAAAGGGTATTAATTTCGCTTCGTGGCTTTATTACTAACGCATAGTATCTGGATAATATAAAAACTTGATTCAAGATCGCGCTCGTTGAATAAATTGATTATAAATATCCTTCATGTAGGTTGGTTCCAAAGCCTGAAGAACCAGGAAGATTCCTGCAGAAAATTTAAGTCCGTTCTAGAATGTGGTTTCGTATTTTTTCCAATAAAACCTCTAAACTAAACCTTTCACTAATGATGACCCAACAACTATAAAAACTAAATTGGTGAAAGAAAAATACTAAATTGATACCAATAAAGAAAAACATTTCAACTCAACTAAAATGAAGTCATACATCTATGAAGGCGACAGCTAGTCAACTTCTCACTAACGTCACTTGAATGTCAACGAACCGTACAAATTCACTCATTCTTTGTTTCAAATATTCATCAATCGATGTGAGCGGAAATTCGCGGTTTGTCATGTTTTCATGCTGTATTGAGTCAAATAGTGGTGTACAATACGCAAATCCCATGTGTTGATAATAATCAATGTTACATCAGATTTTCTTTCTTCAACGCTTGGAGGCTTCTTTTTCAAGTGATGTTGGTTTTTGAAAACAATCGAGAACTCGACAGGTTATCGATATTTCCCAGTTTTCATACCTTCGGGGATCTATTCTACTATTGAATCGGGGGGGGGGGGGGGGGGTTCACAATGTAGATTTCATTTATCTTATTTCAAGTAATTTGGTACCTATTCTTAATTGAACGCGAATATCAAAATTCCTTCTAGTAGTAACAATAATTGTGTCAATTGATCGGGATTGTGGTCAACTGGAAATACAACACCTTCTTCGCCGAGCTTTCGGTAAATTTATTACCTTCTTCAGGGCCTATAAAACAAAACAATATTCACCCTTAATAGCATAAACTCTTACAATCCTTTGAGTATAAAAACAACAAAATTACGAATCGACAACAAATAAAAACCTAATAACAAATATAATAACAGATTTCACTTACTCGAAGGTTTTATTTAGTGATACCACCAAACGTCGATAAATAAACAGAAGGTGGAGACGCCACTTTAGTGAGTTTAGAATCATTGTCTTAGATATAATATAAATTAAGTTAAATTAGTTGCAAAATACGGCCAATTGAAAAAGGTATCTGATTATTAAATAAGTTTAGTTAAGTACGGTTGAGGCAGTTGTGTCAATATTTGTAACTTAAATTAATAGCTTACCCATAATTATAGAAGATAAATTTACGGTAAAATGA
Organism: Apolygus lucorum; assembly: GCA_009739505.2. Taxonomy (NCBI): domain Eukaryota; kingdom Metazoa; phylum Arthropoda; class Insecta; order Hemiptera; family Miridae; genus Apolygus; species Apolygus lucorum. The sequence continues at coordinate 3,637,140 of CM019173.2, read as the reverse complement.
AAAAAAAAATTTTTTTTTTGAAGAGTTTCGGTGAATCTTTTGCGAGTTCTTCATCTTCGGGGTCGCGGTAAAGTGAATTGAAGATTGAAGAATTGGTCCCTTATACATTTCGCTTGAAGTGAATATTGCTCCCTCATACATTTCGGTCTGTTGCGGCGTCTGAAGTGTGGATGGCCGATGTTCGATCTCGATGACATCAGTTGGACGATCGATCTCAATTTCTTCCCCATTGAAGGCAAGTTTCCTCTACCTTTTTGACCAACTTCGTATTTATTTTACTTCGAAAAGGTAATATTGGAATATAATACGAAAAGATTGATTAGTCCGAGGTCGATCATAAACTACCAATCTCGTTGAATTCGGTTGTCTGTCATCTACTCCTCAGACGAGGGGATGGACTGAAATGCACGATTAGGTGCTCACATTCATTTTGCATTTATTTACGACACATATAGTGGTAGCCATTACTTTGTAGTTGCAGTTGGGTGAGGGGAGGATTAAGAAGGCTGGGCCTCGTTTTATAGTTTACTCGAGTACTTTCGCCGGGTAGGCATCATCAGGAGCTTAACTGTCTAGTAGATGTGGGTTCACTTTTCCCTTGGTTATACATGGTAATAATCATTCGGCTGAATTTCCATTTGTCATAGGGGCTTGCGAATTTGCTGCTTGGTTTTTCAATCATAGTGCCAAAGAATAATTCCCAAGCAGAGAGCTCTGGAGACCCAATTGCACCATATAAGGATGACCACATCTACAACATGCAAAAAATGCCCAAGGAAAATACCAAAAAAATTTGGAATGAAGAATAAGGCAAACCAAGAGAAGAATCTCAAATTTCCCACCCCTAAGCAGCAAATTCGCAAGCCCCTATGACAAATGGAAATTCAGCCGAATAATTATTACCATGTATAACCAAGGGATAAGTGAACCCCCATCTACTAGACAGTTAAGCTCCTGATGATGCCTACCCGGCGAAAGTACACGAGTAAACTATAAAACGAGGACCAGCCTTCTTAATCCTCCCCTCACCCAACTGTAATTTATTTACGAGTGTTTATACTTTTGCGATTATTTTGGGTAATAAACGAGCGTACTTCATTGATTTCCTTATATTTTCCTTCCTGTTTTCCTTTATCGGTTCAACGAAAACAAAAACCGCGGATTGAGTTGATGTTACCTATGGAGTGTTGAAAAATCTAAAGCAACATTATTGACGTGAGACTCACGTTGGAAAGTTAGCATCCACTCGATGCTCGCCCTAGGCTGCTAGGGCGAGCATCGAAACATTTGGAACCGTTCACGTCTGAACGGTTCCAAATGTTGCTGTAACTCTCTTTTTAATAATCAGATACTAATTTAACTTAATTTATATTATATCTAAGACAATAATTCTAAACTCACTAAAGTGGCGTCTCCACCTTCTGTTTATTTATCGACGTTTGGTGGTATCACTAAATAAACAACCTTAGAGTAAGTGAAATCTGTTATTATATTTGTTATAAGGTTTTTATTTGTTGTCGATTCGTAATTTTGTTGTTTTTATACTCAAAGGATTGTTAGAGTTTATGCTATTAATGGTGAATATTGTTTTGTTTTATAGGCCCTGAAGAAGGTAATTAATTTACTGAAAGCTCGGCGAAGAAGGTGTTGTATTTCCAGTTGACCACAATCCCGATCAATTGACGCAGTCCGTTTTGTTGGGTCGATCTACACAGTTGCAGTAACATTAATCTCTTTATAAACCTTGTAGACCAATCTATTCGTATATCGAACACTGCTAAAGCGCGAGTATCTGTCGCCAATGAACTACTCAAAACTCGACAGTAACACAAAAATTGCAAAAAGTAATGCTGAAATTTCACGTTTTTTGTGTGGAAATTTGGGGATAAACTATTAGGGTTACAAACAGAAATTGTTTGGCTGTTTTTTGTTTGAGTTGACGGGGTTATTTATTGAATGAAGGTTCTCTGAATTGTTATTTACTTCACTCTTACTAATAATCACTTGCATTGGAAATCTACAATCCTCGTTGAAGTTTGAAAACAGAAGAAGCGTTTTTACTTAATATCTCGTTTATTGGGCGTTAATATAGGAAATTGTTGCATTATTGAGGCCATGTTAGTTATTTACTGTAAACTGAGCTGCTGACTAAAGCAATATCCAATACATTCATGTTTGTGTACAATTACTTTTCCTGCACCTAATATGGACTCCTAAACGTACTGCAACACTTTTCTTATGGATTAAATGTTTATTTATCTGTTTAATTTAAGTTGTCCTGTCGTTTCACTCTGTGGTTTCGAAGGTGTTAATGGAAGTCAACATGGAAGTGACTTGATAATCGCTAATCCTACTTTTCTTAATGTCTGGATAGTTCTGGAAATATCATCAATTCGATGATCAAATTTATGTCATGTCAAGTTCCAAATTGAAGTCTGAGGAGGATTTTTCTGCACCTTTAAAATAATCAATCCTTCAAAACCTTCAAAAACACAATTTCTTACAACAAGGCTCTTCTTACCTGGGGACGTAAGTATTGGTAGGTATGGCTATGCCAATCACATGTGAGCTAAGCTCCAGTAATTATTCTTAGGAATTTTTAACTCTGCTTCAATCCAACAGATCAACTTCAACAATCCGTCAGAATGTGGCTATAATCCTCAGATATGCCATCCCGTTGGTTTTGTAAACCTAGGATGGCTCATGGCATTGTTATTGAGAATTTATTACTTGAGGATCGACCTCTCTCATAAGCTTTACAGAGGCTACTGGGCCAGTCTGTAGATTGTAGGTGAATCCGCGGATCAGGGGGATGGAAGCCCAAAGCGCTGAAGCCTGGTGGCTTATTGTGCTATTCCGCGGATTCTGTTCCTAGTCAAAGAGTCCTAGCCCTTTGGTAAGGGCCAGTAGCGGTTTGGCTAGATTTGTGCTGGGAAAAGCCTCCATGGGTGTAGGTGACCCGAGGAGGTGAAACCTGCAATTTGATAGCATTTCGCAATCGAATATTATGTGGGAGGCTTTTTCTTCGGCCTCTCCACACAGCCTGCAGAGGGTTGTATTCTGATTTACCCAAACCACTTGGGCTTTACTCCCAAGTGGAGTAAAGCCCGTTACCAGGCCAACCACTAATCTGACTTCCTTGCGGCTTAGCCGCAGCAGCTCTTCTGTGGCGCTGGGGTTGGGTTTGGCCACCATACGCTTACTTAGAACATGTCCTATAAGGTTTGACCATCTACTAGTGGTTTCATTAGTGACCCACCGGTTTATGGTCGCCCTAAAGGAAGATTTGGGAATGCCAATGGCTGGCTCTGAACCAATGAACGGGGTTAGTGAGCCCCTTCTGGCCAGCGCATCTGCTTTCTCATTTCCCATTACTCCGCTGTGTCCTGCCACCCACTCCAGAGAAACCCTGTTGTGTTGCGATAGGAAGCAGAGGGTCTGGAAGCAGTCCCACACTAACTTTGTGTTAATGGAGGCAGCGGCTAAAGCCTTGATCGCAGCCTGGCTGTCCGAAAGAATGCGGATGTGTACACCACGGTGTCCCCTCCGTAGACTTTCCCCAGTGCAGACCCCAATTGCAAGTACTTCAGCCTGAAATACTGAGGCATACTCTCCTAGAGGAGCTGAGTGGCTCCATCTGGGGCCAGTCTGTAGCCTCTATTGGAAACTTTCCCTTCCACTAGCCTGACTGACCAGAGTTGGACAAAGGCGTTTCCTCTCTACCTTCTATCTCTGTGAAAGGAACGGGAGTCACGAGGGTTGCAGATTATTGATAGGTAGCCTGATTGAAAATATCAATCAATTAGGTACAATCTATTGTGGGCAGTAATTTCGTACTTTTCAAAATGAACACCTGAGTGGACCATTGGTAGTGCTATTTACTCTATGCGAAACCTGCCAGAAGTGAAACCAAGGTATCTGCTGTTTGGTATGCCAATTTAGCTTAGACAATCATTTTCCTTATGATTTTCCTTGACAACCTTCGAAACATGAATTGCCCTGATAATAAAATGGGTTTTGTTAGATAGCTGGTATGTCCAACTTCTGTCCTATTCGCTGGAACAATCTAGAAAATTCAAGTTCTTTCAAATCTTATTTGGAGAACTGTTACCCGTTGTTCCAAAGATAGCAACAGGGACTTGCATTCCAGACATCAGGTGTGAAGTGCTTGATATGGGAGCGCCAGAATCCTGATTCCCCAGGGGTACCTAATGGAATGTTTGTGACCTGACAATAAAGCTTGCAATTCTCCAGACTTTCTCAATAATAACGCTAATTTCCTTGCCCTACTCCAGTTCAGCTGGAACTGTTACTTGTCGTTCCAAAGATAGCAACAGATACTTGCATTCCAGACAACAGGTGAGAAGTGCTTGATGAGAGAGAGCCAGAATCCTGATTCCCCAGGGGTACCTAATGGAATGTTTGTGACCTTACAATAAAGTCTAAAGCTTGCAATTCTCCAGACTTTTTCAATAGTAAAGCTAATTTCCTTGCCTTACTCAAGTTCAGCTGGAACTGTTACTTGTCGTTCCAAAGATAGCAACAGATACTTGCATTCCAGACAACAGGTGTGAAGTGCTTGATGAGAGAGAGCCAGAATCCTGATTCCCCAGGGGTACCTAATGGAATGTTTGTGACTTACAATAAAGTCTAAAGCTTGCAATTCTCCAGACTTTTTCAATAGTAAAGCTAATTTCTTTTCCCTACTCAAGTTCAGCTGGAACTGTTACTTGTCGTTCCAAAGATAATGACAGAAAAGTTGTAAGGTTGCTGTATTTGTATTCCAGCCTATGGCAAGCGTGGATCCTACCTTCTGGATAGATTGGAAGTCTCTAAATTCCAAAATCCTCTTGCGAGGATCAAGTGATGACGAGATAGTTCCAAAGGTTGCTGGGAGAAAGCAAAACTTCGTTAATCAATGTGAATCAAGACTCGTTCCACTGAATGAGCCATGAGTAACAGTTCTTGCCAAACTGGGTTAGAGACTCAAAATTAGCTTCCAGGACTGAAATTGGAACTTACTTACAGAACAGATTTGTCTATCTAAACAATATATTATGGACCTCATCATCTGCAGTAGCCCGCAGCTGTTTGTTCAGGAAATCCAAAATGCACTTTGTTCCAGGAAGTCCATCTTCAAACCGACCAGAAATGTTTGGTTTGCAACGAAAGAAACAGAACCGTGACCTTAGGACCCTGCAATCACTACGTGCTGTGCAGCGCATGCGCTCCTACTCAGGCCATCTGCCCGTATTGTCACACTCCGATCATCGCCCACACCACCCCGACCACCAACTCTCTTCACGTCTGAACCTGTTCATCACCTCTCCAACGATTTGTCAACTTCAAGGCAAGTTTAAACCCTTTTCATTACGATTAAACCCCGTAGTTTTCTCACTGTTCAGCTTTTTCCTCGAGCTCGTATCAAGTCTACACCTTGTTGTCGTAAATAAAATGTGTAAAATCTTCAAATTTTGTGTGTGTTACACTTGTATTGAATGATAATATCAAAGTTTTGTGTTTTGGTACCACAAATATCTACCGCAATCACAGCTCATTCCTGATTTCGTTCTACATGTTTATCTTCGTGTTATTTCTAAATTTGTACGCACACTCGTATGTTTTGTTACCAATTATCTTGACTTGACGCAGGCTCGAGGTTAATTCTAAATTTCAAAATATTGAATTTTTTTTAATGTCACGTGTGACTTTTTTCCACCATCCGTGAAAAAAATGACGTCGCGTGTAGTCTACATGTGCAGTGGTTTTCCTTCGCAAAGTGTTTCGATTACTGTTTGTTTGTTTTCTTGCGGCAACGGAGAGAGAAATAGAAAAGGAAAAAAAAATCCAAAGACTTATTTTTCAAATTTTATTCGTCGTTTAAGGAAATTTTGTGTGGTGGAGTTTATTTTCGATCTTTTCCACAAAAAATTATTAACTTTTGAGAGGAAAAACTCCTTCGAAGAAACAAGTACAACCCACAGCGATTATGCGGTAAGTTACCCCCCACTCCCCTCCATTTATGTATATCATATATAATATTTACATAATGTATTTTTGTTTCGTTTATCGGAAAAACAACCCTGAGTTTTTATACTTTGATACATAAATTTAAGAAAAGAGAGAAAAACGGAATTTCCTACATATTTTCTAAACAAAAAACTACGGCAAGTTTTCAAATTGTTTACGACGCCTCCTATTATTGACTTTACTCCCCGCAAGATGTTTATATTTGCTATGAAAGATTTTAATAGAATTTTATGTATTTTTTTATACTTTTTATATATATTTACATAAATAGGAGACGATTTGAATAAAAAGAAAATAATAAGCCGCTTTTTTTCACTTTTTACACGTAACAATTTATTAAGGTTATTTGAATGGAAGTAGTCGTAAGTGTTGGGAGAATTCATCTCTCGAGAACGTTTGTGAAAATGTATTGGTCCTATTTTTCTTGCTACTGAATGCGATGTTTGGGAAAATGTGCGATTTTTTGTTTCCATAAAAATAGGCGATCAAATTGAAGTAATGAAAATGTTTGTGTTGGTAGATTGTTTAGTTTGAAATTATTCAAGAGTCTGTTGGCTTGTGGAATACGAATTAATTCTATGAAAATTTATTATAAATTTGAAAAGATTGAATGAGTACAAATGGACAACGAATGGTGGATAAAAACCTTGAAATATAATGTTAATCTTACCTACATGGCTAAAGTCTTGTAAAGTTTGTTTAGTGAAATTAATGCAATAAAATGAATTAACAATAAATTCATTGTTGATTCAATGTGAACAATAAGTGTTGTAGTTCACACAAAAAAGCAAACCCTACAGTAATTGGGAGGTCGTGGGTTCAAGTCCTCCTGAGACCGCAATTTTTTCACCCCTTTTCCTTCTACATTCTTCACAATTGAGACTAATTCTTTCACCAAATTTGTATTCCAATGAAGTTTCTTCGGCTTTACAAGTACCTCTCAACTAGTAATTGAGAGGTTCCATTCTTGCTTGTTTTCATCTTGAAATGCTCCATTTTTCGATTTAAAATTTTCCGATGCTGATGAAGTTTTTCACTTACTTTGTACTCGTGTTTTGTTTCCTTCAACAAAAAATTCACGTTTTACGCGTTCAAACTCAAATTTCTGTGATACGTTTCACTGTTAAAATAAAAATGTCGACATCTTGAAAAATATTGATTCTTATAGTTAAATTTCCGATTGACAAAACTCGAGGTTTAAAGGTGATTTCCTTTTCAGAATGCTTCTTCCTTGACCCAAAGAAAAAATCATCTAACCGGTAGGAAATGTAAAGCACTTTCAAACTGTATCCTCAAATTTGAATTTACACAGCAAATGAAGAAAGTTGTACCAATTTAGTTACGTAAGGTCATAATCACAAAAAAATCTTTAAATTAAAAAAAAAACTTGAAAAAACTAGGTGTTTAAAAAATCGCTAAAAGACGTTTCTTGTTGCAAATTAGTTGTAAAATTGACTCCTGTAGTTATGCCGACTTGAGTTGCTCCTTGTGTAATCGAAATACAACTCAATTCAGATAAATTTGTTCTTTAGTAGACAAAATTACATTATCAACTAGCTGGTGCATTGCGCCGAGTTTATCTTTTTTAAATAAAATAACTTCTGTCAATGAGTTAATCCAACATTTTATTTGGTTACAAAATTGATATTTTATCAAAATAACTGAATAAGAAAAACATATAATAATAATAATATGGTATTGTTTGTAAATCGAGTTCGTGGTATTATAGCGACGGCCAGCATGGAATTTCCTATATTCCCTCTTCATTTAGTTACGTAACGTCGAAATCTCGAAAAAGATGAAAAACGAGGGGTTAAAAAAAGTGCTATAGGTCTGCCACAGTAACTTTGCATCCCTTTGGCGCATTCTTCTGGAGAACATAGAACTACTTATCTCTTATCATCAAGCAAATGCCCGTGCCTACGATAATTTTTCGGGAATTTCTCCCCTCAAAAGTGACATGATTTCCCTCCTACTGCAGATTGAAGTTCGCGCATTTCCGAAATTGAAATTCCGTGGCACTGCACGAACATCAAATTTCTCACGGCTCCAATTTCCGTGTCAAGGTTTCACCATGGAAGGTTGACTCGATCGTTATAGTTCGCGGATCCGCCTCCTAGGGGGCGCCACACGGATGCAAAGTTTCTGTGGTAGACCTGTAAGAGCATGAAGAGCATTGCTGAAGGCGTACATCTGAGTTTCATGGCTTGAATGGTCTTCAGGTAGCTTCTGCTCAGCTGGTATAGGTTTGGGAGATCTCTGAACGACCTGTTTTTACCTAAGGAGAGCAAATTGTAGCGACAGCCAGCATGGAATTTCCTGAATTCCGTCTTCATTTAGTAACGTAACGTCAAAATCTCGAAAAAGTTGAAAAACAAGGGGTTAAAAAGAACGCTACAGGTCTGCCACAGTAACTTAGCATCCCTTTGGCGCATTCTTGTGGAGAATATAGAACTAATTATCTCTTATCATCAAGCAGATTCCCGCGCATATGGTAATTTTTCGGGAATTTCTCCCCTCATAAGTGACATGATTTCCCTCCTACTGCAGATTGAAGTTCGTGCATTTCCGAAATTGAAATTTCGTGGCACTACACACGGCTCCAATATCTGTGTCAAGGTTTCACCGTGGAAGGTTGACTCGATCGTTATAGTTCGCGGATCCGCCTCCTAGGGGGCGCCACACGGATGCGAAGTTTCTGTGGTAGACCTGTAAGAGCATGAAGAGCATTGCTGAAGGCATACATCTTAGTATCATGGCTTGAATGGTCTTCAGGTAGCTTCTGCTCAGCTGGTATAGGTTTGGGAGATCTCTGAACCGCCTGTTTTGACCAAAGGAGAGCGAATTGTAGCGACGGTCAGCATGGAATTTCCTATATTCCCTCTTCATTTAGTAACGTAACGTCAAAATCACAACAAGATCTTAAAATCGAAAAAAAATGGAAAAACCTTGGGTTAAAAAAAATGCTAAGAGCATGAAGAGCATTGCTGAAGGCATACATCTGAGTTTCATGGCTTGAATGGTCTTCAGGTAGCTTCTGCTCAGCTGGTATAGGTTTGGGTGATCTCTGAACCACCTGTTTTGACCAAAGGAGAGCGAAATGTAGCGACGGCCAGCATGGAATTTCCTATATTCCCTCTTCATTTAGTAACGTAACGTCAAAATCACGAAAAGATCTTAAAATCGAAAAAAGTGGAAAAACAAGGGGTTAAAAAAAAATGCTAAGAGCATGAAGAGCATTGCTGAAGGCATACATCTGAGTTTCATGGCTTGAAAGGTCTTCAGGTAGCTTCTGCTCAGCTGGTATAGGTTTGGGTGATCTCTGAACCACCTGTTTTGACCAAAGGAGAGCGAAATGTAGCGACGGCCAGCATGGAATTTCCTATATTCCCTCTTCATTTAGTAACGTAACGTCAAAATCACGAAAAGATCTTAAAATCGAAAAAAAGTGGAAAAACCTTGGGTTAAAAAAAATGCTGAGAGCATGCAGAGCACTGCTGAAGGCGTACATCTGAGTTTCATGGCTTGAATGGTCTTCAGGTAGCTTCTGCTCAGCTGGTATAGGTTTGGGAGATCTCTGAACCGCCTGTTTTGACCAAAGGAGAGCGAATTGTAGCGACGGTCAGCATGGAATTTCCTATATTCCCTCTTCATTTAGTAACGTAACGTCAAAATCACAACAAGATCTTAAAATCGAAAAAAAATGGAAAAACCTTGGGTTAAAAAAAATGCTAAGAGCATGAAGAGCATTGCTGAAGGCATACATCTGAGTTTCATGGCTTGAATGGTCTTCAGGTAGCTTCTGCTCAGCTGGTATAGGTTTGGGTGATCTCTGAACCACCTGTTTTGACCAAAGGAGAGCGAAATGTAGCGACGGCCAGCATGGAATTTCCTATATTCCCTCTTCATTTAGTAACGTAACGTCAAAATCACGAAAAGATCTTAAAATCGAAAAAAGTGGAAAAACAAGGGGTTAAAAAAAAATGCTAAGAGCATGAAGAGCATTGCTGAAGGCATACATCTGAGTTTCATGGCTTGAAAGGTCTTCAGGTAGCTTCTGCTCAGCTGGTATAGGTTTGGGTGATCTCTGAACCACCTGTTTTGACCAAAGGAGAGCGAAATGTAGCGACGGCCAGCATGGAATTTCCTATATTCCCTCTTCATTTAGTAACGTAACGTCAAAATCACGAAAAGATCTTAAAATCGAAAAAAAGTGGAAAAACCTTGGGTTAAAAAAAATGCTGAGAGCATGAAGAGCACTGCTGAAGGCATACATCTGAGTTTCATGGCTTGAATGGTCTTCAGGTAGCTTCTGCTCAGCTGGTATAGGTTTGGGTGATCTCTGAACCACCTGTTTTGACCAAAGGAGAGCGAATTGTAGCGACGGCCAGCATATAATTTCCTATATTCCCTCTTCATTTAGTAACGTAACGTCAAAATCACGAAAAGATCTTAAAATCGAAAAAGTGGGTAAACAAGGGTTTAAAAAAATGCTGAGAGCATGAAGAGCACTGCTGAAGGCATACATCTGAGTTTCATGGCTTGAATGGTCTTCAGGTAGCTTCTGCTCAGCTGGTGTAGGTTTGGGAGATCTCTGAACCACCTGTTTTGACCAAAGGAGAGCAACTTGTAGCGACGGCCAGCATATAATTTCCTATATTCCCTCTTCATTTAGTAACGTAACGTCAAAATCACGAAAAGATCTTAAAATCGAAAAAGTGGGTAAACAAGGGTTTAAAAAAATGCTGAGAGCATGTAGAGCATTGCTGAAGGCATACATCTGAGTCTCATGGCTTGAACGGTCTTCAGGTAGCTTCTGCTCAGCTGGTGTAGTTTTGGGAGATCTCTGAACGACCTGTTTTGACCGAAGGAGAGCAAATTGTAGCGACGGCCAGCATGGAATTTCCTATATTCTCTCTTCATTTAGTAACGTAACGTCAAAATCACAACAAGATCTTAAAATCGAAAAAAAGTGGAAAAACCTTGGGTTAAAAAAATGCTAAGAGCATGAAGAGCATTGCTGAAGGCATACATCTGAGTTTCATGGCTTGAAAGGTCTTCAGGTAGCTTCTGCTCAGCTGATATAGGTTTGGGAGATTTCTGAACCACCTGTTTTGACCAAAGGAGAGCGAATTGTAGCGACGGCCAGCATGGAATTTCCTATATTCCCTCTTCAAATTGGAATCTTCAGAATTAGGAGTATGAAGGGAATCAGGGTTGAAAGGAGGGCCCTTTCGTCTACCAGAACATTTCCTCTTCCTCCTTTGTGTCCCTTTCAGTTCATGAGAACAGTATTATTTCGTTTCCTCAACTCTGCTGAATGTCCGACTAAGTTATCTTATTATTTCACGTTTTGCACGCCACAAGTGCGCACTATCTATCGAGACAACATTTTTACCCACTCCTCAAAGTTTCATCGCAATGTGATGACCAGTTCAAAAGGCACATTCATTTTTATTTATACAGGGTGTAAGCCTAACTAGTCTGCCATACGGTACCAGTCGATTCTACAACTAATTTGCAACAAAAAATGTCTCTTAGCAATTTTTTTTAAACCCTTCGTTTTTGAGTTATTTTAACTTTAAACTTTTTTTTCGTGATTTTGACCTTATGTCATTAAATTGGTAATAATTCCGTTAATTAGCTGTGTAAATTACAATTAGAGGATACCGTTGGAAAGAGCATTAAATTTCCTATCGGATAGATCCCTTAACTTTTTTTTAGTCAAGGTTTGAGACATAAAAACGTCCTCTAAAATGAGAATTTTAGGTAATTTTGGAAACCTCGCATTATTTCAATCTCAAATTGAACTACGAGAACCCATACTTTTTCAAGATGCAAGAACAGTGAAAACTGCGCCAGAATCCCAGCTTTCCAATGGTATAATCAAAACATATTCTACAACCGTATTTAGGGGAGAAATTCGTGTTTGAACGCGGAAAAACGTGCATTTTTTCAACGAAATCGGCGCTCCGCCTAGTCGATTTGAGGGGTCGGACGATGGGAGTGGGTGGGCGGGCGCCGCAGTAGACTGCGAGGCCTCCGGGAACAGGAGGCCAGAGCGCTGATTTCGTTGAAAAAATTCACGTTTTTCCGCGTTCAAACCCGAATTTCTCCCCTAAATACGGTTGTAGAATATGTTTTGATTATACATTGAAAAGCTGAGATTCTGGCGCAGTTTTCGCTGTTCTTGCATCTTGAAAAAGTATGGGTTCTCGTAGTTCAATTTGAGATTGAAAAAATGCGAGGTTTCCAAAATTACGTAAAATTTTCTTTTTAGAGGACATTTTTATGTCTCAAACCTTGACTAAAAAAAAAGTTAAGGCATCTATCCGATAGGAAATTTAAGGCTCTCTCCAACGGTATCCTCAAATTGTAATTTACACAGCAAATTGAAGGAGTTATGACCGATTTAATGACATAAGGTCAAAATCACGAGAAAAAAATTTAAAGTTAAAATAACTCGAAAACGAAGGGTTTAAAAAAAATCGCTAAGGGACTTTTTTTGTTGCAAATTAGTTGTAGAATCGACTGGTACCGTATGGCAGACCAGTTAGGCTTACACCCTGTATAGATGTAATAAATGGAATAATCATTCATGTTTCTATCCAGTTCGTGGTCCAAGAAACCGTTATATTTTCCCTCGCACGTCGCATTCTCCACAAACATAAACCCCACACGATGTATTTTTGTTTATCGTTTACATGATTTACCTTATCAAATGATTGAAAACTTGTCTTTGAAAAGAAAGAAATTTCTTTCAAATAAACGACAAATGGAAAAAAAAAGTTATATTGTTACAGATTATTTAATGCTTAAGGAGTAGTTGTAATAGTTATTGAAGTACAGAAAAAATTAATTATCGATAACCCCGTAGTGTTTAAAAGAAGAAAAAGTAAAAGTTATTATATTTGATTTTTTTTGTCATTACAGTTTATTTTTTTGAATGTTTTACTTCAATATGTTTCACGTTATTTTATAAGGGAATGATAAAATGTATGGCAGTGCCTAAAAAAAATGAAAACTTGACTTTATATTTGAGAAAAGAAGACGATGATTGATTTTTTTTATGGACTTGAATGTTTTGTACCACCATGGCAACAAAAGATGTTTTTTCAATGAATGTACGTATAGGTAGGTGTAGTTATTTAAAATTGGGCGAATTTCAATTATTGTGATTTTTTAAGCCTTTAAGGAGGAAGTATTGCTGCGACGCGCGCAAAAAATTATGGATGGTTAAAAGATTATTCGATAGTGTTCAAAGAGCCAAGAAAACTACTTTTAAGTTCAAGAAAACATACTCTACGATAAGGCAGTAGAACCGAAGAAATGATTATTTATGTAGCAATAAAATTATAATAGATCGTATCAAAACGTTGGGAATCGACTGAATTATGAACGAGAAATCAATCAAAATTGGATCATGGCCCTTTGCATCGTAACGTGGGTGTCAATCAGTAAATTAATCTTAATAAGGCGTAGGACTTTGCACTCAAATCTATAATTATACCTTCTGGCTCCTCACTATGAAGGTTTTGTTCGTAAGCCTTGGGGCAGCTGCAGGCTGTACGCTTGAATTTGCGCGGCCTGTGCCTCCTTGATTGTTACATGGATCAATCTGTAATATCCATCGGCATATTCATCTCAGGTGTCTTCTTAAACGAATTTTGTTTTTTCTAATCCTAATCTACTTTGGAATTCAAATTTACTAATCATACCAATTTTAATTTCTGAATTCAGATATTGTAAGAAAAACGCAGTTCATTTTCTGTTTTTATTGCAGAGATTGGCGAATTTTTATTCGTAAATACGATTATGAATACAAATCATATCTGCGATTTTATGATTATGAATACGAATACGAATACAATTTTATTCGTATTTGAATACGATTTTCCCCCGTATTCGTAATTTGAATACGATTTTATAATTTTTTCTATGATTTACCTAAGAAATCGAATTTTTTTACGATTTTTCCTGAAAATCATACTTTTTTTTATGATTTCCTCTCGAACTCTCGACATATTTATGACCTAACATTGTCAAAATAGTCAATCAAAATTCGAAACGCTCACCAATTCTTTTAGGATTTTTCACGCAGAATCGAATGAGACCAACCCCAGGTCGCTACGACCAACCGAATAGAAAGTACGACGACATTTCCGCTGAAAATCTTATTTTTTTCAACAATTTGCACTGAAAATCATCGTCGTAAGCGATCTGAAGATCATGGTCGTAGCGACCTGGGGTTGGTCTCATTCGATTCTGCGTGAAAAATCCTATATGAATTTGTGAGCGTTGCGAGTTTTGATTATTTTGACAATGTTAGGTCATAAATATGTCTAGAGTTCGGGAGAAAATCATTTTAAAAAGTATGATTTTCAGGAAAAATCGTAAAAAAAAAATTCGATTTTCAGGAAAAATTGTTTAAAAAAATTCGATGTTTTAGGGAAATCATAGAAAAAATCATAAAATCGTATTCAAAATACGAACACGGGGGAAAATCGTATTCTAAGTGTGAATACGATTGTATTCATATTCATAATCATAAAATCGCCGATATGATTTGTATTCATAATCGTATTTATGAATAAGAATTCGCCCATCTCTGTTTTATTGTTTGATTTCAGGGGAAACAGATAGATTACTGTAAAAACAAAATATTCACCCCAACCAATTTTTTTTTTTTTATTCCAATATGAATATTATCCTTTTAATATCAAAAGAAAAATATTGATACATATAGGTATCTATGTACCTAATTAAATATTGGAACCATCGAATTGCCACTACTCACTCGAGTCTTGGGGTCTGTTTAGAGAGGCAGTCCTGAACAGTACGGAGGGGTTTGGAGGAGTTCGGAGGGGTTCATTGGCCTCTATCCCCTCCCCTTTTCAGCTCCGGTTTGGTTCTGAACTGGTTCCGGACTGCCTCTCCGAACAGACCCTTGGTTACTCCGGGGGACTTACTTCGACCGCCGGGCCTGAGTCAAAAAGTAAGCGGCACAGTTGACCCCCGTGCCACGTTTAACCCCTTGGCCACAGGGGTGTCACAATAGAACGAATAAAATGACTGGCGTTTGAATCTTTGAATTCCGAAAAGAGTAGGATCGGAATAAACAACTTCCTGCCAAGGATCTGTAACAGGATGGATGGATCCATCCAGGGTTTCCTTGGACCCATTGCTTCATCCTGGATGGATTCATCCAGGGTTTCCTTGGACCCATTGCTTCATCCTGGATGGATCCATCCAGGGTTTCCTTGGACCCATTAAATATCCACCCTGGATGGATCCATCCAGGGTTTCCTTGGACCCATTGCTTCATCCTGGATGGATCCAACCAGGGTTTCCTTGGACCCATTGCTTCATCCTGGATGGATCCATCCAGGGTTTCATTGGACCCATTGCTTCATCATCCTGGATGGATCCAACCAGGGTTTCCTTGGACCCATTGCTTCATCCTGGATGGATCCATCCAGGGTTTCCTTGGACCCATTGCTTCATCCTGGATGGATCCATCCAGGGTTTCCTTGGACCCATTAAATATCCACCCTGGATGGATCCATCCAGGGTTTCCTTGGACCCATTGCTTCATCCTGGATGGATCCATCCAGGGTTTCCTTGGACCCATTGCTTCATCCTGGATGGATCCATCCAGGGTTTCCTTGTACCCATTGCTTCATCCTGGATGGATCCATCCAGGGTTTCCTTGGACCCATTGCTTCATCCTGGATGGATCCATCCAGGGTTTCCTTGGACCCATTGCTTCATCCTGGATGGATCCATCCAGGGTTTCCTTGTACCCATTGCTTCATCCTGGATGGATATTTCACGTACTTTTATGATACTCTCATTGAAGACACGACAGTGCAGCCCCATACTTTATCCACACTGACAATATACTGTTTAATACTTTAAAGTTATTTTGTGGAAATAAGCCGTTTTCTTAATTATTCCCTTGCTGTGATAATTTGTATGAGTTCTTCGTTTGTAAAATGGTTTACGCGTTACCCGAAAAAAACAATTTTTCCTGCTTCGCTACATTTCTCTTCATTTTGAACTTATTTCATCGGCCTTATTCCTATTGTTGCCATGGTTAATGATTTACGACTCTTTGTAGCTTTGTATTATTACCTATAAATTTGAATGCCTCGTTCTTTTTGTTTGGAAGAGCGGCGTGTATCCGGTTTAAACATGAATTTACCTTCCACCTGTGCGTTCGAGGTTGCGTTTTGAAACGAACATTTAATTTTGAGTATGTAATGGCAGTTAGGTGACCAACCATTCCAAATCCATCGAATTTTAAAGTTTTAGGCCGCTATGATAATTACCAACAGTGGATTCCAGCATCGAATATTATTCGATTCTTTTCAATAAATTCCCAATTTTGCATTTTCCGCCGGTTCCCCGATATTTCGACAGGTATTTGCAAAAACGTCTCGTCCCAACAGATTCACAGGCCGAAAACGTGGTCAAAATTGTGTTCGCAATTTTCTCGTTGAAATCGTAAGGTTGTTTTGACGAAGCTTTGTGCCTTATACGTTCCTTAATCCACTCGAAACGTACGTTCCTTTTATTTTTACGTTTTTTCAATGCTTCCTAACTGCCGTTGCAAGTGATCGGACATCAAATACGTACATCTTTTTTGTTCCCTCTTCATTTTCTTTGATTATTTGTTTTGTTTAATTGTAGGTTATAAAATTAATATGCATATTAATAATTATCAGTATGAATTTGAGAGAGAAAAAAAACAACAAATTTTGCCCTTTTTTCCGAATGTGCAGGAATCTCAGTATGAAGATTTTATTGTATTTGCTATTACACATAGGTTGATTAATAATGATATCCAATATTATCTACTTATTTTGTCTATATTTCCAATAAAGTTATTATTTATACGGGTGTGTTATTGAATCCTCTGATTTCGTAATCGTTTCTTTTCAATGAGCCGGTAGCCATCTTGAATCAAACATCGGTTTTGTTGGTCATCTTGGTCAGAGATGGGCGAATTCTTATTCATAAATACAATTAAGAGGGTTCGACCTCAAAAAAAAATTTTTTCTTTCGATTTTTGGTTTATAATTTTTTATTAAACTAGAAAGTTTTGTGAACATTTCAAAAAAAAAATCTCAAAATTCTAAGTACAAATATGTTTTTCAGCCTCTCAAACATAGATCAATATCCTCCCGGAGCGTAGGATGGTTCATCGCCTTCTTCCTCCTGCCAGTGGTCTTCCAGACGTTTCATTGCCCTCAATCTCTTCTGTCTTGCCTCTCTAGTCATCTCTAAAGCTGCTTTATGGGCTTTATTCAATCTCCTTCTATCTTTCTCTTTACAATATCTTACGCAGAAATTACCAGGCTGTATGCCCAATGCCATGAGCAATTTGCATTTGCAATGTTTCCCTCGTTTATTCATGTTGAGGACGTGCGATTATGGTCGCTTTTTGTACACTCGCGTACTTCGAGGCATTTTTTGAGAAAATAAACAATACGGACACTTATAACTGGAAATCTTAGGTAACACGATGGAAAAACCACAGAAAAATTGACCAAGACAAACAACACAACATCATCATCTTCTAAAGGCAGCGCCTTGTCGGTGTAGCCATTCGTCCCTATCCATTGCAGCCCTCTTCAGCTGATGGTAAGAGGTGCATCCCATTAGGTGGTATATATCTTCCAGGTAGGATTTTCTTGGTCTTCCTCTAGGTCGTCTTCCTGCTACTTTCCCCTCAATGATGTTGGTGATGAAGTTATTATGCCTCAGTAAGTGTCCAACTAGCTTTACTTTTCTCCTCATTAATGATGTCATGATGTTTCTCTTCTCTTCTATTTCCTCCATGATCGTTTCGTTTCTTTTCCGTTCTGTCCACTTTGTCCTCGTCATTCTTCTCCACAGCCACATTTCCATGGTCTCAAGCCTATCCCTCTCGTATCTTCCTACTGTCCACGTTTCGCAACCGTACAACAGTATGCTCCAGATGTATGTTTTAATAAATTTCTTTCTTGTATGAATACTTAGGTTTTTATTAGATAGGAGATTCTTCTTCTTTTCAAAGGCTTGTTTCGCCAAGGTAATTCTTCTCCTTATTTCTTTGTTAGATCTATTGTCGTGAGTAATTAAACTTCCTAAGTAGCAGAATTCCTGTACTTGTTGTATCTTTTCGTTCTTAATGTGGATATTGCAATTTATGTTATGATAGTCATCTTTACTTACAACCATTGCCTTGGTTTTCTTGGCGTTTATTTTGAGTTTAAATTTGTTTAGAATTGTATCCAAACAATTGAGCATCTGGGTGATGTTTCCTTCAGAGTCTGCAATTAACGCTATGTCATCAGCAAATCTGATGGAGTGAATTTGGTTACCATTTATAGTGATTCCCTTGGTTTTGTTTTTAACTTCGTTTATAGCTACCTCTATAAAAAGGTTGAAGAGGTAAGGAGATAGCGGACAGCCCTGACAAACACCCTTCCTGATTTTGGCTTTTTTCCTACAACCGTTTATATCTATCATTGTTGTTTGACATTTATATAAATTGAGAATGAATCTTCTATCCTTCCAGTCTATTCCAGTTTTGCGTAGTGTTGTGAAAAGCAGCTCCCAATCTACCTTGTCAAAAGCCTTTTCTAGATCTACAAAGGCCACATAAGTGTCTTTTCCAAGGTCTATCCTTCTTTCTAGGACTAGTCTCAGGGCTAGGATTGCTTCTCTGGTGCCTTTTTTACTTCTGAATCCAAACTGGTCCTCATCCAAATTTTCATCTATCTTTCGTTTCAGTCTGTTTTTAACAATGCCTAGGAGTATCTTGGAAGCGTGCGATAGTAGGGCAAGTGTCCTATAATTTGAACATTCTGTGACGTTACCTTTCTTGGGTATTGTTATGGTTTTACTTTGGGTGAAATCAGAGGGTAAACTGCCATGTTCATACATATCTGATATGATCTGGAACAAGGACAGTCTAGTTTTTTCATCTAAGCTCTTTAATAGTTCGGCAGGTATATCATCAACTCCCGTTGCCTTTTTATCATTAAGTTCTTTCAACGCCACATTAAACTCCTCCATTGTGATCACCGGTCCTTTCATACTACTGTCAACTTCTTCCTCCCTCTCAACGTACTGTTCTTCGTTTGTTAGTTCTTGGCCCTCATAAAGCTCTTCCATGTATTCTCTCCATCTATCCGCCACCTCATCAATGCCAAATAAAATTTTACCCTCTTTATCTTTGATTACATTGCTTTTGGTTTTGGGACTGTGGTGTAATTTTTTAACTTTGGCATAAACTCCACTATCATTCCTGTTCATCGATCTCTTCACTGTTCTCATCCATCCACCTTTCTTTTGCCTTCCTGCATTCTGTTGTACCCTTATTTTTTACTTTTTTGTATTTCTCGTCATCCCTGTTCTTCCAATAATTCCTTTCTGATATAAGTTCTAGTATTTCTGCTGTCATCCAGGGCTTCCTCGGTTCAAGAATAACAACACAACACCAACAGTAAAATAAACAAAACCTGTATCTTTGTAACCTACTACATCTTCTTCCTCTCCTTTTCGAAACATGGATAGTATAAAATGAAAGTAGCTGACCTTAGAAAGAAGAAGAATAATTACACAAGAGTAATGGAAGAGTTGCACAGAGCGCGAACTCGCTTGGTAACACTGCTGGTTGACATGACTTCAGAAAATCAGCTGTTCTGAAAAATGATGTTTTTCGACGTTCATGTACCTAATTCTCTAGAACTACTGGAGGTATCCACTTGATTTTTTTTTTGTTTTCAAGGTTTATTGTTTGTGCGTATTGGTATGAGACGAATTGCCAATATTTTCGTTTTGAAATAAGTTATGAGCGACTGAAGCCTTTGAAAAACGGGCTAATTTACCACATTGAATATTTGATCGTCCCCACCCACCCTGATTCGTTTTCTTCAAATCCCTTCCACCACAATGTTCATGAAGACTATACCTACAACGTTTCGAAACATAGTTTCACTGGTGTGTACCGTTTCTGAGAAAAAAGTACATAAATTGGGTATTTCTGTTGTTTGGAAATCTGTCTTTGGCGATTTTTGTAATTTTTGTTTCTTACCGTAACCGATTCAGATGTTCACAGTAGTTAAGTACAGATGTGTAGAATATTTTGTGAAAGTTTGAAAATAATTGACTTGATAGTTTTTGAATCATAATCAAATGAAGACGTGAGGTGCGCTCCTAGCTCATTTTGCGGTCGAACCCCCTTAAGGCCTTAGGCCCACTTTCACCAAAAGTTGTTCAAATTGCTTTTAACTAAACGCCTTGATTGTTAATCTGAAGAAATAAACCTGGCAAGATGGCGAGCGTCTTTCACCAACCCAAATCATAGTTAAACGGCGATTGAGGTAATCGAGCTTAGCTAACCTTGAAATGTCGAGTGAAATGAACGAAAGTTGGACATTATGACGCATTTGGGGCAATAGAAGCGTTGAACAACAACCACTCCCGCGCTTGCTATCAGTAGATTCTCGCCTCTATCAGTGATACGAGTTCATCGCGAGTCATTTCAATTTCTTTATTGCCAATCACCTCCTTCTGATGCAATATCAGTTCTTTTAATTTTTATTAGTTAATAATTCGTATTAATAAAGGTAGGTAAGTTGAGGACGACCTTTCTTCTTTTCGACCTGTTCCCGGTTTACAAGGTATTTCGTCGGGAACTCTAGCCGAGTATCAATCAAATTTAGGACTTTGATGACCGTGGGCTTGGTAGTGTGGAACACGTTGAAGGATTCTCCTCGGACTTCTCCGGGGGACATCGTCGTCAGACGAGTCATGAATTATTTGTAATGGCATATCCATTTCCAAACACAAAACACTTCCAAGAACACACACAAAATCTCAACAATAAAAAATGTTCACTGCGCGGCCATATTGAATTTTTAGTTAAACGAGCATACCGAGTTTATTCGACCGTTTAAACTCGAACCCCTCGTGATGGAGTTTAAACTCGTAAATCGCTCTGGTGAAAGACGTTTATCGACGTCGATTATCTCTTGGCACTCTTGGTTTAAACTCGTTTCGAATGTTTGGAGAAAGTGGGCATAAGAATACAAATCATATCTGCGATTTTATGATTATGAATACGAATACAGGTATGAATATGAATACGTATACAATTGCATTCACACTTTGAATACGATTTTCCCCCGTATTCGTATTTTGAATACGATTTTATGATTTTTTCTATAATTTCCCTAAAAATCGATTTTTTTAAACGATTTTCCCTGAAAATTATACTTTTTTAAATCGTTTTCTCCCAAACTCTGGACATATTTATGACCTAACATTGTCAAAATAATCAATCAAAATTCGAAACGCTCTTAAATTCCTATAGGATTGTTCACGCAGAATCGAATGAGACCAACCCCAGGTCGCTACGACCTACCGTATTGAAACTACGACGAAATTTCTGCTGAAAATCCTGTTTTTTAACCGATTTGCACTGAAAATCATCAAAAAAAATTATGATTTTTACCGGAAATGGCGTTCTTTCTATTCAGTTGGTCGTGGCGACCTGGTGTTGGTCTCATTCGATTCTGCGTGAAAAATCCTATAGGAATTTGTGAGCGTTTCGAATTTTGATTATTTTGACAATGTTAGGTCATAAATATGTCGAGAGTTCGGGAGAAAATCATTTTAAAAAAGTATGATTTTCAGGAAAAATCGTAAAAAAATTCGATTTCTTTGGTAAATTATAGAAAAAATCATAAAATCGTATTCAAATTACGAATACGGGGGAAAATCGTATTCAAAGTGTGAATATAATTGTATTCGTATTCATATTCATACCTGTATTCGTATTCATAATCATAAAATCGCAGATATGATTTGTATTCATAATCGTATTTACGAATACGAATTCACCCATCTCTGATCTTGGTGGTATCTAGAATGCACAAGCTGTCGTTTATTGTGTCAAAATGTCAACACTAATTTGTGTTTGGTTTATTATTTTCAATAATGTACCTTTGGAATCCCTCTCCTTTGGAATACCACTCAAAATTTGATGGTTTACTTATCAAGGTAAGAATTTGGAAATCTATTTTTTTTTTTTAAATTACACCTGGGGGAATGAGGAATTTGCCTCAATTTTAGATTCTGGAATTTTCAAGTCAAATCCTATGAGCCCTGGAGTAACGTGTAGCAACAGGAATACCCAAGGGAAAATAGCCGTGCCTTGAGCGGTCGAAGCTTCTCGAATGTTCTTGGAATAATGCAAGTTAGCAAATGAGCTTCCTTACTCGCTCTTCCGTGGAAGTAGACGATGACTCACTAATTTGTGAAGCAGTCTCAATCACAACAAAGGCATTCTTATTAAGAAATCGAAAACATCTAAAGCGTCGGAGAACACATCTCAACTAAAAGCCCGCATTCAATACAAAATCTCGCCTAGGTTTCAAGATCCTTTGATTACATTCGTAAAAATCAAGCCAACCAACAACATCAATGTAATCCACTAAATCGATGTTGGTTTTTACCGCGAATGTTGTTTACAGTTCTTTTAAATTAGAGGTAAGTACCGTCAATGCATGATGTAACATCGGACACCAGTCAGTTTTTCCTGTGTTTCAGCAGCTAAAACCTAGTTGAAAAATCTGGAAAAAATAATTCATACAGGCTAGCTATTCATTCCTCTATCGGATGATCCTAAAAACCATTTGTTAGCCGAATAATTACGCCTTTAAAAAAAAAAGAATGTCCGAAGTTACCAACAATGTGCTGCTAATTTCGGACACCCGTACAAATTCCATAGAAACCGAAGATTTCATTCTTAATTTGTAACTTCGGACACTTTTTCGCGTTTTTAAAAGTTTTTAAGCAGGAACAATTTTTAAAAATTGATCAAATCTGTGAGCCAGGAGCTAAATTGATCTTTTTCCCTCGAGGTTTGAGTGGAGCGCGTTGTTAGCGAACATTGTCTTTCAGAAACAATTCAAACGACGATGCCCATGTTCAATGTGCAACACATCTTCATTGCGATTCCTGAATTCGGGGAACTGCTGAAGGACTTTCTCTGAGGAAAGGGGAAAAATGCCTGTTGCTCTAAAACCTGCAATGAGGATCTGTGATCTATTTTCCAGCAAGTCAAGGGCCTTTTTCAGGATGCCAGGGAACTCACTTTTGGGAAGGACCCCTCGATTTTTTTTCTTCCTCTCAGTTATGACTACATTTCCTTTTCAATTGAGCAAAAAAGGCTACATCAAGCGGCTGTAGATGGTGACAACAAGAATTTGGTGGCAACACGACGAACTCAATGTTGTTCTCTTCACACAATCTTAATACTCTGATGGAAACATGGGAGGATAAATTGTCCCCAGTCAATATTTTTCTGAGAAGCTTCATCTTTACTTCTCTGATAGCATTTTCGAGGTAAACTGGGTTATACACCCGGTAAGCCCGTACTGGAAGAAGTTTTCCCATTGTCCGAAGTTTCCTACACAAAGTGAAAGAAAGTACATAAATACTGCTGCAGTCGGAAATTATAGCATTAGAGCAATGAAACTAGCCAGATCGCTTCATAACAATATCCTCTACAAACTAAAAGTATTTTTGGTTGGTTCACTCCACTTAACATTGCGTGCCAAAAGAGTTTTTCCTACATTCTGAGAAAAACGATAAATTTAAAATGATATACTTACAATTATTGGACGACAACCGAGCAATAACAGCAGGACAGACGAGCGGAAAATGAACACTAACAACAGGTGATAAAGAAACTCACTAACAAACTGTCTAGGGCCAGCACTGTGGATGCTGTAGAGGCGATTTACTGTTAACATTCGATTTTGTCCGAAGTTACCAACACTATCCGAAGTTACATGCATTCACGGTATGTATTCTTGGATTATGAAATAAAAAACAGTAAAATATCGCGTGAAGAAATTAGGTATAGAATTCGGTGAAATTCCTCATTAGCCTTACTGACACCACCTTACTACTGAATAACCACCTGTTTTACTGAATGGATACAATGGGGTGTGCGCATGGGTCCAAAAAACTGTTTATTGTTATTTTTAATCTAAACTAGACCTCATTCTGAGAATTTTGACACCAACTGGGACCTTCTAGCGTGAGAAGACCGTTTTCTATGATTTTTCAAAGTTTCGAATGTTTATGACGTCACAGTAGGCTGGGGGGTCCCGCCCAGGCGGGAGGGGCGCGTGATGTCATTAACATTCGAAACTGAAAAATCATAGAAAAAGATCTACTCATCCAAAAAGAGAACAGCTGGTGCCAAAATTCTCAAGATGAGGTCTACTTTCGATTGAAAATTTAAAAACGAAATCAAAAACGATACCCCATTGAAGCCTATTCCAGAGGGAACGACCCTAATTAATGAGGAAATAGTGTAGTAGGGACTGGGCTGAAAGCTGAATCTGGGAGCCCGAGAAGCGTTCTGATTGGTGGAGCTCCAGGACGTAGTTATAGCGGAATGCAACAGATAGCATTCATGATCGCTTGTTCCCAACCTCATCACAACAAGTCACCTTGTTTATCACATATTTTTCTCCTTGGTGCGTTACCGGCCGCATCTAGGTACCTAATTAGTTTGATAAAATTTAGTTATATTCGCGATATGTACGAAAAAATCGAGCGATTTTCAATAATACACGGTTTCAAACGTTTCTATGGGTGGCAGTTGTCGATTGAACATTTGAACAACTGGCGATAGGGACAACAACAATTGTATGGGCAACTTGGAAAATACCTTTCGCCTCGATTGGAGTTTTCCAAGTAATTTTTGCAAATCTAAATGATGATGAAACGAAAAGTTATCAATTTCTGGTCATTCGAAAGGATTTGAAAAGAAGCGGTATGAAGAGTGTGGCCTCCCCCTCCCCACCACTTCCATTGTAGTTCCTCAATCCTCGCTGAAAGTAGATAGCGCAACTGAGGCAGCCTCAAAAATGCTTGCACACCATTTTAAAGGGCCCCATTCACGTGTATGCCTGGAATTGACGCCGCGTCCCTAGCCACCGTCAAAGGGGAAAACTACCCGTGAATGGTTAACAAAATCTTGCTTCTCTGGGCAAAATGAGGTCTGGCAGTCGTCTGCCGCTCGGCAGGTAATCGAACATGCTCGAAAATTGTGACCAGTTAATCCTCGGCGGCCCTGTGAATGGTTGAAGTGAGGCCGACGCCGGGTCGCACTCCCACCAGTACAGCATGTAGCCCTACCGTTTTCTTCACTTCTAGTCATCTGAGCAAGCGGTGGTTGGAAGCAGGCCTGCCAATCGGCGGAGTCAGCAGGTTTTGGTAGCCAGGTGAATGGACTACTGCGGTGGCTTCGGGGAGTACCTGGAGGGATGCGGCAGCAACTCCGGACATACACGTGAATGGGGCCCTTAACGTTGGCTTTCTTCTCTGTTAACTTGTCTCTGTTACTCTGTGGTAGTAGGTGATCGCTTCGTAAATAAAACTCAATGAAATAACGTGAACGACTTTATTGGTAGGTACTTCTTGAGCTGCAAGGCCTCGGCACTTCATTATTGGCTTTTTACAAGCTGTTTAATACAGCTTAATTCATTCTGATTGTTCTTATTTGAGGTTTGTCAGGTGGGGTAGAAAAATTCTGGTTTTTTGAGTTTAGGTATGAAGTTCTGATGGTTCTTATTGACGTACAGACGATGATTCTTAGGCAGTATTCCCACTGAAGACACGATCTTCTCTGGGTGATGGATATCTATGCCTTCGAGCACACCGTAGTGTAGCCTTCCAAGGAGGTTCCTGATGCGAACTTTGAGCACGAAACTTTCATCGTAGTGTTGTATGGGATTAGCGATCCTGCGGATAGTTTTTCATTATTGTAATATTGACGTAAGCTTTCAGAAAGTTACATCCTCAGTACCACTGGTAGGGAAGCTTTGAGTTTGGTGATGGTGGTGTGACAATCTCTGTAGGTCTAGGTGTTTGAATAAATCACAGGGACGAGAGGGGAATCGGTTTTTTTGACACTGTATTGATCGTCATCCAAAATCAGAATGAGGCCTCTTGCCACTTACAAAATCGTGCTTTTGCATATTTCTGCACTCCTTGCACTTCATATAATTTTGGAAGGGGACTGGCCTACTCTCGTGGTCTTCCCATCGGAGTTCGTGGTCGGGGTTGACAGCCCCTTATCAACCTAAAAGGTTTGTTCCAGCAGGGCCAACCGCGGTTAGCTCAAAAACCACAGCCTTATAGATCGCGGTTGTGTGACCATCACCCTGGTTCAACCACTGCTGGAACACTCAACAGCTAGTTGGTCGAAAATCGCGTTACTTCTGAGTATGTGTGACTTCAGGTTTCCATACCTGCTTATCGTCGCATAGGACGCATAATGAATAAAATACCTTTTCTCATTGCTGTTATCATTTAAAATTCCTAAAAACTGTTTTTTGATGAGGATGGCAAAAAATATTGTACAGATCCAAAGCAAGCAAAGTAGAAGAGTAACACCTTTCTACTCAATAAAAACATCAAATTTCTAGCTGATTGATGTTTTTATTGAATAGAAAGGTTTTACTTCATGCTCAATACCATATCTACGAATAATGCGTTGGTATTTTATGTACGAAAAACGAAGGTTTTCTTCGAAAAATCCACTTTCTAGCACTCAGAATTATTCGGAAGTATCACCATTGGATTCAGCGTGAAAAATCACATAGGAAATGATACTAAACTCGTCAAGTCATCTTGAAATCGAGAGTAACCATACACCGCGATTTTTTGTAAAACACGTTTTCTTGCATTCTAACTTGATTTACCCTTCCAATTTGAATTTCAAAAAGAAAAATTGATATACCGTTTGAAAGCTGACAATTTAAGCATATTTTTTCTGAAGAGCGCCCATCGAAATGGACAGGTGTTCAAAGTGAAAACTTCAATTTAAAAAGAGTCATATTTCGAAAGAAAAAAAATTGAAGTTTGCTTTTTGACTTGATTTTTTTTAGAAATGGTTTAATTCTAAAAGATTTTGGTTTTACACTAGGCAGCTTGGAAATTTAACGCTCTTCCCAACGATATCCTTAAATTTGAAATTATTTGGTAAATAACAGGAATTATGGCAATTTTAATGACGTAAAGTAAAAAACGCGAAAAAAAACTTCGAAGTGAAAAAAAGGCATTTTGAGTGAGTTAAGAAAAAATTGCCGGGAGACATTTTTTGTTGCAAATTAGTTGTACAATCGATCCTTGAAGTTTGGTCCATCCAAATGGTAGACACCCTGTATAGGTATGATGTTATAGAAAAGTCACAATTTTAATGCAAATTTATCTTCAGGAGGGCGTAAAGAGATTTCAAGGTTTCCTTTGTGAGAGCGAGAAATTTGAGGACATTGGGTTGAAGCTTCACACGTTTCTGAAAAAAGTTCTTCCAACAGGAGGGTGAAAATATCCATTACTTAACACATCTACTGTCCAATTTGTACCTATCCCTGATGACCATAAACTCTCAACCAAAACACCTTGGGGAGTCCTTCCACTGCGGAGCTCGTTTTCAATGAGAAGGTTAAGGTAGAGGTTTCTTTTGTGTGAGGTTTCCAATCTTGACTGCTCGCGACCGCACTCCTCAAAGCAGTCAGGTTTGGGTCGACCGTGGTCGAGTTGCTGGAACAGTGGTTCAACCGCAAAGTTGGGCAGATTGTCGTGCTGGAACAGTGGTTAGTCGTAATGCGCATGCGTTGCTGGAATAAACCTATTAGCACCACCACCCTTCATCCATGTCCCAGCTGTGGTCGCTGCGTGGACACTGGCAGCGGTGGTTCAAGGCTCATGACACCACCCCCACAACAATTCCAGCACTCGTCCTTGAGTGCTCCATGGTATAGCTGGGTTGCTTTGCCCTCTTTTGAATGATAGCCATCTTGATGGAGGGGCCAGGGTGTACAGCCTCAGGTCCAGGGCTTTTCCATTCAATTTGGCTGATAGGGATGACAAGGTGGAAAAGGGTGACAGACACTCACTCTTCCGGGGTTCCCACTACTCATAGGCCAGGTTTACGTTAGGTGGGCAATCGGAGGCTGCAGACTTTGGTGAAGGTAGAATGGGGGAAGTGCAAGGAGTCTAACCTGAAAAGAAAATTAGAATTATTGTTGAGTCATCAAAAATTAACTTCCCTCGACCGGGGATCGATCTCCTATCATTCCGATTCTGAATCGGAGCTCCTACCTCTGAGCTAAGGAAGCGAATGGACAGAAATGCAAAGAGGTCGCTGATCACAACAGTGGTCTTGGAGTCATGGTACTGCTCAGTCTGATACCAGCTAAAATAACTAATAGACTGCATGCTCACAGCTTTTTGAAGACATAACGAGTGATGGCACATCGCCATCAATCTATAGATGGGACGATAATGAATTTGGGGAAATGGGCAGTGAAAGGGAGTTCTGGACGCAATGCTTTCGAGTCAAAGGCTGGCGTTGTCTTTGGGGAAATGGGCGGTGAAAGGGAGTTCTGGACGCAATGCTTTCGAGTCAAAGGCTGGCGTTGTCTTTGGGGAAATGGGCGGTGAAAGGGAGTTCTGGACCCAATGCTTTCGAGTCAAAGGCTGGCGTTGTCTTTGGGGAAATGGGCGGTAAAAGGGAGTTCTGGACGCAATGCTTTCGAGTCAAAGGCTGGCGTTGTCTTTGGGGAAATGGGCGGTGAAAGGGAGTTCTGGACGCAATGCTTTCGAGTCAAAGGCTGGCGTTGTCTTTGGGGAAATGGGCGGTAAAAGGGAGTTCTGGACGCAATGCTTTCGAGTCAAAGGCTGGCGTTGTCTTTGGGGAAATGGGCGGTGAAAGGGAGTTCTGGACGCAATGCTTTCGAGTCAAAGGCTGGCGTTGTCTTTGGGGAAATGCTTTTTCACACCCCAAATGTTGGCTGCATCACCTAACTTGAACTTGCGCACAACAAATGGTCTGGAATAATTTCAACCAACAATTTTACTCTCCACATCCAAACCTACAAGTAATTGAAACCACCGTCAGAGCTCTATCTCATAATGATTATTTTTCGTTGAGAAGACATCGACCAGGATCTTGGTGGAAGCCCTGGAAGAACTGAGGGACGCGTATGTCCTACATTTTCGGCGAAGTGTCGAAATGGTGATATCGATGACATTTTCATGAATTTTGCGGATTGGGGTGTAGATGGTCCCCTATGAAAATCACGGCTCCCAAATTGACAGTGGTCTCTGCACACGCGTAAACGTAAAATACTTGTAACGCCTTCATCTTTCATCCGAATTTGATGTAAATTTCTGGGATTGGCGTGTACATAATCCTCTATGAAAATCATCGCTCGGAACTGATGGTAGTCAGTGCGCATGCGCAAACGTGAATTCCTTGTCACGGCCACATTTTTCGCCCGATTTCGAAGAAATATTCAAAGATTGTGCGGGTCCTCTATGAGGGTAGTTGTAGGTTAGGATTATTGATGTTTTGAGATTTGAGACTTTGCATCGGATCATCTGTGAAATCAGGTTATGGATACGAGGAAGCTATGTGCCACACTTGGCAGACTTTTTTTTGCATTACACGAATCGGCTCTTTGCTAAGCACGCAGTTTCTTCTTCCTTTCGTTTCCCCAAACTCGTACTTTTTCTCCTAGACCCTTTTCCCAAAGTCATTGAGTTTTTAGACGGTTTTCCCAAAGTAGGATCCCCCACAGAATGGAGCTGAATTGGTCGAGATCATACGACAACAGAGCTACCACAGCTCTATTTCAGGAACCCTTCGGCAAAAACAGGGAAGGAGATATTTCACGTTTTGGACCACGTGTTTGCAAATTCTTATAACTAAGGGTGGCTGAAAACGGACGCCCATGTTTGTATCAGCTGGGGATTTGGGAGGGGGGGGGGTCTGACTAGGTCACTGACCCATTCCCCTTGTAGGGTAGGATGGGAAGTTCAGTAATCATGCCTGTGTGGAGCGTTTAGCATCGGTCCTTCGCCGTGGAGACCTTTTTCAAGAAAAATGAGTGTTTCGAGGCTACCCGGCGCGCCTTTCGCACTCACTTTAACCTTCCTCCTCATGCTGTTCTTCCAACGAATCGATCGATTTCGAAGTGGGTTGCCGACTTTCATCGAACAGGTAATATTGCCCCAAAGATTGCTCATGGTTGACCACGTACTGCAGTGACCTTGAAAATGTAGATCGAGTCAGAGTGTCAGTTGAACAGAGCCCTTGGCGGTCGATGAGACATCGTGCTCAAGCACTCGGAATTAAGCGTCGTTCTCTTCAATTAATTTTGAAAAAACTTTTAAATTTTCATCCCTACAAGATTAAGATTGTCCAGAAGCTCATGCCAACTGATTATGGTCAACGTGAACGATTTTGCCGGCAGATGTTGTCAGTTTTGGAGGACCCACTTGCGCTAATCTTGACATCATAAGAGGCACATTTCCACTTGGATGGCTAAATTGCCCTCATTGGGCATCAGATAACCCAAGGGAACTGCACCAACAGCCTCTCCACAGCGAAAAAGGCACAGTGTGGTGTGCATTTTCAAAGTTGGGGATAGTGGGGCCTTTCTTTTTTGAAGATGAAAGAGGAAGAGCAGTCACTGTGAATTCAGAGCGCTATGTGGCAATGCTGCAGGATTTTTTCTTCCCTTACCTGGAGGAGAATGAATGGGATACCGAGAACATTTGGTTTCAACAGGACGGGGCAACTGCACACACGGCGAGAATTCCCATGGATGTTGTCCGCCAAACATTTCCCGGAAAGTTGATTTCGCGACACGGTGACATTCCATGGCCTCTTCGCTCGCCCGATCTCACTCTCTGTGATTTCTTTTTATGGGGCTACCTGAAGTCCAAGGTTTATGTGGATAAACCACGAACTCTTCAAGACCTCAAAGATGCGATCACACGTGAAATTGCCGCCATCCCGATGGAAATGTTGGTTAACGTCATGAGTAACTTCGCCGAAAGGCTTGAACAGTGCATTAATCAGCAAGGGCGCCATCAACTTCACAGCGCACAATATTCCATATCTGATTTTTTCTTACTGTACAATAAACTTCCAATCCTAACGAACATTTTGGAATTTATTTCAACCTGATATCTCCAAAATTAAAAATTTGGCGTCATTTTAAAAAGTGGGCGTCCGTTTTCAGCCACCCTGTACAAGGAGTCAAATGACGGTCTTCTCACCTCTCGTGCTTGGCTACCTCGCTTTCTGCCAATAAGATAGTGTTCCACATGGACCATTCCTTGTCAGGGAGCCACCTCGTGAGTCTGAGGCCAGGAAGGTAGTCTGATCCAGTCATCATGCATTTCCCTTGCCATAACACTTGAACGACGAAGTACGTCCCGAAAGGTTGCAACAGGAATGCTATAGGGCTCCTGTAAGAAGATAGCAAGTTGGTTCCAGTGGAAAACCCCCCCAAAAAAACATGGTGATTATTAAACCTGGAATGGAATCTTCACCCGATGGAAACGTCAGGTGTAATTTTTACACCAGTCAGAAAACATCAATATTCAACCTATTTCGTCAGCTCTCTGCATTGATTTACACTTTTTTCATTCAAATATAGTTCTCTACTACATTTGTGGCCGTTCTCGAGACAATTATTGCCTCTATACTACTAAAATGAGGGGATTCTGAGCCAATTCTCTTTGCTTTCTCTATTTTCCCTTGATTTCTATTCGTTTTCCTGGGCTCAATATCCTAGTTCAATACTTCTGCTGATTTCAATAGCAAAAGGGGTACTGCCAGGTGCTACTACCAGTCCAGTAAATAGTTTTTCAACAATGAACACATTTTTATTTTCAAGCTCGTATTACAAAATATAACTCAACAGTTTTCCTCTCAGTCTTTCAAGGTATTTGACGGACTAGAAAAAGTAACCTCCAACAATGAAAATCACTTCAAAGGAACAGGAAAGCAAATTGCTTTGTATTGGTAGACTCGGAAGCAATAGAAGATTCAGGAACATTACTGTGTTTTTTTATATATGGCTTTTTTATATATGGCTTTTTTGTGAAACAAAAATGATGTTATTTTGACACCATGAATGGGGCAGGGAATGGAAAGGTGGTGTGAAAATTACACCGTTCTACCTACTTTATTGGAAACGTTGTAAAAATTACACCATGAGTTCAGTTTACAGGCCTGTGAGAGACAACAGCGACAAACTCGGTGGCAGAGGGCATGGGCGACTGAAAGGGGACACCCTAGGGATAGCATAGGTGTGGTGGTGCCTTCCCGCCCTTTTCGCTAGTGGGGTGGGCGACTGTTTCAAGGCCACAGGTGTAAAATTACGTGACGATTCCATTCCAGGGTTAATACAAAATTTATAACTCACCTGCAATCTATTTTCTCGAGCTCCGATGCTCTGAGGTACTCGAGAATCCTTTGATACGGAGCCAAGTTCATCGAAGCTACCGAGTTTTGTCGCATTTGCATGCAGGACTTGCACACAGTGAACTTCTTGAACATGAGAGTCATGAACATCTTGTACGGCTCGAGTATCTTTTGACACTCGACGCACCTGGATAAACTGTACTTCTTTGCAGGGATGGCGCTCTTCCTATAGTACTTCGCTTGAGGGTTGACGCTCGGGTCCCTCATTAAATCTAAGAAAAGAGTTTCAAATCGTTTCCTCAAATACACCAGGTGCTCGTCAGCGATCCCCATGATGATCATATCCACTTCCCTTTCCAGCAATTCAATCAAAACCATAATTTGACGTTCCGGTTCGAAGTAGTCGTTGAGGGTCGCTTGAAAACAATTGAGCATATCCAAACGCTCCGTGGTTGTTGCGTCCGTTCTTTTGTAGCTCGCGAACATTTCCTTGAACATTCTGGCTTTTTGGATGTTCAAATCGTCCACCAAAGTGACGTTTCCCTCCGGGTATGTGCAGGCTCTGCTGCGAGCTGTTCCTTCCAAAAACATGACGTCCTGCTTCTGCAAGTTTTCCGTTTTGGATCGAATTCTCAACGTTTCGAGGTCAAACAACATCTTAACCTCATCCCTCAACAAGTTCACGAGGGCGGCTTTTCTATTAATGGTGGTTTTCAAACCCATCAGTCGCGTCGCTTCATCCACAGCCCATTGGTTGACAACGCCAAACAAATTCGAAAAATCGTTCCTCGTCGTCGGAAAACCTTGCGTCACCATCAACTGTAAATGCTGCCTTTCAAAATCAAGTTTATTCAAGTATTCAAATTGAGTTTTCGTTTTCCACGAACTGTGAATATTCTCCACAATATGCAATAACTCTTTTTTTCTTTGATACTTTCTCCAAGCGGTTTGGATAATTGTGGCAGCTGCGTGAGGACTCATGGTTTTCAACTTTTCGTCGAACCCCACGTACCGTCGTGGTGTGAGAAACCTGTCTTTGTTGTTCGGGATCCAAAGTCCAGGCGTCCACGTTTGGGTAGTTATCACTCTGACTGTACTGTTTCCTGTATCCACTATCGGTAGATTCGTCTGTACTTCTCTTGTAACCATTTTGACTGGATTGATTCGTGGGTTCGTCTGACTCCACACATGATAGTAAACCTCTCCTGTCCGCTTATTTCTGAATCCACCCAGGTATTGTTTTCGAGCTCCGCAGTTGATCATGGCAACTTTCGAAGTCACCCAAGATCCATCTTCTCTCTGGATTTTGACATCCACGACTTTGAATTTCGGTACGCGGTGATTACTTTTCGCAAACATTGTTTCAGAAGCCACATCTACGAAATCCACTCTGACGTCACCATGACCCAAAGTTTCTGTTTCATCGACAGTTTTGTCGATGGGCGTCAACTTGATGGTTTCTGTTGTTGTGCCTCGTCTTTCTGATATGTAAGTTAAAGTAGCTGCCAAGCTGGTTCCTGGTTTCATTGGAATTTTTTCCTCCACATCTCCTTCAATGAGGAGCCTGTATCCCCTTCCAGCCTCAGCAGTGTCTTCCTTCTGTTCATCATCTTCAAATCCTGTGAATCACAAAAAATTGGATCATGATAGAATCAATAAGCCCTGATGAGCTCTTGCTAGAGTCCACCCTTTTCCTTCTGTCTGGATCCCAGTAAAGAGCCAGCGCCCTGTATGCTGACCTGTGGGCCATGCGTGGCCTAAACCCCCGTTGGCGGCAAATTCACAAGCCACACACCTACCACCTGAACTGCTGACCATCCCCGGACAAATGTGACGGGAAACGTGAAGAATTGTCAACTATCAGGACTGGGGTCATCCAAGAATATACGCCAACTCATATTCTCCATCTAGAAAAGCGAAGGACCTCCTGTTTCCTGCAAAAGCAGCCATTCCCGTCTTCACGCTTCCCAAGCGCCTCCCTGTTTCTATCTTCCCGAGATCTCTGTGTACCTACTGTTTGCAGATGGAAAGAATGCGGATGGCTTAGTGAGGTGTCCTTGTGTATTACAGTCCCAAAAACATCCTCCTTCTTCTACCTGCAACTCAATCCAGGAAATAATGAGACCGAGGGTGTTGACTACCGACCAATGATGAAGAGGAAGGATTGATTTATTACAGACCGTTCGCGTACTTTAAGGCAGTGGTTCCCAAATCTATACATGGTGTCTAGTATTTAGATCGACCAAACTTCAGGGACCGATCGTACAACTATACTCTTGCCTTTATTTAAAGAGCTCTGGGATTTTTGAAGGCCCCGAAGGTTCAGCATCGCTGCAAGAATCCGAGCCCCAGTGGAAGGTCGAGGTATACCTGCGCGACCCCTCCGCCCGTGAACCCCCCCAGCCACCCAACAGTTTACCCTCTTCTGCAAATGCACACTTGATTCACAAATTATTTCGATCATCCCATCACCAAAATCGTGATCAGCGAGAAAAATTGAACATATCGAGTATAAACTCGAGGCAGGTACGATTAAAACTCAGCAGCCCTCTCCCGGCCAATCCACCCAAACGAATTACGCCCTCTTCGCCGAATTACAGGAAATTTGGACTCATTTTCATCAGAATAATTAGTACGTTACGAATTTAAATTACAAAAAATGTTCACCGAACGATAAATAATTAAATTGTATGTTGATAGAAGAGGAAGAAGGAAGAGGGATGATGGGTTTTGACCGCGAAGGGTTGAGAGTTGAGACCCCAAGGTGAGCACCTTGCAACGTTGCCACCTCTTGGCAGGGAAGGGGTTTTGGAACCCGCGGTCCAGAGCTCTTTAAATAAAGGCAAGAGTATAATTTAAGTAAGAAAATGTATCGAAGCTGAAAAACAGACATATTGCCGCTGGAATCATGAAAATCGAACAATAATTGCATGAAAAACATATTGTTTAGTAATGCATGCATTCCAGGGGACGTCCCATTGGATAAGCATTAGATCAGTTTAACCAGTTGTTAAGTGATAAAACTGTTTCACTCGATATAATTTATTTATTACTTTAGGCAAGAAATAACCCCCCTCCCCACACCATTATCCACCTTAACATTTCTAGCGGCATGGGAGCCTCGGATCTGAAGAGCATTTTAAAATCCATGATCTACGATACCCAACATGCGAATTCGAGTTCACCCCCCCCCCCCCCCCTCGCCACCACCACCAATGGTGCCAGTCTGGCACCAAAGCGGAAATACGTCGTAACATTGAACTTTCACCTGTTAGTTTTGGTAGGCAGTCCATCGAGGTTCACATCCGTATTTAAGGTGAAACACACAAAAAACCCACGAAATATGAGGTTTATGGTATCCTGGCACCATGGTGGCACCACTATTAGTTCCATGGTGGTACAGAGAATAATTCATGAAAATCCAGAGGTATAATGAGAATTTTTCCTCAATTTCAAAGCTTGGGTACAATTAGTAAGCAGTAAAGGAACCAAAATATTGAAAAATCGGATATTTTGTGAATATTATCCCCCCACTCACCCCCTCCTCTTGCGAATTTTGGTACTTTGGTGAAATCATGTACAACGGGGAAGTTATTTTAGTCAAACAAAAAAAGAAACACACAAATCGGTTGGAAATTGAGGCCTGGGCAGAGTTTATAAGATTATGCCCGCAAACGCACGTTTTTTAAGCATTAACCCCTCCTTTCCCCCCTTTAAAAAGCAAAATTCCAAATTCCGGCGCCGTAGTGCACAACTAGATAGTTTTCCGCGTCGAAGAAAAAAAGAACCACGAAAATCGGTTGAGAACTAAGGCCTGGGCAGAGTACACAAGATTATGCCCAAAAACCCACGTTTTTTGAGCATTAACCCCCCCTTTCCTCCCCTTAAAAGGCAAAATTCGAAATTCCGGCGACGTAGTGCACAACTAGATAGTTTTCCGCGTCGAACAAAAAAAGAACCAGGAAAATCGGTTGAGAACTAAGGCCTGGGCAGAGTACACAAGATTTTGTTACACACACACATACACACATACACACATACACACATACACACACACACACACACACACACACACACACAGACATACACCTATGGTTTTTTTCGCGGATTTGGATTCAGAATGGTCTAAAACGGATTACTGTGTGGTTATTTTTTTTTTCTGTTGAGTGTTGTCCAACTTCACCCCAGATCGATCGCATAAGGACGCCCAAGTCTTACTGTGGGACGTCCTAAAAATGGGAAAACCAGTAAATTCAGTTATGTTTTTCCCATAAAATGTAGCTAAATTTGAAATTTTCGAGGATTTCAGAAATTCATTAGTGCATGGGGCTTGGGAATTGAAAAACTGAAAGATTGTTGACAATTATTGTTCGATTTTGATGACTCCAGCGGCAATATTTCAGTTTTTCAATTCCCTAGGGCCGTGCATTAATAAATGTCTAAAATCCTTTAAAATTTCAAATTTAGGCACAACTTTCTAAGGGCTTGCCCCTTCAATTTTGCGAAATACTGACCCGGAACGAGGGACGAACGGCGACCGACTGAGATCCCCCTTGTTTTTCCAAGTTTTTTTTCAATTTCAAATTTTTTTTCGTGTTTTTGACCCTGTCATTAAAATTACCAGAACTACCTTAATTTACCGCAAACAAGTAAAAATAAGGGCAGAAAGGACATCAAATTTCCCATTTTTAGGACGTCCCACAGTAAGACTTGGGCGTCCTTATGCGATCGATCTGGGGTGAAGGAAGACAACACTCAACAGAAAAAAAAAATAACCACACAGTAATCCGTTTTAGACCATTCTGAATCCAAATCCGCGAAAAAAACCATAGGTGTATGTCTGTGTGTGTGTGTGTGTGTATGTGTGTATGTGTGTATGTGTGTGTGTGTGTGACAAAATCTTGTGTACTCTGCACAGGCCTTAGTTCTCAACCGATTTTCCTGGTTCTTTTTTTGTTCGTCGCGGAAAACTATCTAGTTGTGCACTACGTCGCCGGAATTTCGAATTTTGCCTTTTAAGGGGGGGAAAGGGGGGGTTAATGCTCGAAAAACGTGCGTTTTTGGGCATAATCTTGTGTACTCTGCCCAGGCCTTAGTTCTCAAACGATTTTCGTGGTTCTTTTTTCGTTTGACGCGTAATACTATCTAGTTGTGCACTACGGCGCCGGAATTTTGGATTTTGCTTTTTAAGAGGGGGAAAGGGGGGGTTAATGCTTAAAAAACGTGCGTTTGCGTGCATAATCTTGTAAACTCTGCCCAGGCCTCAATTTCCAACCGATTTGCGTGTTTCTTTTTTTGTTTGACTCAAATAACTTCCGAGTTGTACATGATTTTACCAGAGTACCAAAATTCGCAAGGGGAGGGGGTGAGTGGGGGGATAATATTCACAAAATATCCGATTTTTCAATATTTTGGTTCCTTTACTACTTACTAATTGTACCCAAGCTTTGAAATTGAGGAAAAATTCTCATTATACCTCCGAATTTTCATGAATTATTCTCTGTACCACCATGGAACTAATAGTGGTGCCACTGTGGTGCCATGATGCCATAAACCGCTTATTTCGTGGTTTTTTTTTGTGTTTCACCTTAAATACGGATGTGAACTTCGACGGACTGCCTACCAAAACTAACAGATGAAAGTTCAATGTTACGACGTATTTCCGCTTTGGTGCCAGACTGGCACCATTGGTGAGTGGAAGGGGGGGGGGGGGGGGTAACTCGAATTCGCATGTTGGGTATCGTAGATCATGGATTTTAAAATGCTCTTCAGATTCGAGGCTCCCATGCCGCTAGAAATGTTAAGGTGGATAATGGTGGGGGGGGGGGTCAGTATTTCTTGCCTAAAGTAATGAATAAATTACATCGAGTGAAACAGTTTTATCGCTTACCAACTGGTTTAACTGATTTAATGCTTATCCAATGGGACGTCCCCTGGAATGCATGCATTACTAAACAATATGTTTTTAGTGCCTACTAAACTTATTTCCAGTAAAGGACGGTGCTTCTTTCAAATTTTACAGGCGAATGAAGAGTAAACCTGAAGGGCAAGGGAACACACAATCGAGATGAAATTCTTTCCTAACAATTGGCAGAGTGGAGGATAATGGAGATACTTAACTCATTATGACTCGAGTAGGTCAATGCCCAAACTACAAAGGTCTGTAGGCTGGAGGCTACAAAGGACTGTCTGGAGGCTCCACCCTTTCCCCAGCCTGACTACCTAAGATTTTGGAACAGGTAGTCGTCTATGTTAGCAGGTATACCCTTTGAAAAATTGGCCAGCCGCATTCTTTCTATCTGCTAACAGTAGTAGACACCCCCAAACGTCTATAGAGTACCCCCTCGTAACCCTTAGAGCAGGTATGCTGAGAATTAGTAGTGCAACCAGGATTCTCTTCATTCCCCCTCCCGCAACGTCAAGCCTGTGAGGACCCTAGTAAGCCTGTGTGGACACTGTGAATACATCTGTGTGGACTGTAGCAGCAACTCGTCATGTAGCAGAAGTAAGGGTACTCCTCTTGTATGTTACCTACCGACCTGCCAATCCCCAAGTATGTTACCTACCGCCTGTCCGATCCCCTCGTATGTTACCTACCGAATTCATGCTACCAAGAGCTTGCACGCTCCATGTTGCCTTATACCATAGCGATTTTTCACCACTATCCATAGGCTTTCAATTGTTTGGGTATGCGCTCCGGTGATGGGGTCCACGAAATTCTCCGAGTGGTTTACGGTTTTGTGGACGTAACCACGGGTGCCAAGGATGTTGTAGGCACGCCACATGTCGGAGTAAATCGTGCTTCCTTTTTCGATCTCTTTTTCAATGATTGGGATTAGAGTGGTCCTTTCTCTAATATATTATCATGCCGACAGTGTAATTGTCTGTTTCGGGTATGATTTGAAATGATATTACTTTTGGTTAAATGATACAAATTTAAAATAGGAAGTTAAGATTAAGATAATTGGTGACCTTACCTGGAGGTTGAAGACTTCTGCAGGCACGTGGAGAATGTTATGCTATTGTTGACTCTAAATTTACTTTTGAATGCAATAAAAATGATTCTCTTGTTAACCAGGTATACCTTTGTTAACTCCAAAATCCTAATCCTGTTTCCTAAGTTGTTGAAGGTACTTCGGAATTCCCAGGTATAAGACGCCCGAACTGAAGGTTCTTGGGGTCGATGATTCTACCTCTAAAGAGTTGAAATTCCTGAAGGGTCGCTGCCACCACCCTAGGTCAATGAACGACCTGAGGGAAAAGATTACCCAAAGACAAAATTGCAAGGTGCCAAGCCTAATTTAGAGAATCTGAAAGATTAGGAAAGTTCTGAAATAAGGAACACTAAAGTTACACGTAGGGTTTTTATTAAATGAAATTATAAGTGGTTTGCCGTGAAGCGGACTGATACTTGCTCTTAAGGAGCTGACTTCAAATATTATATAATAGCGATAAAATTTAGTATCACACACTTATAAAATTACTCAGATGGAATCTGACTTCAAATTGCTATATAGGATAGCTTTGCAACATAAGACTAATTTGCGTGATGAGATACAAGGGTTTGTAATTGATAATAAATTCGGCTTCGAATTATGACTTCTACTTCTTCATACAACAACAACTTAACTTCAACTTTACTCTTACTCTTTATACGTTTTACTTATTACTTTATACTTATTACTTTGTTTCTTGCAATTTCCAACTTGCCTTATTATATTTACTTTACTTTTACTTATTCAGGGACAGTTACAGAAAGGGGGAGTTTTGCCAGATTTGTGATTGATTAAGCGCTTAATCAGAACTACTTGAGGGAAATGGGGCTCACCCTAGGCCTAGCTTGGATCAGCAGATGATCTCCGTGGCGGCTCGCGTCCAGGTCCTCGTTCTTCTTAAGGCTCGAAGGGGGTTTCGTTGATCGGAGCAACTCCGTCTCGGTTCAGGGTTCGAACTTTGACTCGGTTCGATCGGGGTTCAGGGCGAGGCGGTAGTGACTCGGAGTTCGGGCCTTGGCTGACGGACTTCGAGAACACTAACTGGCGGAAAGGGTATCCGACTTTTGATGTAGGTTTGCACTGGGAAAACACTGCACCGGCTTCTCAGTTCGTAATGCCAAATTAGTGATTAGAGGGCATGAGCCGCACAGCTGGGTTCGTTAAGGCACCGACGAGACGCGTGACTGAAGCAGACTGAGGTGCCGGTGGTGGAGGCACCCCCTTATATGCCCTTCGCCATCTTGGGGTGGCGATGGGAAAGGCCCGATGGTGGCGCTCTCGTTGTCCCTGTGACTGGCGGCGGACATCAAAGTGTGAAGTTTGTTGCTGCATAGAAGTAGTTACGGTATGGAAGTAATTTAATATTTGGTGATGGTGCCTGAGGGGCAAAGCCTCCTTCAGGCCCATTACAACAGCACATGCCAAAAACCCATGGCCCTTGAACACGATCCCCGTAGTTACGGTTCGGTTGGGTTTGAACGTCGTCGTCGTCACCTTCATCGTCATCGTCATCATCTTGGACTACAGGAGTTGGTCTTTGGTCACTACGTAAAAGGCGGCCACGATTATATTTTCTTTTGCCCTGGAATAATGATTCGTCGATCTGTACTTCCGTCCCCACACCACCCATTTTCTTACGTTTGTTCCACATTTCGACGCAAACATCTCGACAAAGATTGTTCCAATCGCTGATGGTCTGCTCTGATCTGGAGGTCCATTTTCTGACATCACACGACCTTGCTAGCTGGCTCCAGTACCACACTAACTCTACGATCTCGCACAACGAAAGACCACTATTGCATTGCCCGTTAACATCAACGTACGTAAAAAATTTATTGCCTTTCCTAACTGTATGGTACGTTTGGCACCCCTTTTTGGTACACCTCAAATACTTCACTTTGATGACTTCCCCTGAAGTAAGCTCTTCAGGCTCAGAAACCAACCGTAAAACTCTCTCTATCTCACTATCCACCCTCTCGTGAGGTACCAAAAACGCTACAAATTATTACACAATGGTTAGTTATTTTTCTATATAGATCACTCGTCTGCAAAGCCACCAACCATCCAACATGAAGAAAAACATCGATCGCATTTCAATCAGCTAAAATTTGAACGAAGATTAGGCCTCTTTTGCGATTCACACTCGTGTTTCTGATTTATCGTACGTCCAAACTTTAAATTCTCGTAGGGAGCGAACGGTTTGTCCTAAAGGGCTCCCCGTGGTCTCAAAAAATAGTAAAAATTCTATAGAATATTAAAATGAAGGAAAAGCAATACCTTTATATCAAATTTTTTTGAGTTAAGGCAATTTCAAAATTCATTTTTGAACCCTTAGAAGTGACCTACATCAACCAAAATCTTCGGGACACAACTAGACCCCAAATGGAGCCTACATACCAAATTTCATCAAAATCGGTCAATGCTAAGTGAGGAAAGTGCCGCGTACGGCGGACGGACGGCCAAATTTTTATTCGATTTTTGGATCCTACGTACCTTGAAACGTAAACCATCAAATTTTGAGGGGGCGTTAAAAAAATTTTTTTCTTGGTCGATTCCAGAGGGTCATTATTGAAAATAATAAACCAAAATCTATTCAAGAAACAGTGTTCCGCTGCGAATAGTCCTCCGACCCCCATAGACTCGACCTCACCAGCAACCAAGGTAATTATTGATTCTTTATTTAGTAGTAACTAATTTCCTGATATGTTTGTTAAATTCAAATCCCCCCCCCCCCGTCTAGGTTTCCTCTAAACCCCCGGACTTACACTCCAAATTTGAGAAAAATTGACGAGGTAGAGGTAGTGTGAAAACGATGTTTCAGGATAATCATGCTGCTGTTGGTTGGATAATGACATTGCATCACCATCTAATAAGGGCTTCACGCCACAAACCCTGACGGAGATTTCGTACTGGCTCAACAGTCGAAGAATTGACACAGGAGAACATGGAACTAAAAGTTATTTATGTATCGTCGTTCGAGGCCCAGCATGGCCCATCTGACATTTTGGCGAAATCGAGTTAAGAACGGTTTCTTATTCAAAATTTCACGCCCGAGCGATTGGCGCTAACAGTTTTTCGATCTGGCCGTTCGTAGCGCTAGTATTTGCGATTTAGTCAGCATAGCATATCTAAAACCACCCAACAGCAAGGCACAGAAAACATGGAAAAATCGTATATGCCAGGAAGCGAGGTAAGTTTATTGCAATCATTTGAAGTATCTAGCGGTTTTTTCCTTTTAATAATGCTTAATAAAGATTCAATCTTGATTTATAACAAAAAGAAAATCATAAATCATCGGCATTAGTTAAGAAAATAAGATAAATAAGTTTGACCCACCTATTCTAATGGTGGATTTTTATAATTATTTATTAAGTAAATGAAATACTAGTCATTGTCTCATTACTGTGAAAATCTTCTCAATTCATGTTCATTGACTGGAATATCTACAAATATATAAGTCTTTTTGGGTTCTGAAATTTTACTGAAGTTTTAAAAAATATAGTTGAAGTTAATAATATTCAACTGGTTAACCCTAGTTGGGCCATAGTATCACTAGCATCACCGAAAACATCTCAGGAACTCCACAGATATCTCTAGATGTCACCAGAGTAACCAAAATTAACATACAACTTTAAATTTAATGGACAGCAGAATTTTTTTGTCTCAAAATAGAGTTATGAAATCAATTTCCAAGGAAATCGATGAAAAAATTTTCAAAATTTTTATCATATCAATTTTTATTTCCAATAACTAACAGAAAATGTTTCGAAAAATTCAGCTCTGTCCATTAATTTTTAAATTGCAATTAATATCTAGTTAATCTGGTGACACCTTGGGAAAGCTGTGGGATTCCCAAGATGTTTTCAGTGACACTAGTGACACCATGGTCCAATAAGGAGTGTTGATATTTAACTTCAACTTATTTACACTTTACTTATTTAGTACAGCGGCATAGGACAACTGCATGTTACCCCTCTGCGATATAGCAAAAATGTTCGACAGCATAGCACATCTAGGGGACGAAATCAGGGCAGCATAGCACATCTACGCTAATTTCGAAGGTAGTTCGTTGGCAACCAAATTTATTGTAAAATCATGTCGAGCGACCCCAATTAGGCTAGTTTGAACACAGAAAATAAAGAAAACACGATTACTTTACTCGCAAAACAGTTTTTTGGCTCTCCTGAAAAGTTGGCAAAAGTTAGATGTGCCATGCTGGGCCTCAAACGACGATATCAAACAACTCTTACATGCGAAATTCTGATTTTGGAGGACCCAAATGTTTTTAACCAGCAGCACGGATATACAGCTGCCAACTCACACACTCACTCTCTGTATTTTGGGTTTCATGTAGGAAAGTACGATTTCACACGAAATCTGCTCACCTGAAAATTTGACAGCTTTGCTTCTGGAGGAAGACCGACTCGATGGACGAGAAGCCCCAGTTCCTGTAGAAGCTGACTCTTTGGACTTGGAAACTGCCACAGAAAGTGGAGACGAAGCGCGATCGACTTCCTCTTCCTCGTTTTCTCTTTCTTCTTCTTCGATATCTTCCACTCCCAAATCCTCCGCCTCGTCCAGGACTCCGGGGCCACGAACTACAGTGACGGCCTCCCTGTCAGGGCCAATAACCACCTCAGGAACTCTCTGCAGGATTTGATCCATAAATGTCTCCACGTACCAGTCCTTATGAACCAGCCCTTCGCCAACTCCTTCTCTGACTACCTCCATCCCAGTTTGCATCCCTGCATCCCCTGTTTGTACCTCCATTTCGTCGATGAACTTTTTTCCAACCTTTTATTTCCAACAAGAATTTTTCTATCGTTCAAAATTTTCTTCAATCCTAAACTCTACCATCAGCTAACTACACCACTACTGCATGGGGTTCATCAAAGAAAAATAATGATTTCCTGCAACATTCGTTGCTTCTAACTTCGATCTACAAAAACGAAA
Organism: Apolygus lucorum; assembly: GCA_009739505.2. Classification (NCBI taxonomy): domain Eukaryota; kingdom Metazoa; phylum Arthropoda; class Insecta; order Hemiptera; family Miridae; genus Apolygus; species Apolygus lucorum. The sequence goes on along the minus strand of CM019173.2, from coordinate 3,592,860 downwards.
ACTACATGCATACAAATTACCTACAAAGAGCGACTAATCGCACTTAATTAATGAATTTATTGATTTAGGACGGAAACATTCGCGTTGCCATACACAACCCACCTAATATACTATTATAGAGTAGAATTTTTATTTTTATTATTAAAGTCGTAATATAGTTGAAGGGATCATGGGAATGTCGATGGACGAAGCTCGGTTGAGGACGACTGGTTTCAGCTCTGGTGTCCGTTTGGTGTAGGCGGTTCACTTCATTCCCTTCCTGGAAGAGGAAGAGGAGCCTCTTCCAGTCCCAATTCTGCCTCCTCCAGATCCAAAAGAGAGTCGTCTTCCGATGCTGATCGCAGTACCCGACGCGAGCCCCGAAGTCTGAGGGAGACTGCTTTTATAGTGGCCATCTGAATTTTCGTCTTGACAAAACCAGCAACTATCGGACGAGGTTTGTTCCATTTTAGTGCCAATGCGTCGACCATTTGCTTGATGAACACTTGAAATTCTTTATGTAGTACTCCTTCACATGACGTTATGAGTGGTGAGAAAGAGCCGTGAAGATCCTCTGCTGCTGAATCGTACTCGCGATGTTTTGTCCTTGCGGCTTCGTCTGCTATTGACATCCATTCACGGGTGGCATAGGAAGAGGCATGGTTGGTACTCATTTCGGCCCGCACCCATCACAGGTCCCGCGTAGGCTAAGCAACGGCTTGGCATATCTCATGCAGAGAGCGTCTTTTAATTGGGTTGAGGAAAGATCCAGGTTGTTGGCTGCTAAGGGTATCACGGTAAGCCATTGGGAGGCGTTCCCTTCAATGATACGCTGCACAGTTCGCCTTGTTGCTGGTGCTAACGATTCCACTGCCTGCTGGCTTTATTCTGAGTCGTGGTGCCTGCGTCGAGCCTTTTCTGCTGCTTGCTCCCCCTCAAGATACTTTCAACCAATACTGTTGTGGCTCTTCTTGACGTGCAACACCTTACTTCTGCTGTGAAAACAGGGTTTTCAAAAGCCATACCCCCCAGCTTTACTGGCATTGTCAAGAGATTTTGTTCTTGGGTTGATGGAGCCCATCCAAGTATAACTGGTATCAGGTTGCATCTGATTTTGTCCCACAGAGGTTCGTACTCTGTGTTGCAGCCGTGTATGGCCCTTTGCTTATAAGCCCACTCTTTTTGCAGGGATTTTACAAAGGCTGTGTATACTGCCTGTGTGCTTTCTGGAGCGCACTCTGCAAAAGACTGGACATAGCCTGTCCACTTGTCAACGTTTTCCGCGACAAATTCACGTCTCTTCTCAAGTGACCCTATGATGCCCCCGAGATCCAACTACTTTCAGCTCTGGGAACAAACGTCTTGCCCCTGCTTCGAATCCTGGTTTCACTGTATGTGAATGCAGGAAAGAAGCATAATTTTTAGAAATGTAGCTTGGAACCTGCTATTGCATATTCCTTATTATTCGATCAATCTTCTTCTTCTTTTGGCACTACAGCCCACACTGAGCCTTGGCCTCCCAAACAACATCTCTCCATCGTACTCTTTCCAGTTCCTCACTTGCATTGTCCTCAAGTCGTCCTCCACATTGCACAGCCATTGTCTTCTGGCTCTTTCTCTTTCCGTCCATTCTTTGGTTCATCCTTATACTCGATCAATACATTTTGATAATTTTTGTTCTGCCTGTCCTAATTTCTTATGTATTTTTCTTCGGTGATGAGAATGAAACCAACAGCAGCTCGATTGGACAGCTAGTTTTGATGCAAAGATACACATGTATCTGGCCAACGTATAATTTTGGTCATTTGACGATTTTAACATACTCAACTCTCCTATTCTTGATCTTGAGCAACAATCAATGGATGCTTGATCTTAAGCATCCGTGGGTGTAGCCTTCCTAGCGCCACAAGGGGCTTCAATCAAAAGAACACTTGGACCAAAGATCTGGTCTCCTCTTTTCTCCTTCACCCGAAGCCTACTTCCATGGAGAGAAGACTAGGCGTGGTGCTGACAGTCCAGCCCATTTATGTTGCCTTTCGACCACCAGTCCTTCTGTTCCTTTTTATTTAGAAGTAATCAACCAACAATAAGGCAATACAACAGTCAAATATATTCACCCATTTCACCACAATCTCCAGCACAGGGAGCTGAAGAGGAAACTGCCCCCAGGACCAACCGGCATCATAACCTTTGATTACCAACTAAACGGGACCCCGCTGTCTAGGGTACATATGGTGCGTGATCTTGGAGTCAATTTCGATCCAGAACTTACCTTCTGTGACTATATTGACCTCATTACGAGCAGAGCGATGAGGTCTCTGGGTTTTCTGAAGAGGCACACAAGGGACTTCACCAGCGTTCCTACCATCGTCCTTCTGTACAAATCTCTCGTGCTCCCCATCCTCAAATACGCGTCGGTAGTATGGTCTCCACACTACAAGTACCTCATTGCCCAATTGGAGCGTGTTCAAAGGAAGTTCCTGCGTTACGTCGCCTTCACGTTACGGATCCCTTCCGGCGCCATTGATCATCAGATGGTCTGACCTGGCCTTTCTGTGCAAATTGTTTCATGGAACCATCGACTCCCCTTCTCATCTAGATGCAGATAAATATTTCCATACCTCAATTCTATTCTCGTTCAGCTTCTCTCTTTCACAACACGTTCAATCCAACAAATTACTTGTACCACAGACCACTTTCAAGGATCCCCAGCGAAATGAACGCAATATTAGTAAATCACCCCGATCTGGACTTTTTCATCTCATCACTTTCAAATTTCAAATCGACTCGCACCAATTAACCACCTTCCAACCATCCTAGTCACTATCATATTATTTACGTCCTTAGTATAAGTTGAAATTGTTATTGTTTTTGTGTTGAGTTACACGTGTCTCTATTATCGTTAATTATTATCTCCTATCAATCCATTATTTTGAATTACTTAAACTTTGTAATTGGGCTTGCCCGTTTTTTTACAAATAAACAAACCAGGCAACAGCCCAACATGCTCCTTTGCTCTTTATCTTTCTATTTTGCCCATTGCCTAGGCTACCTTCTCTCTCAAGAACTTCAATGCAAAAATTTGCACACTTAGATTCTGCTGTCCGCATAAGTAGTAGGTATCTGTTTAGAAGGAGTTGGGCCCTCAACGTTGCCCATTGAACTGCTAAACCTCTGAGCCATGGCCGCTGCTTTGTCTCTGGCTCTGAACCTCAACTGGGGAGACTTGCTGAAAGGCTGCACCCTTTATCACGTTTCTCATCATCTCGCATAGCACTAGGAGAACATTGCAACAATGGATGCTTGATCTTAAGCATCCGTGAGTGTAGCCTTCTGAAAGAACGTGGCAAGATCAGGATATGGAATAATATATTTCACCGTAAACTACCACGTAACAACCGAGTTACCACCTGTTGGTAACCTTGGGGAATCCACTGTAGTAGACGTCACTACATCTTCTCCCCCCTTCCTCATGTGATCAGCATGCATTCTGAGCTCCTGTCCATTTGCTAGTAGCACCGAATATGAAAGAGGACCTGTCTTCCGTGTCACCTGAGCTCTCTGAAATTCCCTGTCTTCTCTTCTTCGTTTAACCCACACCACTTCTCCCACGACAAACTCTTTATAGTGGCCTCGCGCATGCTGCTGCTGATCCAACTTCCGATCGATGTGCTCTGCGAGATTAGGCTTCAACAAAGACAAACGAGTTCGTAATTGCCGCCCAAACATCAATAAAGCCGGCGAACGTCCAGTAGTACTGTGCACCGAGTTACGGTAAGAACTTAGGTATTGTACTAATCTGGTCTTTGGGTCTTGTCCAGCGTTTTTGGATGCAGCAAATCTTCGTTTGAAAGTCCGGACGGACCTCTCGGCTAGGCCGTTCGTTTTTGGATGGTACAGAGTGGACATTACATGCTTGATAGTAATTCTCTTGCAGTAGTCCTCGAACTGTTGGGAGACAAACTGCGGTCCATTATCGGACACCAACATTCTGGGCAAGCCGAATCTAGCAAACATTTCTTCCAAAGCTTGAATTGTTTTCTCTGATGTGGTGAGTTTCATAGGCACAATTTCTACCCACTTTGTTGTGGCATCCACAACCACCAGCCAATTATGCCCTTCAAATGCAACTGCAAAGTTAATGTGCAGCCTCGACCAAGGCTCCTCAGGAACGTTCCAGGAATATACTGGGGACTCGGAATCCCATGGCCGGTGGCGTTGACACGCACTACATTTCTTCCTCTACTTCCTTGTCCACGTGAAGCCGCGCGATTGACCTCATGGCAGACGACCCCGGGTGTCCCTCGTGAAGTATATTTAACGCGTCATTTCTCAAAGAAGTAGGAATCACTATCCGACCCTTCCATATCAGCATTCATTCTTCAAACGACAGTTCTTCTCTTTTTTCAAAATACGTTCGCAAACCTTCTTCAATCCCTTCTTTCCGTGGCCAGCCATCCTGAATAAACCTTATAACTTTACTTAACAGAGGATCTGTCGAAGTTCTGGCAGTCATCAGCCTCTTAGAAATGCTTATTTCCTTCAATCTAGTATGAGCTATTCTTAACCCAAATTCAATTTCCGTTGGACTGCTCTCTCCCACCGGTAATCAGGAAAGCACATCTGCCGGGGTGTTGTCTTTCCCAGGTATGTACTCAATTTCAAAGTCGAACTCGCTCAGGTCAAAGGTCGATCCAAATAAGGAACCAAGTGCATTGTTGCCCAATCTTGGGACGTGTCCTTCTAGTGGGTATTCTCTTTGGCTTCTCAACTTAGCACAGGGTGATCTAGGTCGAACTCTCTCAATATCAAATATTATTTAACAGTAACCCCAAGTTCCTTCAACTTCGCAATTTCATCCCTCATTTTTTTTACTAACAGTCGACAAAGCTATGAGGTAAATAAATAAAACAAACTTATTTGCACCATTTTATTCAGTACAAACGTATAACTTTTGACAAAAATAATAACAATAGTTAACAAAAACCTATCACAACAATTTTACTCTACCGTAAACAAAGTTACAAAAAAATTCCAGGCTTTACAAAAAATGCTTTCACGCGTCACGTGATTTATTGTTGTAGGGAATATCAAGCGGCTTCCTAACGGTCAATTGACGTTTTGAGCAAAATCTGACAGGTCTCAGAACACGGGTGTTGTAGTCAAATTTAATGGCGAACAACCACCACCTTTCATAATACCAACGAAAGTTGCGATTTCAAAGTGGTTTTTGTGATAATTGTTTCTTAACCCTTAACATGACACCACATTTCTTAACTGTGGACAACACCAGTTAGTGTGACTCACTACGTTCCTGGATATCAAGGAAACCGAGGCATGTGTGGGAGTTATTATCTACCGTATTGGAGAATCCGTCGTAACCAGCAAGTCGAGTACAGGAGGCGAGCGCTTTCGATGTAAGGGCATCATCTTCAGGCCGTCGAGAGAGTACTAAAGTTTGTCAGTCAGTCGTTCTATTTATATAGTCTGGGTGGGGGGGAGTACGATGTGCTCCCAGCCGCTCGAAAAGTGAAGGGGAAGTGAACGCGGCCGGGCTCAAGCGTTGCGATGTGCTCCCGGCGCGGTCGAGTTCCTTCGATCCCTACGATACAAACAGACGCGATGTACTCCCCACTTTCGCAAGTAAATGTGGGAGAGACGCGATTTTTTATAATGGGTACAAATTTTTGTTCCACAAGACATTACGGTGTGGAGAAGACCGGTGGCAAATGAATGCAAATGCTATTTGCGGATATTGAATGACGATATTGTGTTCTCAAGCGACCACAATCATGACACCAATTTGGACATGAACAAAGTGAGGATCACAGCTGCAGTTAAGAGGAAAGCCACCGATGACATTTCTACAGCGCGTCGAAAGGTACCTAAATTAAATTAAATTATTGTTATATCATTATATCAGGTTTTACTCTCCATATTAAGGGAGTTATGGCCTTTTCAGTGACCAAAGGTTGATAACACGAAAAAAATCTTAAAAGTGAAAAAAGTAGGATTTAGGAAAGTAAGTAGGAAAGTAAGAAAAAAACTAAAGTAAAAGTAAAAAAAGTAAGAAAAGGGACAGGAGTTCCTATATTATATCCATGACAACTATGTAGCCAATGATGCTCTTTTTCCACCCTCCGTGTGGAACCACCCTTCCTTTGTACGAATATGTAACAAGAGTCTCGAAGAAACTATCGCTGGGTTTCTTCCCCCTACTACTTGACGAATGTTGTATGCAGCCGATATTTTAACCTCTTTGACGAATGTTGAATGAAGCCAACACAAAATTTTTAACCACACCTTCTTCAGAAGACAGTCTTAAGTCTGTGAAAGTGGGAAGGAAAGTTTTGTGTTGGGAGTACATCGCCGGATGCGTTTCGAACCAGCCTGGGAGCACATCTCTTTCCCGGGAGCACATCGCCGAATACGGTTCGACCAGCCTGGGAGCACATCGCTGGGAGCACATAGCTACGGGAGCACATCGCAAACCCCCGTCTGGGTGAAGTGGAGGTGAAAGGATTAGAAAGGAAAGGGGGCCACGTGGTAATGAGACCACGTGGTGAAAGGTTGCTTGTCTGTCATGTCAAGTGAAAGGGAGAGATCGAACACTAACTTCCAGACAACCAAACGACCTAGGATATCACAATTTCAAACAATAAATAAAAAAGTAATCAACTAACCAAAAAATAGATAGTATTCAAGTTAGAAGTAGATATAGATGTAAGTAAATAATTTTAGCAATAAGTTAGTTATGTAAGCTAGTTTATAATATATTCATAGTTTAGAATAGAAGACCACATGTTACCACGTGGTGAATGTACAATTAGCTAATAGGATTAGTTTTATCTCTCCCTTTCACTTGACATGACAGACAAATAACCTTTCACCACGTGGCCTCCTTTCCATTCTTGTCAAAAGATGGTCAAAGACTTTGTCAAAGACTTTTTCTCAAATTAGAGATTTTGTCCGACGGTCCGACTTTGTCAAAAGACTTGAAACTCAACTTTGTCCTAAGCTAGCGCTCAGCCTGAAAAGGCTAGTTGCACACGCTTAGCTGAAGAGATCCAAAAGATCGAAACGAAGTACCAAACTTAACTATCCATTGAAAATGGGAATTTGAAACTTTGCAACTCAACCCAAAAGCATCTTGATGCAGAAGGGGCAGTCAAACATTTGTTTCAGTGATGATGGGATTTTGGTAAACCGTTTTCGTCATAATATGACCGTCCATGGGAAAAGGGACCTTAAGTTAAAATGGCAAAATGTTCAGGAGAGCAGTTTTAAGAAAAAATGCCAAAAAAATCGATTTTTGGGTTTTGATCGATTCTGATGCAGCAACTATCCCTCTTTATGGAGATACAGGCCGTTTGCAAGGTTATATCGATTAAATAATCGAAAAATGGAAAAAATCGAGAGAAGGTCAATCTCAACAAAAGGGACCTTAAGTTAACCACCCCCCCCCCCGCACCATAATTCATATGGAGCGGAGGAGGGGATAACTTAAGGTCCCTTTTCCCAAAGCAGTGTTTCCAACAGTTCCCAAGAGATATTATCTCTTGTTTTTCTATGATTTGGCTAGATAACGATTTTTGCTTGTTTAATTCAGAACTTGAGAGAAATAAACTGATAGGTACGAAATTTCTGCTAGGAAGAGGTAAGTAAGTGGGGATGAACCTGCGTCACTGCCAACCGGTCGCAAGACTAATGGCCCAAAAATGTTTAGATATTGGTTGTGAATGAGTACCTAATGGATGAAAAAAAAATTGGCTCAAAATTCCTGTTAGAACGGCGAATATTCACATTTGAACACTTGAAAAATGTTGGTAAACTTTGAGGCTTGTTTTCTCGAAACTCAAACTTCGAAAACTCATAACTTTTTGAAAAAAATCGTAGAAAATGTTCAGATATTGGTTGTGAATGAGTACCTAATGGATGAAAAAAAAATTGACTCAAAATTCCTGTTAGAACGGCGAATATTCACATTTGAACACTTGAAAAATGTTGGTAAACTTTGAGGCTTGTTTTCTCGAAACTCAAACTTCGAAAACTCATAACCTTTTGAAAAAAAATCGTAGAAAAATTTTGAAAACACCATCGTGTTCAGCTACTCTTCTACTATTCGAAAATACCAATAACTCCATTTTCACAAAATCTAACTTAAGGTCCCTTTTCCCATGGACGGTCACATATCTCGGTGACTCATCAGCAACGCAAAGAAGCGTTGGAACGATTTGGATTTAACTCTTTGACTACCAACGGGACATATCGTCCCAACCGTGTAAATCACTATACTACTGGGTTTTCAAGCAATAATATTCGCCCCAATCTGTGTCCCAGTGGTAGAGGTATAACACAATGTCCTCTTGTTCCAATGGCAGCCGCTAGACTGCATGGCATGACTGATGATAATGCGAAGAAGCGTCTGGAACCTGCATTTGTGTGGAACACAGCTTTTTCTTTAGTGTAATCAGTGTTTCTTATCAGTTTGAGTGTCGGCCAGTATCAGAAGCTGTTTTTTCCTCGTGATAAAGTAAACAAAATCAACATGCAATCATAATATTATTCGATTTTACGAATTCTTACTGGTCGTTGTTGTTGGTATGGGACAATATGTCCCATTGGTGTTTACCTACTTTTGTTCCCGATTTTTTTTTTTTTTTTTTTTGCCTACGTTTTTAATTCTATTTGAAGTTTGTAGCGAGCCGTTTTTCATTTTATTTGCAGTTTGTAGAATGGATCGAAAACGACGCTTTACAAGCGAAGAATTGCGGGAAATACATACTTACATGATTTGGATTATAATTTTTACATAACAATATAATTTCTATTGTACGGGGTTTGCTGTGATTTTTACAAAAAGAAAAAAAATGATTTGGGTTCTAAATGATTTTTTTACATATCATTTGTATTGTTTGAATACGATAATAGATTTTTACTGTAATAATGGGGAAGTTGGTCCCACTTGATCATACCAGTGGGATAATAGATCCCATCTGATCATACCAGTGGGACAATGGGTCCCACCCCCTAATTACCCCCCCTCTCATCCTATTCTCAAGATATTGAATAATTACCATTCATTGGTCATACCTAATGGATACAAATTAAAAACACTAATTTTCTTGATAAAAAAAAAATTGGTAGTCAAAGGGTTAAAGCGAAATTGCTTTATTCGACATTTGTCAAAAGACGGTCACAGACTTTGTCAAAGACTTTGTCAGTTTAGCTAAGAAGCTATTTCCGAAGAGTTTAAACATTTGTCAAAAGACGGTCACAGACTTTGTCAAAGACTTTTTCTCAAATTAGAGATTTTGTCCGACGGTCCGACTTTGTCAAAAGACTTGAAACTCAACTTTGTCCTAAGCTAGCGCTCAGCCTGAAAAGGCTAGGTTTGCACACGCTTAGCTGAAGAGATCCGAAAGATCGAAACGAAGTACCAAACTTAACTATCCATTGAAAATCCTTTCCATTCTGATCCTTTCACCTCCACTTCACCCAGACTATATAAATAGAACGACAGACTGACAAACTTTAGTACTCTCTCGACGGCCTGAAGATGATGTCTTTACATCGAAAGCGCTCGCCTCCTGTACTCGACTTGCTGGTTACGACGGATTCTCCAATACGGTACGTAGATAAAAATTGTATTCTTATAACTATAGAACTAACCCCATTCATTTAATACCATGTGTGAGAGGGTTGGGGGGAACAGTAGAAGGCCTAATATAATTGGCACCATCTCATGCTCAGTGTTGCCAAACTACCACTCTGAAAATTCACTGTGGGGGTCCCATACTCAGGTGTCGCGTTAAAGGCTAAATTCCACAATCAATATCACAAAAGTGTAGTCGATTGAATAATGACTTACAAAATTTGAATCAGCACGAGGTAAAAGAGACAGTAAGAGGTGAAAGGTGAGGTCTTCTGGTTGGCTGGCAGGTACAGAAGTGAAAAGAAGTACAATCTGTTTGAAAAGTGAGGAAGACGAGGGAAACGGGGGATCAAGGTTCACACGGTCTGCCATGCCTCCACACTGGTGGTTTTTACATGACGTCACAAACTTGAAATGATAGAATCGGTTGGTTCATTTTCAAGGTAGCTAGGAACCCACACAAGAACTTAACGAAGGCTGCAGGACAAGGTGTGAGATAAGAGGAATAAATATTAGTTACAACTCTCATGCATTGATTCAAAACAGAATTATGCACTTCACCTTCGTTTTTCGACCCATTTCGAACGGTGTAATCAGATTTGAGTTTGCATGGAAAATAAGGAAGTTGAGACCATTTTAGTGCCGCAAGGTCTAAAACACGAGAAAGAAATTAAAAAGTGAAAAAAGGCGGCATTTCGAGTGGGTTTCCAAACTAGTAAGTCCTGATCGCCTCCACCCCTTCCCCTTTTGAGTTGTATTGGTTTGGGACTGCTTCTCCAGACAAATCTTTAGAATAGAATGTTCTACAAGGCAGACATGGGAATCCTACAGTTATCTATACAAAGGGGTGAATGCCAGTTGAGTAGGAAAACTATAAATCAGTGACAAAACTATCTGAGCAGAGTTCAGTGCTCGAGCTGACATCTCTGATCGGAGCAGAGTTTGAGGCCTGCACTGTCCTCATCTTTCCTCATCTAACCTGGAAGTGCAGGCCTTAAGGTGCCCCTACACTATCAAGCGGCTTGATCAAATGCCTGAACCTCTGATTGATGGAAGCTTCAAGCGTGCTTCAATCAGCCCTTCAATCATTTAATCAAAACTCTCACGTCAGTCGAAGCATAGAAGTGGAACAGTGTGTGTTGCGATCATGCTTTCGCTTTTTCAATTTACAATGGTGTCAAATTCAGATTTGGGCTTCCTAAACGCTACATTGGTTGCCGCGAAGCGGGAAAAGAAGCAAAAGAAAAAACAACGGCGGTCTAAGGAGTGGTACAAACTGAGAAACCGCTTCACTCATGAACACCTCCTGAACTTCCTGAGTGATTCGGAACCAGAAGACTACTGGAACTTTTTGAGATTGAATACACTTTTGATTATCTACTGGGTTCACTCCGCCCTGACATTGAGAAGAAGGATACAAAGATGCGTGAAGCAATTCCTGCAAGTCAGAGATTGTCTATTACATTGGCATGGATTTAGAAGACCTGAAATTCACGTGCGCCATTGCTCGACAGACTCAACAACACATCAACGCCATGGCTTCCACCGAGTGACTGACGCAATGCTTGACGAATATTGCCCTAGACTATCAAGCCGCTTGAGTCATTCAGAGTTTCTATCAATCACCGTCAACGCTTGGTTCAAGCATCAAATGGGCTTCTAAACTATCAATCACGCTTGATACAATCAATTTGGTCAAGCATTTGATCAAGCGGCTTGATAGTGTAGGGGCTCCTTTAAACTCTGCTCTTATTCAGAGATGTCAGCTCGAGCACTGAACTCAGCTCTGATAGTTATGTTCTCTCCAGTTATTGTTGCATCATCCCAAAGGGCCGGGCGTTTGCGCGCAAGTGGCTCCCAGTTCCGTGATAAACTGGATCTACCTTGGGTCTGTTCAGAGAGGCAGTCCGGAACAGTTCGGAACCAAACTGGAACTGAAAAGGGGAGGGGATAGAGGCGAATGGACTCCTCCAAGCCCCTCCGAACCGTTCGGGACTGCTTCTCCAGACAAATCTTTAGAATAGAATGTTCTACAAGGCAGACATGGGAATCCTACAGTTATCTATACAAAGGGGTGAATGCCAGTTGAGTAGGAAAACCATAAATCAGTGACAAAACTATCGGAGCAGAGTTCAATGCTCGAGCTGACATCTCTGTATCGGAGCAGAGTTTAAGGCCTGCACTGTCCTCATCTAACCTGGAAGTGCAGGCCTTAACACGTTGGACGCGGATCGTGTCTATGTCACGCAAATACTGGGGTCCCTGTGGCTGGCCGTGTCTATGTCACGCAAATCCCGGGGTCCCTGTGGCTGGCCGTGTCTATGTCACGCAAACATCTCTCGCAAAAGGTTCGAGAATATCTGCTCCTATTCTTTTGTTCTCAGTTACTGCTATTTTCTAGCTGTTTTTTGTGATGGATGAACTATTTATGAGACGAACGGTTCAATCCAGAGATGAATTGGTCGATGTTGAAGGTCATGAGCAGTCATCAAAGTGACACCTTATCATTGTGCGTTTCATGAAAAATGTTTCCGCCACAGTGGACCAATGCGTTTTTCCCCCGCATTCAAGGTGTTAAACTCTGCTCCTATACAGAGATGTCAGCTCGAGCACTGAACTCAGCTCCGACAGTTATGTTCTCTCCAGTTATTGTTGTATCATTCGAAAGGGCCGGGCCTTTGCGCGCAAGTGGCTCCCAGTTCCGTGATCAACTGGATCTACCTTGGGTCTGTTTAGAGAGGCAGTCTGGAACAGTTCAGAACCAAACTGGAACTGAAAAGGGGAGGGGATAGAGGCGAATGGGCTCCTCCAAGCCCCTCTGAAACGTTCGGGACTGCTTCTCCAGACAAATCTTTAGATTAGAATGTTCTACAAGGCAGACATGGGAATCCTACAGTTATCTATACAAAGGGGTGAATGCCAGTTGAGTAGGAAAACCATAAATCAGTGACAAAACTATCGGAGCAGAGTTCAGTGCTCGAGCTGACATCTCTGTATCGGAGCAGAGTTTAAGGCCTGCACTGTCCTCATCTAACCTGGAAGTGCAGGCCTTAACACGTTGGACGCGGATCGTGTCTATGTCACGCAAATACTGGGGTCCCTGTGGCTGGCCGTGTCTATGTCACGCAAATCCCGGGGTCCCTGTGGCTGGCCGTGTCTATGTCACGCAAACATCTCTCGCAAAAGGTTCGAGAATATCTGCTCCTATTCTTTTGTTCTCAGTTACTGCTATTTTCTAGCTGTTTTTTGTGATGGATGAACTATTTATGAGACGAACGGTTCAATCCAGAGATGAATTGGTCGATGTTGAAGGTCATGAGCAGTCATCAAAGTGACACCTTATCATTGTGCGTTTCATGAAAAATGTTTCCGCCACAGTGGACCAATGCGTTTTTCCCCCGCATTCAAGGTGTTAAACTCTGCTCCTATACAGAGATGTCAGCTCGAGCACTGAACTCAGCTCCGACAGTTATGTTCTCTCCAGTTATTGTTGTATCATTCGAAAGGGCCGGGCCTTTGCGCGCAAGTGGCTCCCAGTTCCGTGATCAACTGGATCTACCTTGGGTCTGTTTAGAGAGGCAGTCTGGAACAGTTCAGAACCAAACTGGAACTGAAAAGGGGAGGGGATAGAGGCGAATGGGCTCCTCCAAGCCCCTCTGAAACGTTCAGGACTGCCTCTCCAAACAGACCCAAGATAGATCCAGTTGAACTGGGAGCCACTTGCGCGCAAACGCCCGGCCCTTTGGGATGATACAACAATAACTGGACAGAACATAACTGTCGGAGCAGAGTTCAGTGCTCGAACTGACATCTCTGTATCGGAGCAGAGTTTAAGGCCTACACTGTCCTCATCTAACCTGGAAGCGCAGGCCTTAAACTCTGCTCCTATTCAGAGATGTCAGCTCGAGCACTGAACTCTGCTCTGATAGTTATGTTCTCTCCAGTTATTGTTGTATCATCCCAAAGGGTCGGGCGTTTGCGCGCAAGTGGCTCCCAGTTCTGTGATCAACTGGATCTACCTTGGGTCTGTTCAGAGAGGCAGTCTGGAACCAGTTTAGAACCAAACCGGAGCTGAAAAGGGGAGGAGATAGAGGCGAATGGACACCTCCAAGCCCCTCCGAACCGTTCGGGACTGCTTCTCCAGACAAATCTTTAGAATAGAATGTTCTAAAGGCAGACATGAGAACCCTGCAGTTATCTAAACAAAGGGGTTGAGTAGGAAAACCATAAATCAGTGAAAAAACTATCGGAGCAGAGTTCAGTGCTCGAGCTGACATCTCTGTATCGGAGCAGAGTTTAAGGCCTGCACTGTCCTCATCTAACCTGGAAGTGCAGGCCTTAAACTCTGCTCCTATTCAGAGATGTCAGCTCGAGCACTGAACTCAGCTCCAATGGTTATGTTCTCTCCAGTTATTGTTGTATCATCCCAAAGGGCCGGGCGTTTGTGCGCAAGTGGCTCCCAGTTCTGTGATCAACTGGATCTACCTTGGGTCAGTTTGGAACCAAACTGGAACTGAAAAGGGGGGGGGGATAGAGGCGAATGGACTCCTCCAAGCCCCTCCAAACCGTTCAGGACTGCCTCTCCGAACACACCATTGAATGTCTTGTCTCTTTCCAAAGTGGAAATTGGTTAAAAGGAGGACTGGGGCCGAGCCTTGTGCTCTCCCCCTCCACTGCAAGCAGCAGAGGAAAAGCTCCTCCGGAGAGGGATTGTTCACACAATCAGAGTCAATGCATAATTGCATCTCCCTGTTACTTCTTACAGGTAGAAGCTGCATGTTCTAACTCATGCTTCCAGACTTAGCAGGTCTGGCGCCCGAGTTTTTGGTAATTCACAAAACTCACATGCTGGGATCCGAGTGCCAGGTCAACGTGCTGGCCATGGCCCTCGGAACCCTACCCAGCTCTGCAGAACCCCCACTGCAGCCCGGGTTTTGTAAACCACGCCCCCCGCGAATCCGACCTCAATTGGGGGGCAGACAGGTGGCACTTTGACTTTCGTCGGATGGCTGGTAGCCTGGGGCACCCCCCACCCGCGGTACCAGTGTAAGGGTAGGGCCGTGAACCAGTGTGCTGGCACGGCCCGCGCCCCAGAAGCCATGACTGGCCACAGGCCCGGAACAGATAGTTTAGAATAGACCACTTGTAATCCCATTTAATCTGGATTCGCGCGCAACTGGTGCACCCCCATTCAAATGCAACGTTGCCACACAACAGACCTTCCGAGCCAAGTGATTACAGCTTAAGATTGTTTTTTTTTTTTTTTTTTTTTAGTAGATAAGCAGAATGTGTGCAGCGATCAAAACTCGTACTCAATACTATTCTTCCCTAGACCGTAGGACAGCCACGTACACAAGGAATGAACATGAAATGTATAGTCACAGTAGTTCGTATATTAATAAATAAATTAGATAACAACATTATCTGACTAGATAGATTAAAATGGGAAGGATCAAGGTAGCAACTGTACGTGAAATATTTACTAAAACCATCACGTTTGGGAGCCGCGAAACTGCGGGGAAAATTGAAACTGACTGCTGTTTATGAAATGAAGCCTCGTAGAGAAATCCAGGATAATTTCCACGACAGAGGATAGGTATCCAGTAAAACACGAACTTCTCTCCAAAAGTACGTTAACTTCTGAACCAAATGAAACTGTTCCAATCCAGAGAAAATTCCTGTGATTTGAGCCAATTGAGGTCATACGATTCCACTAAGCTGATTAGGAAACATTTAAAAATCTCCATTATTATGTAAAAAGTTGGTTTTCTGCGGATTCCAAAACTTTCCTTTCCACTTTTTAGCATGGTTGTGAAAGTTAAAGTGACTTTTTCAACCCTTGAGAGAGCTTTTTACTCGCTTGAGAACGCTTTTACGCAATACGGAACCCTCCCACTTCTTTTCTTGTGCATTACAGATATTACCCACCTGTGTGAACCAGACTTTAGGACTGCTCTTAGGACCCACTGTTTTGATTGATTGTTTTTCCAGTTCTCATGCGTGCTAGTGCGACTTCTAACATGGAACATGTTTTAGCCGTAGGGTAACTACCAGACTAGGCCGTCGTGGGAGGGAGACGCGCCTTTTGGACACTCTGGTTTTCGAGGCACAAAGCTCTGAGCTTTTCTATGCATTTGAGATATGTTGCTAGGGAGAATACAACTTTTGTACTATACTTACCTACGACTAAAGGTTGTGCACTAAATTTGGCTAAAACATGTTCCACGTTTTTATCATTTACGCCGTAGGCTTTAAGCAGATACCACGCGCGAAGCACCGAGTTTTTTAAATTGTCTTGTCGTTTTTATTTATTCTTGGAATTATGACGGAAAAACACGTTTTTACTGACGAAGAAATAGCAGAAGTACTTTTGGAACTGCCAAACTTTAGAGAAAGTGTTTGAACCTACCGCCAGCAGTCGGTTCAAATAAGTGGCGCCCTCGACGTTCAGCCGCCCCCCACTAGGGGCCAGCACGCCCGCCCCGCTTACGCCCGAGTACCGATGCAAATCATGCTCATTTGCAAACAGGAATATAAGAACCAGTACGAGTAATTTAAGGTACAATAGACGAACATAATAAGTACAATCAAATAGTTCATTTCCCTGAAAGTACGATGTCAGAGTGGCCTTGTTTTGACAACTCCCAGGAACCCCGATCCACCATCTTAATTCTCGTCACCGATGTATGCGCGTTTGACCATCTACTCCGTGATATTTTTTTTTTTTTTTTTTGATATATTATTTTTTGATCTGACAAAGACGAAGATCATGGTTTTTCAGAATGGAGGTAGACGTCGCGCAGCCGAGCATTGGAGTTTTGGAGGCAATGGGATAGAGATCGTGAGCGAGTACAAATACTTAGGAATGACGCTCACTCCTCGGTTGTCCTACACCAAACATGTCAGGCAGAAGGCTCACACCGCAAAGTTCACCCTCAACAACATTTGGGGAAAACTATTTGATGAGGCATCGGTTCCAGTGAGGGCTAAGATGGAGGTGTTCCGATCGGCTGTACGATCCGTCCTGTGTTATGCGGCGCCATGCTGGGGATGGAGAGAGTATGGGGGAGCTGAGGGGGTTCAGCTTATGTTTATAAGGAGGCTGTTCCGGTTGCCGAGGTTTGCTCCAAACTACATCCTGCACCTGGAGACTGGATTGGACACCGTTTTCGCATTCACGCTCGAGGCACTTTTTGAGTACCTGCTGAGAGTTGCCCGTCTTCAGGATAGCCGCCTACCGAGAATCGTAGCGAGAGAGGTGATCGGTAAGAATGTTTCTAGGGCCAGGCACTTGGATCATCTCTCAACCGAGCTCGACGTCCACAACCTCCTGGATTCGCTGGATTACAAGATGAACAGGGCTCAGGCGGATGCCTTGCTGGGAGAGTTCAAAAAATCTAAGCGCGAGCAGTTCTGGCGGAGGGCCCTAGACTCAGAAAACTTCATGCTCTACAGAGAATTGGACCCCTCAGTCAAGCCTCTAAGCCTTATAGAGGACACAGAAATGGATCTTGGGGCAAGCAGATGGCTCTTCAAATTAAGGGGAGAACTACTCCATCTTAATGGAAAACCTTATCCCACTGACAGATGTGAGCAATGCGCCTTATGCAACACCCGTCAGAGAGAAGATCAATTTCATTTCCTTTGCATATACCCGATCCTGTCAGAATTTCGATGGACCGCCTTCGGAAAACCGGTTCTTGGACATGAGGAGGTAGTGGCTCGACTGAACGGCGAGGGGTGGAAAGACCTCATTGTTTTTTGTAAATTAGCATGGCGCTATAGATCGATGCTGGTTAGGGAATTCAATTTTTGATATATTTTGCCTATAATTTAAAATCCCGTTCCAATACCTAATTTTATTTTACTATTACCAACACTACCGACAGACGGTTTAATTACCATGTTGTAACGTTTATTTTTTACAAATGAGAAAATAATTTATGTTATTCATTTAATAAACGATTATCTATCTATCTATCTACCGTGATATTTTTTTCAATGCTATTACCACCCGTTTTATGTACAATACATAGTTATTCAAGTGCATATTCGTAGTTCTATTGACGCCCTATCCCGAGATAACAACGAATATGCACTGATTGTACTTATTATGTTCGTCTATTGTACCTTAAATTACTCGTACTGGTTCTTATATTCCTGTTTGCAAATGAGCATGATTTGCATCGGTACTCGGGCCTAAGCGGGGCGGGTGTGCTGGCCCCTAGTGGGGGGCGGCTGAACGTCGAGGGCGCCACTTATTTGAACCGACTGCTGGCGGTAGGTTCAAACAGACACTGACGGATTTAGTGATGATGAAGACGATGGAGATGATCTTGTAACACAAGCTGAAAATTTGCGTCAATCTTTGCAGCATAAGTACAATATTGATGTTGTCCAATCAATTTTTAAGTTAGTTTAAAGTTAGTTTTAAGTCAAATTCATTTCTGAGCCCTGAAACCCTCCAAAAAGAATTATAGATAGCTTATTCTAATATTGCATCAGAAGCTCAACATTTGAGAAAGATCGGACGGTTTTTGAGGGAATTCCATTTGCGAAAAAAATTGTGGGCGCTCAGTTGCGAAATTACCTTTAAAAGTACGGGGAGAGGTTAGCGTAGAGACATGCTCACTCTAGCCACTTGTTTTCACATTTCCTGAATCAAAGAAATACGAGAAGAACAAAATACTCTGCTGGTAGAAGAATCTCTGGAATATCAAGTCCTGAAAAGGTTCCCTGGAGAAAAGCTCTCCCAAGAGTTAAAAAGTAGGGTTTACTTTTTTTTAAACCATCCTAGAAAGGAAAGTTCTCAGAAACGTCGGAAAGGTTAGCATCTGCGCGTGCTCGCTCTAGCTGGTTCTGCAAAACCAGATACGAAAAGAACAAACAAAACAAAAACACTACCAGCCATCAACTATTTCCCGCACTCTTCATTTAAAAATTGACTAAATATGTTCCATTTATGAGAGAGAGAAAAGTAAAGAGGAAGAAATTCAACGAACTTTTTTAGACCTCTTTAAATCTTCATTACAAGAATTTAACCTCGCTTACCACAATCAGTACTCAATTTTCCCTTTAAAAAAAATTCGTAGTTACACATAATTTTTCCTTTCCTGTCTTCTAAAGCGATTACCAAGCAGGACGGATAAAATATCAACACTCAACATCGCACGTTACAAATATTAAAAGGGTTCGTAAAATTCCTTATTGTATGCATTTTTTGGAATAATTCTTAAATTTCACTAGAAGGGATTAAAACATACGTCGTACCTACTGAGGTACGCCTACGACACTTTTCTCAACCAAGAAACATTCAAAACTACAATCGGCACCCGCATCTTGATGGTATTTCACGATTTTCAATCGAGATTCTGGTTGCTTGAACATTTTAACATCCTAAGGGTTTGTTGAAGCATTTTCGATCAAAATAATGTAGGTTAGGTAGATTTTGAGGTAAGAATTTGATTAGCGTTTCTGAGCACACGTGCAGCGGGGGCAGAGGTACTGGTAGAGTGGGCTATCTACGCCATGTTTATTCTGCCGTGTGAAGGAAGAACGACTCAACTCGAAAATGGGGTTTTTACGTATCCCTCCCCCCCCCCCTACCTTTCTGATGAACGAGTCAAAATTTCGAAATTCACCCCGGAAGGGGTTGAAATCGTTAGGGGTGTAACTTGAAAATTCCCTAATTTTAAGCAAAAACGTCTCAACTCCATGCTCTTTAGGAAAAACATCTCAACTCCTCGATTAAAACGCCCTAACTAGCTAGATTTGCTATTTATTTGGGGAGAAAAAAAGACTCAACTCGCTGAAAACGCCGTTGAGTTGTTTTTCCTCCACATTGTTGGCTTCAAGATCGGGTTGAGGCGTCTCGTATGGTTGTCGATATTTGACTCAAATGACAAGAATCGATTGAAGGTAGGTGTGTAAAGAGGAATAATGTACCAGTCGATTAAGTTGAACAACATATGAGGTCTGAAAAAAATGGGGTCACGGGAGTGAATTTATGGCGAGTTTTCCAGAAAAACTTCGAAGCTGATTTCTAGGTTTTCGAAAATTTTGAGTTGAGTCGTTCTTCCTTCACACAGCAGTATTGATAAAATTTACTATTTACGGGCTGTCCAGTGGTGAAGTACATTTTCCCCTGTCATCTCCTATCACTTTCATCAAGCTGATGTTTGTGCCTCATTTTTATAAATACAAAACGTTGAGACTAATTGGGAATTCGTCTCAATTTTAGATTCTGGAATTTCAAGTCAAATCCTATATTAGATTGTAGATGAATCCGCGGATCAGGGTGATGGAAGCCGAAAGCGCTGAAGCCTAGTGGCGATTCGATGTACTTTTCGATGCGATATTTAACATCGAAATAATATCGGAAGGCAGTATCGATATCGATAAAATATCGGAAGAAAAAATCGATATCACTAATATCGAAAGAAAAATGTTGATGTGACATTGTCACTGATATCGAATATGGTTTTGCATATTTTTCATCAATATCAGTGATATCGATTGAATATCGAAAGAAAAATACTGATTTCACTGATATCAAATATGTTTTTGCGTCTGTTTTCATCAATATCAGTGATCAAGATAAATTATCGAAAGAAAAATATTGATTTC
Source organism: Apolygus lucorum (assembly GCA_009739505.2). Taxonomy (NCBI): domain Eukaryota; kingdom Metazoa; phylum Arthropoda; class Insecta; order Hemiptera; family Miridae; genus Apolygus; species Apolygus lucorum. Next base: position 3,572,600 of record CM019173.2, on the reverse strand, counting down.
ACTGATATCGAACGTGTTTTTGTCGTTTTTTTAAAAATCGATTTCTACTAACACAATGCCAGTTCAAATTTCACTCGTAAAAAGTTGAATTAATACATAATAATAGTAAATTAAATTTAAATTTAAAAGAAGTATGTCGAACATAGTGGGTTATCATGTTATTTCAACATTGTTGTTTATATGTAGTGTTCATCTTCCCTTTCTATTTATTCTGATTTTTTATAATTTTAGGAGTAATTGATGAATTACAGTGGGAAGAAATATAACCACCACAACCGATAATTTTTTCTTTCGATATTAATAATTTCCATTCGATATTCGATAATATCGCAAGAAAAATATCGATATAAATATCGGAAATATCGAAACAAAACATCGATATCAATAAATATTAGATGCATCGAATCGTCACTACTGAAGCCTAGTGGCTTATTGTGCTACTCCGCGGATTCTGTTCCTAGTCAAAGAGTCCTAGCCCTTTGGTAAGGGCCAGTAGCGGTTTGGCTAGATTTGTGCTGGGAAAAGCCTCCATGGGTGTAGGTGAGCCGAGGAGGTGAAACCTGCAATTTGATAGCATTTCGCAATCAAATATTATGTGGGAGGCTTTTTCTTTGGCCTCTCCACACAGCCTGCAGAGGGTTGTATTATGGTTTACCCCAATGCGGTTGAGATGGAATCGGAGTGGAGTGAAGCCCGTTACCAGGCCAACCACTTACCTGACTTCCTTGCGGCTTAGCCGCATCAGCTCTTCTGTGGCGCTGGTGTTGGGTTTGGCCACCATGCGCTTACTTAGAGCATGCCCTCTAAGGTTTGACCATCTACTAGTGGTTTCATTGGTGACCCACCGGTTTATGGTCGCCCTAAAGGAAGATTTGGGAATGCCGATGGCTGGCTCTGGACCAATGAACGGGGTTAGTGAGCCCCTTCTGGCCAGCGCATCTGCTTTCTCATTTCCCGTTACTCAGCTGTGTCCTGCCACCCACTCCAGAGAAACCCTGTTGTGTTGCGATAGGAAGCAGAGGGTCTGGAAGCAGTCCCACACTAACTTTTAGTTAATGGAGGAAGCGGCTAATGCCTTGATCGCAGCCTGGCTGTCCTCCGCAGACTTTCCCCAGCGCAGACTAATTGCAAGTACTTCAGCCTGAAATACTGAGGCATATTCTCCCAGAGGAGCTGAGTGGCTCCATCTGGGATTAGTCCCGTAAATTCCAATCCCTGTACCATTCCCTATTTTGGATCCATCTGTATACCAGAATAGGTCGTTGGGACAGCATTGGGAGATTTGCTGCCCCCCTGATCTTATGATTGATCTGTTGGGGTGTTTCTCGGCGAAAGTTCTAGGCATAATGTCCGCCACCATGTCAAGCATGGAGTTGTGCCCTGGAGGTGTGACTCCCTCCATATTCCATTCCTGCCTCAGGGCTGCCAATCCTATATAGGGCCCTAGAATAACGTGTAACACCAGGAATACCCAAGGGAAAAAATTACCGTAGAAGAAAATGCCTTAACAAGCGAAGCCTCTGTCAAAAAACACCACGAAAATCGAGGGAAGCTGATCACGTCACACGCCAGGGTTCCTCCCGCAAAACTGTGCCGAGGCGAAGTGTAAAAGGAGTTTAGGCAAATAGTGTCAGAGAATGTCAACAGGTAGAGTTGTAGGCGTCCCCTGCAAAATGACCATCAGTTTAAATATGAGCCAAGCAAGACACGGGTGGTGGTACCACGGAGTACGCCTACTGAGATGCCCAGCTCATGCAACTCCGTGGCACTTTTCCAGCACCACACTCCGCGCCACAACAGGGTTGCAGCCATCACCCTGATGTTGTTGGGTGCAAAAAGTTGGAATATGGAGGTTTTCAATGGTGCTGAATCCAAATTTGAGGTCAAAAACCTGAATTTCCGACCCACCGAAATACCCCATAAGATGCTATCAGCTGGAGCCAATTGATGGGACGAGAGTCTCGTCATGAGACTGATCTTTGCGGATGTCGACTTTTGGAGCAGATTTTATGCGTTACAGACAAACAACACGATTATTGACTCAGTCTCGTTTATTGACAAAATAACCCGAATCATTGTTTTTTTTGAAAACAATTCTACGCAGAACGTACTGCGCGCTTCTGCGTAATCCACCAGCCATGTGAACGCTTTTACGCACTTTCTGCACTACGGAACACCCCCACTTCTCTTCTTGCGCATTAAGGACATTACGCACCTGTGAGAACCAGGCTTAACCTGTTGAAAGAATTACTAAAAACGCGAATAACGTGATTGCTTCTCTCCTTTTTCTCGATTTAATTAAACTAAATACAGCGGTGAATACACAAAACTCTCGTTTTCAAGGATTATTCAAGCAACCAAAATCTCAATGAAATAAATTACAGAATCAATTCTAAATGACAACAGAACCAACCACTACTTGAAAGATAAACTTTCATCAATTCCTCCTAAAAAATTCCAATATCACGCGAGTCCGTAGACTCTATTCACTATAAAAAACGCTCTCTGATAGGATTATTATTATTATTATGAATTTTAATTACGAATCTTTGGTTCAAATACAATCTATCTTATAATAAATAAATAAATAATTTAAAACAACTCGACAACAGCTTTGAAGCTAGAATTTCACTAAAATAACTTACCTAACACGGCAATGTTTTCAACAACCTCTCTTTAAGTAAGCGAATCGTTCAATGAGCTGCAGGAAGCTCGTATTTTGACAAATTTGACTTAATGTGCTCCTTGAAAGAATGTGAGATAGAACGTGTACCCCGAGCCCGTTTTTGAAGGCCCAATTTTCACCCTCGGAAGCTTCAATACCGCACAAATGTGTTTCAAAACCTGCAATTTCTAGCAAACCCCGAAAAGTCTGCTTGAATATTGTGTTACCTTGAAAATTTATATGATTTATATATGTATAGTCGTTCGCCGTTCCTCGTTCCGGGTTAGTATTTCCCTTAATTACTGGCGCTTAAACTTTAATTGTTATACAAATGAAACAAGCAGCCAATAGGTGATAAACGCCTACTGCGAATTTTTACTTTGACAAACAACGAAACAGTCACCTATCACGACTCCGACGCTTTTAGCGAAAATCTAACTCAGAGAAAACTACCATCCAAGTCGACTTAGACGGTTGTTGCATAGCTGGAATCTTAGCTTGTAAGTCCCATCCAGAGTTGGATGGTTATTGCGAAACAGGGATGTGAGTGATGAAACTGTTATGAACTAACAAATTGTCGATAATTCTTGGGCCATGAGCTGACATTTTTCAGTAATAACTGGAGGTTATAAAGATACCTCCAGAGAAGAGAAATCTGAAGTTATCTCAATTTGACCAAAATTCTACTTAGATGGTTGTTGCATAACACGGTCTTGAACTTTAACGGCACTTAAGTCCAGTGGTTTTTTATCGCTTGAGTCACCGGAGTTCATCTTCGTTTTCCAAAACGTAGAGCATTTCCGGGCTCTCATGATCGTGGAGGCTGCCTCCTTGAGTACCTTGCGATAAAGTCTCAGTGAATGTTATCGTTCCTCAAGTACCAAGGTGCACGCACTATACTTCTCAGTATACGACTTATACCTAGTCCTGCCATAAGTTCTGTTACAATCAGTCGATGAACCGTGTAGCTCGAACGAGTGCACGCTGAGACCTGCCTTTGGACTCAGTGTTTATCTTAGGTATGGGGCTAGAAATCACCGCTCAGTTCATATTTATTATTCATATCGGTGAGATGGAGAGTGAACGCGAACAAAATCGTCACGCTGTCATAGCCCTTCATAAGGCAGGTAAATCAAATTCTGAGATTTTCCAAACCCTTAAATCGTTGAATATCAATCAAATGTTTGTGTGGCGGACTATTGATCGTTACACGTCCATCCAGTCTGTCAAGGACAGGCCGCGATCTAGTCGTCCTCGCTGTGTAAGGACGAAGAAAGTCATCAAAGAAGTCGAAAACAGAATTCGAAGAAATCCACTTCGGAAGCAGAAAATCATGGCTAGGGAGACAGATATTTCTCCCCGATCATCAAACATGACCTCAAGATGGGTGCCTTCGAAGAATGACTGGGCAAGGACTCACAGTGGGTTTGAAGAAGATCAGAGTTGAAAGAGCCAAAGCACTGCTGAGCAGGTACGCTAACGGTGGTCATCGCAATATTTTGTTCACAGATGAAAAGATTTTCACAACTGAACAAAAGTTCAACCGTCAAAACGACAGGGTTTATGCTCGTAGCTCTCGGGAGGCTCAAGAAAAAATTGGGAGGGTCGAACGAGGCCACCATCCTGCCTCAGTGATGGTCTGGTGGGGAGTCTGCTTTGATGGCACCACAAAGCTCCATTTTTGTGAACAAGGAGTTAAAACTTGGGTCAGAAACTACCAGAAAGATATCCTTGAGCAAGTAGTGAAGCCCCTGAGTGACACACTGTTCGAGGGAAAACACTGGGTCTTCCAGCAGGACTCTGCTCCAGCTCACAAGGCTCGGACGACGCAGCAGTGGCTGGAGGTGAACGTTCCTAAGTTTATTAGTGCGTCAGATTGGCCCTCAGGAAGCCCTGATCTGAACCCTTTGGACTACCAGCTTTGGTCCCATCTTGAGCTGATGGCTTGTCACAGAGGTCACCGTAATTTGGATAGTTTAAAGTCGTCTCTGGTGAAAGCTGTTCGTAATTTTCCTCAGGAAGTGCTGCGTGCTGCCATTGACGATTGGCCCCGGAGGTTACAAGCCTGTGTGAAGGCCAAAGGCTTACATTTTGAGTAATTCATCGCTTTTCTATCTTGTAACACATTATAATTTCAAAATAAAATAATTCAAGGTGAGTTTTAAGCTTAACATTATGTCTCCATGAATTTTTCCTTGTAACAGAACTTATGGCAGGACTAGGTAGATGATAAATCCATGCATGGCGCGTGGTCGAGCGACTCCCCAAGGTGGGTTAAGAACAAGTTATGCCCAGGTTTTGCACTTGCCTCGTCATACCACGTAAAATGTCTCAAGGTACACGTTCTAACCCGACAATAAATAGAAACTGATGCGTAGCGTGCAATTTATACGCGTACGAAGAAGGTGGGAAAGTTTTTTTTTCTCTTTAAATCGATCATCAGTCTTGTTTCAGTGATGGAATGTTTCAATTTTAAGGTTATAAACGTGACTTACGGTTTTTTAAAATAATTGTGGTTAAGGGATTGAGCGTGGGAGTGTGGAGTGAGCTCACTCGATGCCGAAAGTGTTGGTTTCTTCAACGGCGAGAAGCAGCTTTTCGTAGAGCGTCTCGGGCGACGGATAAGGCGGGAGGTCGAGGCGGTTGAAACACGTGTGAGCTCTGAAAGCAAGAGGAGAAATCAGGTCAAATTATCTAGTGATGGTCGTTTCAGTTAGGGCCGGTTACAATCCCAGAACCAGAATTAACTTTAAATCCGCAGATCAGGATTCTGACTGTTTCACGAAAGTAGAGTTTTGCTACCAGTGGGCGAAGTTAGCTCAATGAGCCCGGGAATGTCAACCTAAAGCGCGCAATCACGTTGCTAACCGCCCCAGCTGAAAAAGAAGTTAGTCCTTTGTCATTCATGTCACACACTCTGTCACTGGCGATCCAAAAAACGGACATTGTACTGCTAACCAGAGCGAGAATTGAGAGATCTATACCTATGAATGTGGATGGGCAGGAAATCATCACCTCTCCAGCCATTCGCTACCTCGGTGTGATGCTGGACGGGAAACTAAGCTTCTGGAGGCACATCAGTGGAGCAGCAGATAAGGCTGCAGATATTGTAAAAAAGCTAAGCCGACTGATGGCAAATCTAGGGGACCCATCACCCGCTAAGAGGAGACTCCTTATGCGAACTGCAGAGACAATTATGCTGTATGGAGCAGAAGTGTGGGCAGACTCCCTTAGGTACCAAAAGTACAGGGCACGTATGGAAGCTGTACAGAGGAGAGGAGCTCTGAGAATCTGTAGTGCATTTAGAACTGTCTCAGGTCCAGCATCACAAGTGATAGCGGGAACTATCCCAATATACCACCAGGCACTGGAGCGTAAAAGGATAAGAATGAGGAAGGCAGAGGCAATAGGGTGTGCGCCTGGGTAGGAAAAACTGTTTATTGCTATTTTTAATCCAAGATAGACCTCATTCTGAGAATTTTGGTACCAACCGCGACCTTCTAGCGTGTGTAAATCTTTTCCTATGAATTTTTAAAGTTTCGACCGTTTATGACGTCACAGTGGGCTGGGGGCTCCCGCCCAGGCGAGAGGGACGCGTGACGTCATAAACGGTCGAAACTTCGAAAAATCATAGAAACAGATCTACTCACGCTAGAAGGTCGCGGGTGGTGCCAAAATTCTCAGGATGTAGACTCCTTTCGATTAAAAATCTAAAAAAAATCAAGGCGCACCCCCCATTTCCATAGTAAAGAAGGAAGAGCGGGAGGAGACCATCCGTAGGTGGCAAGCCGTAGAAGGTGGACAGCCCTCATAATTGACGATCTAAAGGCTTGGTTGGAGAGAAAACACGGGGAAGTGAACTATTACCTGACTCAATTCCTCTCAGGGCATGGATACTTCCGCTCCTTCTTAGTAAAGATAGGGAAAGCTACTGGCCCAGAGTGCAGATACTGTGGGATAGAGGAGGATGATGTCTGCCACACCTTCTTCACACGCCCACAATGGGAGGGTATGAGGAGGAGTGCGGAAGAGGACATCGGAACGTTGCGTCCACAGACAATCATACATGAGATGATTAAGAACAAGTCGAGCTGGGACGCAATGGCAGTATTTGTCACATCAGTCCTCAAAGAAAAAAAGCTGGATGGAAGATGGGAGGAAGAAAATGAGGAATAGAATTGAAAGAGAGACCAGAAGTAGGAGCAGCCATTTGGCACAAAAAAAAGGGCTCACCCTGAAGTAATACTGTACAAGTGGTTCCGGGGTGAGTCCTAAGCAGAGGGAGTGGGGTTTTAGTTGGTAGGCCCAATGCATGGGGAGTCCAACACTGTTGGGGTGAACTTCCCCTTTGCTCTTAAAGAGTTTCCCCACTTCCGTAACAAAAAAAAAAAAAAAAAAAAGCGCAATCACGTTGCTAACTGCCTCAGCTGGAAAAGAAGTTAGTCCTTTGTCATTCATGTTACGCATGATGGAAAGAGCTAGAGCCTCGCTTTGTTTGTTTTGTTTTCTTGGTGGTAGATGACAAATGATGACAGTTGGCTACAGAAAAATGTACTGTTATAAATAAATTGGCAGCTGGGTTGCCACTAATTGGGTCTGTTCGGAGAGGCAGTCCTGAACGGTTCAGAGGGGCCCGGAGGAGTTTGGAGGAGTCCATTCGCCTCTATTCCCCTTCTTTTTCAGTTCCGGTTTCGTTCCGGACTGCCTCTCCGAACAGACCCATTGTCAATGTCTCCTCAAGATCACAGGAATCCTGGACAACTCCAAAGAAATTTCTTGATTCCGTATCAGCTCTGCTGACAAAAACTAGTTTGAATGTACTTACTACCACAACTGGGAAGATTAAACATGCAGCTGGTTGAGACCGATCAGGTACATACCTGGGAAGGCTGTTGGGCTTGCCCCATTTCTCCACGCAGAATTTACGAGGCCCTGTGGATCCTCTGAGAGCCGAGAAACCTTCGTAGGGCACCGAACTTGTTCCTGAAACCAAATCCATCGTGGGTCATCGTCCCTTCAGGAAGAGAAAATGGTTCTTGGATTCTATTCGGGACAAAGTACTGCAGAATCCAGTTAGACTCACACGAACACTCCGTGAGCTGGCCTACCGCAGCTATTATAGTGAAGAAATTCCTTCAACTGGCAAATTCAAAGTTCTACAATTTTCTTTACTTAATCATCAATTGTTGACATTAGAGAGTTTTCGCCACGTCTTTTGTGAGACCGTCTGCGTGTAATATCCATGCAACCGTCTGAAAATGGTGACTGCGCATGCGTGACGACTCGGATGGCGAGCTCGGTCGTCACGGACGACGCCAAATACCGGCTTTTGGCGGCGTTGAGGACAACGGCTTTCTTGACGACTCTACCCTTGATAACCTCACATTTTTATGACCAGTTTCAATTTAGATTGGATGAAGCAGGATTTTGTGTTGTGTTCGACTTTCGACTCCCGTGTTTTGGTTCTCGATTCTTTTTCCCAGGAATTATCAAGTTTTTCATCTCTCGAAACAAACTACTCGTCACCAGAATTCTGTTATCTTCGATCAAGATCAAGTGAATCCATCGTATACTATTGTTGACTCTGTGCGAATTTCACATTGTTTGAATGTCAATGAAATTTCTGAATAAATGCACCCGTGTTTTTCATTTAATGTTGTATATTATTTATTCATCTACCAACACATCTAACTACAGATCTACAATAAACAGGCGACCGGAGTCAGTTCACGTAAGTAGGTACCATTTAAGATTTCAATTGATAGTTCCGTTTGCTGTGATCATCGTACTTGTAAGTTGAATGTCAAGTTGGAAAAAGTCCTCTTACAACAGTTATGAAGTTATCTAGAGATAATAATTATCTAGCATAATTATTATGCTACGGTCGTGTTGTTAGCGAACAAGTAACCAGTAGATGAGAGACCCAGAAAAATGCAGTACGAACTCCGGAAAACGTAGGTTTGTGGTGTTCACTACATAGGTAACTACCCATTTAAACTAGGTGAATACGATCAAAATCATTAGTAGGACGGTTTATTTTATTTTTTTTTTTTTAATCGCAATGTTGGGTCAGAAAAGGAGGTGGTAAATAGGTATCCAAGTAGTAATAGATTTGTTCAACACGGCGAATCGCCGAATATTCCAAATTTCATTCTGAAAAACTCATTTCGAGACCCCCGGAGTCTGAATCAGCTGTTCGCTATCGGCCATTTTCGAGTGACTTCGCAGGTTGGTAGCTATTTAGCGTCACTTCCAGAGTCCGCACCTTGTTTTGTAACGACTCGAAATCCACCAAAAAAAGTTAGCATCTGCGTCTGCTAGCCTCATCTGTCTCGAGTCGTCACAATCTCAAGTCGTCGCGCCTGACGTGGTGAAAACTCTCTATTATTTTGAGCAGCACTTGGCTTTCCATTTTATTGAAATCAGACCGAAATAACAAACAAGTTTAATTTTCCTAGCTTCACATTGCCAAAAGTATGAAAAATGGCGGTAATTTTTAAAAATCATGCTTAGTTTATGAATAGAACAAACCTGTGACGAATTGTAGCAGACGAAGACGTTGTTCATTAGTGAACCTTTCCATAGCAGCCCAAAACCACGTGATCACTATGTGGTTGTCATGGTAACCTGGTAATACGAGACAGAATACCTTTAAATTGTTGTAATGTCATACATCTATGTTCGTTAGTTCTCCAATAAAGTGAGGTGTAGGAAAACCCAGAGTGGCATGAGTCATCACCAACACGGATGAGGTGAGGAAGGGAAAGAACACGTCACCTCTTTACCACTCTCCCCTCACCATGATAGCTAGAGTATAAAAGCCTCACTCAGGGGTAGGGATGTCCGATACTTCAAAAGTATCGATATAATATCGTATCGATACATCTAGAAAGTATCAAAAAGTATCGATACAATACTTTCAAAAAGTATCGATATTTTGAAGTATCGATACTTTTCGATACTTCTACAAAAATGTGTGAAAATGCCTTTTGTGTTTCTCTCCATCAGTGTGAAATCTCTCCATCGCGAGGATAATAATTAATATAGAATGAACAAAACAATAAATCACTCATTTTTTGTTTAGGCACTTGTTTTCATATTGCACTTGGTTGGGTTAACATTTTGGTGGTCCTTCCTAGATGATGGAGGACAGCAGGGTATCATAATATGATTATGGTCTGTTCAGAAGTTTGGCCCGAAGGAGTTTGGAGGAACCCATTCACTTCCATCCCCTCCCCTTTTCAGTTCCGGTTTGGTTCCGAACTGTTCCGGACTGCCTCTCCGAACAGACCATAATCATATTATGATAACCTGCTGTCCTCATAATCATATTATGATAACCTGCTGTCCTCATAATCATATTATGATAACCTGCTGTCCTCCATCATCTAGGAAGAGAGCTGGAGGTGGTAGTACATCATCTTTGTTTAGTTTGTTGAAGTGGTTGGTCTCCCAACAATCTACTTAGAGAAAGAGGTACCTACTAAAATTCGAGACTTTCATGTAATGTGAGAGATAAAAAATAGATAGCATTTTGATCTAGTGTGAGAGGTAAAAAAGTATCGCCTCCGATACTGGAAAAAAAGTATCGACACTACGATATATATCAGGAAAAAAAAGTATCGATATGTATCGATACTTTTGGGACATCCCTACTCAGGGGTCTTCCTACATGCATTCGAACCTAGTCATCATTTCTTGCCTTCACCTTACCTACGGCCCAGTTCCACAGAGGGAATGGTTTGCCCCATAAAGGCGCCGAACCTCTATCTCTCCTTAGGGACCTCTTCAGAACAACTAGGCTTCATTAGGTAAATGCTCCGCTTCCCACCGGTCGGTCTAGGTCCAGACACCGAGGTTTGCGGATAGATATTTCAAGCACTTATCTAGACGGTCGGCCGCAAGGCGCCATGGATGTAGTGTAGTGCCAAAGATCGTAGGTTTAGGGATCAATCTCTCCATTGAGTAGGGTTCAGGCTAATTTACAAATCAGTGCATCGAGAGGACCATCGCCCTCACTCGAATACACGCAAAAACAACAATTGTAATAATATACCTACTCCTACGGGTAAATATTGTAGATAAGTTTTGTCAGCTTGGATAACTCATTTGAACTACGGAATCCCATGAGAATGTAAGGTTTTAGCAGTCCACGTCATGGGTGCCATTGAAGGACGCCTGGAACTCCTGTCAGAGCTAGTATTTGAAGTAGTTAACCTCAAAGTACATGGAAGAGAAGTTAGCGAGGGGCCAAAAACGCGGTATAGGTTGCAGGGTATTTGGAGTTTGAACTACGATCACGTTCCTCAACCGCGTCTTCATATGAAGACTTCACATGAATTTTCCACAGATACAGGCATCTTCATATGATGCGGGTCACTTTTGGGGACAGGGCTCCATGGGTAGGGATGGCACGATACCACCGATATATCGGAGTATCGATACTTTTTTGGTATCGATACCGATATTTGTATCGATACTTTTGATGCAAAACCCAAACCGATATATTGGTATCGATACTTTTGCCTAAAATATCGGAGGTATCGATACTTTCTTGACGATATTATCGAAAAGTTTGCCAAAGTAAATTGGTGAAAAAATACCAAATAAGTAACTAGAAAATAATACCATCTATTGTCTGCCACAGAATAACACTCAAAATAGGCTCAGAATAGTATCAATTGAAACGATATTTCGCCACGATAGCCTCAAAATAGTATCAATATCCAACGTGAGTTTGGAAGGAATTTAAACCCGTTTTCCCGAACTTACAAGAAGAGGGAGGCATGCAAAATATTAATCGTGATGGCGACATCAGTTATATTGTAACTGATTTATTACTCGATCCTTTCGATTTCTAGTGGAAGGAAAACATCATTTCATTGAACAGAGATTTCTTGCAAATAAGAATTGGAATTGAAATAAAATGGTATGAATATTCATTTTTATTAAATTTTAAACCATTGGCTTTTATTACATTTTTAATAGCCATTGACTTGTATTACATTTTAAATTATTGTTTAAAAAAAATATACATTGCCTTTTCTCAATTAATAGGATTTTTATTTGGATTGAAAAATCATCGTTGGGTTAATTTGAAATATCGGTGGTATCGATACTTTGAGCCGATAATATCGAAGTATCGATATTTTATAATATCGGTATCGGAAATATATCGGGTATCGATACTTCCTGAGAAATATCGTATCGATACTTTGGAGTATCGTGCCGTCCCTATCCATGGGAGATCCTCGTGTGTTGTATAAAAGGGTTTTAGTAGGGCGGTCGTTAGATTTTTCCAATCAGTAGAGCACTGTTCAACCACCAGAGTCTGTTTTCGCCTGTTAAGTTTCAAACTACCACAACACAAGCTGGAAGTGACATCCATTCTAGCTTTTGTTGTGGCTGCTCCCTAAAATGAAGAATTTAGAATATCAATAGAAGAAAAAGTTGAGTTTTTCGCAATAGGGAATTTACCCTAGTTTTTAAAAAAAAATTTCTTCTTCGAAAAAAGGGTTCACTGATATGGGAGAAAACCATAGTGAGCTGCTCGAAAACGCATCCAAAGAAATTAGAGAATTTAACCTTGCGTCGGTCGCACCTTCCCACACACAAAGTAGGTCGCGCTGCTGTGTTTACACCGCAGTCATTCTCGTTGTTTACTTAGCTCAAAATCGGAAAGTTTGAAAATCTGAGAGAAATAAATTGAAGTACGCTTGCTTCAGTTAACATTTTTATTCATACAATTGCAAAATATTGGGTAGAATGTGTAAACTTGAACAAAACAGTAAAACCTCAGAAAGCCTCGTCGCGCAGCTGTCCAAACACTGCTAGGTACTCAGCCTTACTCGACGACGCCTGAGGCAAAACTGAATGGCAACTTTTACGTTGCTCACAAGGTGGCGACTCATATGCAATTTAGGGAATGGGATCCTAAACTTTAAAAAAAGTCTGCCAAGTGGGTGTGGCACATAGTTTCCTCGTATCCATAACTCGATTGAATAGATGATCCGCTGCATAGTAGTTGATCTCAAAACACCAATCTCTAAGTACCTTTCACTACCCTCATATGGGACCATCTACAAGTTAATCTGAACAATCCTGAGAAATTTCGTCGAAATCGGATTGAAAATGTAGAAATTGTGGCTGTTACAAGGATTTCACGTTTGCGCATGCGCAGTCGCCTCTATCAGTCCGTGGGTAATGATTTTCATAGGGGACCATCTACATGCCAACCCACACAATCCCTGAAAATGTCATCGAAATCGGATGAGAATTGTAGAAGTTTTGGCTGTGGCAAGGATTTCATGACAAACACGGAACCGACTTTGTTCAGAAAGGTGGAAATTTCGAGGGGAAACTTCGATTTTGGAGAACTTTTTTTTTTCAACCTTGAAAAGTGAAAAGAAAGCTTCCGCTACCTTGGTAGACTTGGAAGCAATACAGAGGAAGATTGGGTGAATTTTCGGAAATTTGGTCAAAGGGCAAGCATTTTCTCCTGAGTGTGGTGTAAACACTGCAGGCGCGACCGACGGAAGGTTAAGGAAGATGGAAATATTAAATGTAGTGGCAATCTGAAAATGGGGACAGCCATGTTGTGACGTGATGAGCTGCCCCTTACAACAGCAGCGCTACCTCTGGAAGCGTACATGCATTTATGTATTATCCTACCTGGTTGAATACAGGAGTGTGCCGTGAACTGGTGAGAAGAACGCAAACGCGAAAATTACCAAAAGAAGCAATTTTACTCACTTTTTTACAATACGATTCTACCTAAGTTTATCCAGCATTATTAGTTTTCATCTTCTCTTATTCAGTTTCTATGTTAGTTATTTTCGATATTTGGACAACATTATTCAAATGTAGTCACGAGGGCACCTACAACTCTACCTGTTAACATTCTCTGACAATATTTGCCGAGACTTGTTTTACGCTTTTTACGGAGGAATCCCAAAAATTTCCCTTCATCACGGCGCATATCATCATGATGACGCCCAAATCCAGAAAGAGCTGATTATACAAGCCCGAAATTTGTATGTATTACTGGCTTTCCCACGTATGGACGTCTTCATGATGTAGGCCTCTCTGCAAGCCCTTGAAAATTCAATATTTTGAATTTTATTCAATTTTAATAAATGTATGATGTAAATTTAGTGCTTCAAACTAATCTCGCCCAACCAGTTCCCTTATTGGGGATGCTCCACCCTTCACCCTGAGTGGTCCGCTAAAACCTCCCACTGAAAACTGGTAGACAATGAACTCGAGCAGGACTAATTCACCGACCTGATCGATACTCAGTGTTGATCCGCCAATCGTTGAGATCTATTTCAGCAGTGCCAGCGATGACCAACTCCAGTTCCCGAGCGTCAAACACCGACACCAAACGAGCATCCACAACCTGACAAAATATTCGCAGAAGATTAATAATCAATTATTTCATTCGCCAAGTACAAAATATAATAAATAACGAAATGACTCCATGAAAAAAGCGGAACGCTGATTCCATTTAAAAAATCGACGTTTTTCCGCGCCCAAACACAAATTTCTGTGTCACAGAAAACAAAAGTCACAGAAATCAAATAAAAATGTATAAACCGATAGGTATTTGTGATTTTGGCGCAATTTTCGATGTTCTTGCATCTCGATAAAACATAGCTTCTCATAATTTAATTTCTGATTGAACAAACTCGAGGTTTCCCAAATTAGGTAAAATTTCCTTTTCAGAGGGCTTTTTCACGTCTCTAACTTTGACTCAAAGAAAACATCAGGATTCTAACCGATAGGAAATTTAATGCTTTTTCCCACAGTAACCTAAAATTTGAATTTACGCAGCAAATAAAGGGATTTATGACCAAATTAGTAACGTAAGGTTAAAATCACGAAAAAAAATCTTAAAATTGAAAAAAGAACTTGGAAAAACAAGAGATTTATAAAAAATTGCTAAGAGACTTTTTTGTTGTAAATTAGATTTACAATCGACTCCTGCAGTTAGGCAGTCCTCAAATAAAGACCAGGCAGAAGGCCCTAGAGGACAGGTAGAAGGCCCCAGAGGCCAGGTAGAAGGGCGCAGAGGCCAGGTAGAAGGGCGCAGAGGCCAGGTAGAAGGCCCCAGAGGCCAGGTAGAAGGCCCCAGAGGCCAGGTAGAAGGGCGCAGAGGCCAGGTAGAAGGGCGCAGAGGCCAGGTAGAAGGCCCCAGAGGCCAGGTAGAAGGCCCCAGAGGCCAGGTAGAAGGGCGCAGAGGCCAGGTAGAAGGGCGCAGAGGCCAGGTAGAAGGCCCCAGAGGCCAGGTAGAAGGCCCCAGAGGCCAGGTAGAAGGGCGCAGAGGCCAGGTAGAAGGGCGCAGAGGCCAGGTAGAAGGCCCCACAGTAGTAAGTGGGGACGTTGAGCACACTTTCACTTGAAGCTCTGATGTTTTTACTTTCGACTTGAATCTCTGATGTTTTTACTTTCCACTTGAAGCTCTGATGTTTTTTATTTTCTGTTAAATCCTGTTAAAAATACTTTTCTGTTAAATCTCTGATCAAACTTTTTAACACAAAACATCAGAACACATTTTTAACACAAAACATCAGACCAAGTGACTTTTTCATTTAGCGACTTGAATCTCTGGTAAAACTTTTTAAACACAAAACATCAGAACCAGTGACTTTTTCATTTGGTGGGGTGAGTTAAAAGAATAACATTTATAATAAAATGAGTAAAAGCGAATTATTACAAAAACTTAATTTTGAACAAACATACAATAAACTCTCGGATTTGGATGTGGGAAAGCCTTACCAGATTCTCGGTGGAGAATTAAAGAAAACAAAACACGGTAAAGCTTATCTCCTCAACTTGGAGAACGATTTTACTGTTTATTTACCATCTCGATACAACGATTTAACTAAAAACGATTTAACTAAAATGGTTGATGACCAAGTTAAAATCGTTTATAATGGTATGAAAAAATATAAAGGAAAAGATATGCATGATTTAAAATTTGTAGAATGATTAAATCGTTTGAAAGTAAAGTCTGATGAGGCATACTCTTTGTAAATAACTTTCGTGTAATCTTTAAATTGCCTGAAAATACACAGAAAATTCAGATTTTCTCTAATCAACTGTGTATTAACTTTAGTGTATGATGTAGCTAGTTATTTTATATAAAGAGTTAAGGCTCTTTATATATACAAGAGTGTGCTCACTTACTACTGATTTTATAGAGCTTCTTAAACGTTTACGTTTAATACCCCCAAGGCAAGGTATCAATAATATCGGTTTCTTTGTTTTCAATTATATTTCGTTTATCATACAGAAATTTAAACTCTTTTTCCACTTCTTTGTTTACTAATGTTTTATCTTTTACATTTCGCGTAATCATGTTATATTTAAGCTTAACGTTGTTTATTTCTTTCGTTAAAACTTTGTTCATAGTTTCTCTATTTAATGATTTGCCGTTTTGGTAATTTAAAGTAAATCCTTTAATTTTAATAGTTTCTTTCCCTTGATTGGTTATATAAGCGTAACTCTTTGGTCCAGTACTAATCCATTCTACGATGTGATTATTTTTTCCCAATTCATCAGTCCACTCACCTAACATACAACCTGTTTTTACAAGAGTTTTTCCATCATCAATGTAAACAATACTATCAGTATCATAATACGCAACATTATCTCCCAATTTATCAAGCATATCATATAGTCTCAATCTTGCATTTGATGTAGTAAAAGCTGCAACGAAAACATTTGTTGAAAAACTATCTTCGATGTATTGATTCAAAAATTTATAAGATATTTGTACGATATTGTCATTCAGAAAAAGGCATGAGCCAATTTCTAGGCTGTCATCTAAAAGTATATCGTACCATCTTTTTACATCTATAATGTATTCAGATTGTGACATGTTCAATCTTTGCCCAAACTTTCCCCACAAAGAATTCAAGCAAATCTTTGCTACTGCTCTTCGTCCAGGATTTGATTTAATACTCTCTTTTTCTAAATCTATATCGAGACTTTCTTTAACGCTTTTTATATATTCTTCAATAGTTTCAAAGTCGCTTTCCCACGGACTAGTCTCTAGTTTTATTTTCATAAATTTTTTTACATATTCTTTGAACAATTCATTACTTTTTTCTTTGAAATGCCATACTTCGTAAATTTCTTGAATCTTATAACCTTTTTCAATAGCTTTATTTACTTCATCTGTAGTCCAAGTATCAACCAGAGCTCTTTCATTTTCATCGTGTGAACAAGTATTACATTTATCTACAAAACATTTTTCGCATAAAATAAATAGAAGTTTATCTCTTTTGATCGGTAGAACTGGGTGATACAATTTTTTAGGAGGTAATATTTTACATTTGATTAATCCGTACCAATTTTCATCATATTTCTCAGGTTTATGAATTTTTGTTGGATGACCTAAGGGATAATAATCGAAATATTGAACTGTTGGATACAAACTACAAACATCGATATATCTTAATTTTTTATTTACGACTTTCAATTTACTAGCATTCGTTCTACCACCATAGAACGCATCTCTAGGATTTAATGGTTCAATAACGCTTATATTTTTATTTAATGATGATTTATAAGCTTTCGATTTTAACCAAATACATTCCCACTTTTCTATCAATTTAAAACCGGCATTTTTTATTTGATTACTCCTTTGATTAGTTTTTTCTAACAAATCGCCCATAGTTTCATTGTTTACATTATTAACAGTATCTTCGTGGAAACATTTTTGACATCCATGCCAAAAACAACCATGATACTGGTACACGGTATTTGTTGTTTTATCGTAACCATCAACCTTTGCTCCGCAAATTGTAACTTCTCCTCCGTTTAAAGCATGTTGTACATTTTGACATTTTCATGTCTTTCATATGGCACATAAAAAAAAATCGTCACGAAATTTGTTGCGACGAAATTTGTCCCAAGTCGCCACAATGATGATTATGACCATCAGAAGTGAAGTTGTTAGGTACTTTACAGGTAGGTACTTTACAGTTAGGTAGGTACTTTACAGTTTGATATTACCAGATCAGCTGAGTCGAAAATTGAGCTCCCAGATCAGCTGAGCCAAAAATCGAGCTCCCAGATCAGCTGAGTCGAATATCGAGCTCCCAGATCAGCTGAGTCGAAAATCGAGTTCCCAGATCAGCTGAGTCGAAAATCGAGCTCCCAGATCAGCTGAGTCGAAAATCGAGCTCCCAGATGTCTCGTGAGGGGAGGGGGGCATGAAAATGTTTCAATGTGTTGCAGACTCGTATGCAAGCGTTTCCTTTAAAGGATTTCTTCCGCCTCCGTCTTTCTACGTTTCGTAGCCATTGTGGAACACCGAAATCTTGAAGTATATGGAAGTATTCACTCATGCTAGGGATGGGTATCGATACTCGATATTTCGAAATATCGATACTTTCGTACCGATACTCTATATTATAATATCGATACTGCACTATCCGATATTTTTTGATATCGATACTTTGGATCCGATATTTCTAAATATCGAATATCGATACTGTTCTCGCGGAAAATTCAACATAATGGCTAAAAAATGAAGAAGATAGAGAGGCTTTTGGGTCATTACTCTTTGGTTGCACAAATATCGTTTATATCATGGAAAAAATCACTCTGCTTGGACTCTTAATAGTGAAAAATGAATAAAAGTTGTTGAAAAAATTATTTTTCTTGAGAAAATTGTATGATATTGATAGTTTGTGACACTAAAGTATCGATACTCGATATTTTAAAATATCGATACTCATGCCCTACGATACTTGGGATATCGATACTCGGATACGATACAGTATCGATACAAAATATCGATACTTTTATAACGATACCCATCCCTAACTCATGCATCCAAATTTGAAAACAGTTGAGTGTTACCTAGGTAATCAATGCTACCCAAGCATCAAAATATGAAAATAGTTGATTTTTAAAATTACTAAGCCAAGATATTGAACCTTTACTAAATGTTTCTTTTCTAATTTCTTTATTCACAGCGATAGTATTTTCTTTGAGATGCATTGACCGAAAAATGGCCATGCAAACACTCGCTATAGTTAAATATTGGAAAGGATCGATATTAGCTATGTCTAAAAATTGCTTCCTAAATTCAATACAGCCCCTTCGCAAAATATCGACATCTGATTCACAATATTCTAATATTTCTTTCTGAAAGTCGAATATATAATTTTCCTTTACTTTTTCAGCGTGCCATTTCAAAAATGCTTTTCTTACTTCGGGTTTCATTGAATCAGCCCCATAAAATTTAGTATCAGGAATTGACCCAACGTAATTTTGATTATCTCGAGTATTGAAATAATGGGGAAAATATCCTTTTTTTAGTTCTGTTAATCCGAACGTTTTCGGAAAAGCAGATAACGGAGATGCAACGAAGTTAGAACTATCAATTACTTTTATCATTCTGCGAATATCCAACAACATTAATTTGCTTCCACTATAAATTGTGTAAGGTTTCAGAGTATTTTCTACGCAATATTTCAGAATGAAATGGGAATCGTATCCTTTGGCGTAATGAGCAATTGCGGTGTACCCTTTGTGTTTATCTGAAATTAACCACTCGCAAAATTCCTCATTAGTTTTGAAAACGAATTTAGTACCATCAAGGTAGTGAGCTATAACAAGATTTGCCTCATGAGTTCCTGTTTCTTGCATGGCCTCGTAATCGAAAAATATGTATTTTTCAGTGAAATTACAACTTTCGAGTTTCTTACCGGATTGTTTATTACAAACGCAAGGCTTAGTACAATATCCACCTTTCTGTCTGTTTGGGAGCATGAAACATTCATGGCCACCTATATCGTCGAATATTTCTTGACAGTTTCGACATTTTCCAGAACCACATCTATGTTCGTCGGTTCTTTTGCAAATTTTCCCGCAGTTTAAACATTTATAGGCTATTTTACAAACTTCTTTATGATTTTTAACGCAATTATCATTATAACAATAACGGTTACAATCGTTACAGAATATTTTATTTTTATCTTTTTCATCGTGTTGTATTTGTTTACAGAGTGGACAGACATTTTTATTTTTATTCTTTTTACATTCATGTTTCTCTTTATTATTATAGGGAGTATCACAATTTTTACAGTAATATGAGGAGGCATAAAAAGCTGCTACACTATTAATAACGTCAAAATGATTTCCGTCTTTATAAAGATAAATTATAGTATCTTTCTTTTCTCCTTCGTAAATAACGGTATTGAAATTTTCGGCACAGATAACTTTAACTTGAATGTCTAATAATTCTTCAACAACTTTGATATCTTGCAATGTGAAACCTTCCTCGGTGTATGAACCCATTTTTTCGCAAAGTTCTGTGGCTAATTTTGTTTGAATTTTTCGGCCCATTCTTAAAACTTTTATATCGTTTTTTGTAAGTTCTCTACCGAAAATTTTATTAGTATGATAAGTTAACGCGGTAATTATGGCTCTTGGACAACACAGATTATCGGAATTTTTTATTTGAGTAATACATTGTTTCGTATGTTTATTTTTGGCTAAGTTCAATATTTTGACGCCTTTTGCTCCTCTCGGTAAATTAATGATTTTAATGTGAAACGTAGTATTTGTTATTTCAACGTTTTCGTTGGAACTAATAATGTTGCTTACGTGTTGGATAAATTCTTTAGCTTGTATACGAGATAAAACATTTGATTTACTACTTAAATCTTTCGATATATCATGGTGAAAATGAGGGTTTTGGGCAACGATCATAATTTTATCCCCGGTTTGGAAATTAGATTTTTCTTTAGCCAAATTTAACATAGCAAATACAGCTTTTTCGACTTGTATGATATTAGATAATTTTATACAATAATCGATTTCTGTAGTTTTAAATTTTTTAATGAATCGAGATTTAGTTTCTATAATAGTAAAAGGAGATTTTCGTTTTTCTTTGTTTTCACTAATCAAGTCATCTTCGAAATTGAACATTTTTCCTGTTTTTACTTTAAATGCATGCCCTTGTGGGTGCATTAGATGTTCGATGATATTGATTTTTTTATTCGATTTTTTAATTTTAATATGTTTTTCTTTAGCTATTTCGCGTAGTTCTTTAACAGTTAGTTTTTCTAGATCACTTTTCTTAAAGTATACATTTTTAATATCATTTAAAGCTGTAATAAGATTATTTTTCTTCATTTTATAAGCACCTTTTAAATTGTAATCTTTCGCTTCATTTCTCAAATCTTTAACTCTGATTCCTTTCTCAGCGGTTCTTTGTTGAGGTTTAAGAGTTGGGTTAGGGTCGTTTTTTAGA
This sequence comes from Apolygus lucorum, assembly GCA_009739505.2. Taxonomy (NCBI): domain Eukaryota; kingdom Metazoa; phylum Arthropoda; class Insecta; order Hemiptera; family Miridae; genus Apolygus; species Apolygus lucorum. The sequence continues at coordinate 3,551,661 of CM019173.2, read as the reverse complement.
TGGAATGGTGTTTTTAAATGACGAGCCCAGTTTTTATATGTGATTTTTTGATCACATTTTTCACAGATTTTATCTGCATATCGTTTTTTAATAGTATCCATTTTATTATAGGATATATAATTTTTCGTATCGTTCATTTTTTTTATTATTTGCTTTCTTTTAACTATCCCCTCATTTTTTAAAGCCGCGGCTCACATGTGAGCCGCGGCTTTTCTAGTAATTACTTAGCAAACTTCAGCAAATAATTTAAAACCCAATTACTAAAGGTGGGGGCGAATCGCCCCCACCTTTAACGTTAAAGTCGAATACAAGTCAATTTGATTTTTGAAAACTCTTAAAGAGGGGGGTACCGAATCGGTACCCCCCACTTTAACGATAAAGTCGAATACAAGTCGAGAACATTTAAACAAGAGCTTTCAAAACTCTTAAAGTGGGGGGTACCGATTCGGTACCCCCACTTTAACGATAAAGTCGAATACAAGTCGAGTATATTATCACATAACATTTTATTTATATAAAAGAAATCTTTTATATAAATCATTTTATTCATAATTCTAGAATTCTGTTTTTTGTAGTTCTTGAGCATAGAAAGATCCTTCAATCTCTTCGTCGTTTAAATCTTTTATTTTGTAAGTAATCGGATTTGTTGGTAGAATTCCAGAAACCACAAAAATTTCCTTAGTCCATTTAGCATCATATTTATTCCCAAATGTTTTCTTAAATCTTGTTATTCGAACTCGATCTCCAAGAGAAAACTTTACTTTTTGTGAGGCTTTTTGGTTCCTAAACAATCTAACTAACACTTCATCTTCGTTGTTTTTATTAACTTGTACAGGTATCATCCCAATCGATCTATGGAAATCTTTAAAATTGTATTCATGAATCAAATCCTGTAGAAAATCGATCCATTTTTTATTATTCTCAACTTCGAAAAGAATTTTCATTTTTCCATTCAATGTACGATTAAATCTTTCTATGATTGCCGATTTTTCTTCATTCTGTGTATGATACATTTTTATTTGGTGGCTTTTCAGAAATTCTTTAAACGTTTTATTTTCGAATTCCAATCCTTTATCGGTATGTAGTAAATTCGGAGCATTATGATTTTGTGATTTGGCCTTTTCTATGATTTTCTCAAAAGCTTTTGTTACGCTTTTTCCATCCTTTTTCTTCAAGGGTAAGGTCCATGCAAATTTTGAAAATGTATCGATAACATTAAGCATATAACCGTATCCATCATTCTCTTTTTCATAATTTTTCATGATTATCAAATCAGCAGCCCACAAATCATCAATACCTTTAGTAAATATTGTCCTTTTTTGAAATTTATTTCTTATTGGTTTATGTAATTCTTTAGCGAGAGATAATTTTTCATCAACATTCAGATCTTCTACTACAGTTGGTTCTTCAGAATTTTCTCTCTCGGGGGAAGTGATAAACTTACTCTTATTAGTTTTACATTTTGTACATTTTGCAGCCACTCTCCATCTCCCGTTGATAGTTTGCACTCTTTCAGCATCAACATTATTAGTTTTCTTTTTACACTTGTGACAGTAAATAGGTTCAGTTAAATCATTATCCATTTTATTATAGGAAAAAAAGTTTTTTATGAGAAATATCTCATAAAAAAGAAGCTCCTCACTCACTCTTCAATCAAATGCAAATAAACTGTAACATTTTCAAATTGCAGCTCATCTCCATTTTCATTTCTACATGATAGTTTAATCTCTGTAATATCTCTCATTCCTTTTCGTATAGGGCTGTAAAGAATCTTTTTATTTGTTTCCATATAAATAGTATTGGGGAGAATCTGTTTCTCTATCAAAGATACATGCAGTAATTCATGTTCGCTATGAAGATGGGAATGCTCATCATGATTAGCAAAACTATAATCAATAATATTACAATGCCATTCAATTAACGAAATAGGTTTGATTAACTTAGGGTTGTCTTCAGAATAGTAGTCCTTATTAACGTCAAAATAATCCCCAGGTTCTTTACATTGTGTAAAATCAAATAGTTCACTGAAATTTCCAAAACGTATAAAAGCAATTACAACGGGAGATTTAAGAAAAAATCTATTACGATTTGTAGTGTAGTCTACTTTAAAAACCAAACTTTCAGGTTTTATTTTTTTTAATGTGTCAATTTGTGATTTATAAAGTGTTTTATTCTCCTCAAATTTCTTCATGAGTTCAGTTATATAATTTTTTATTTTTAAATATAATTCTCTTCTAAACGTCTCAACAGTAAATGTGCCATTTAACACATACTCGTTATGATACCATCCATCTATAATAAACATTTTTAATGATATCAATACATCTTTTACTTGAAATGAAAGAGAAGGTGAAGTAAATAATAACTTTACTATTCCAAGTTTATAATTTTTATTGGGATTTAGAACAATTTTTTGAGCAAAAGTTATTTTTAGATCTTGGTGTTTATCAGAAATCTTTATTAGAGTCATTGTTTTATTATAGGGAAAAAGGTTTTTCGTATAATAAATATGAGTAAATACGAGATTGAACCAATTCCGTTTGATAAAAATAAGGCTAGAAAAGGAATTTTACCATTACCTTTAAGAGCATTAATAGTAGGAACTTCTGGTTGCGGGAAAACAACACTTCTCTATAATCTCATCACAAAACCATGGGGAATCCTCTTTAATCATCTATATATTTTTTCAAAATCTCTGGATCAGAATGCATATGAGGTTTTGAGAAGCAATTATGAAAAAATTTCTGTAAAAGACGGTGTGGAAATAGCGCAGTTTTTCAGTAATTGTGACGAACTTATAACCCTGGACGCATGTGAAGAAAAAAGTCTTATTATTTTTGATGATTGTGTAAACATTCAACATCAGAGAGAAATCAAAGATTATTTTGTGAGAGGACGTCATAAGAAAATCTCGTGCGTTTACTTGACACAATCATGGTCAAAAGTTGATAAACAACTCATTAGAAACAATATTAATTTTTTATGTGTATTTAGACAAGGACCAAGATACATGCGAGATATTTATGATGAATATGTGGGAACTGATTTCACTTATGATCGATTCAAAGAATTATGCTATTCTTGTTGGGATGAGGACTTTGGTTTTCTAACGATTGACCTAACAAAGAAACACAGTAACGGACGTTACCTAAAGAAATTTGGTGAAACGCTACATGGATAACTTCAAAAAACGCTTAAACGCTTCAAAAAACGCAAAAATAACGTTCATAAAACGTTTAAGCGATTGACCGATTTTTAAAAAAAAAAATTTTTTCCTATAATAAAAACATGACAACAAAAATTACTTTAGAACAAGCGCTTAGACAGAAATACAAAGAAGCGCAACATGAAATTATGAAGGAAAAAGAAGCCAAACTTAGAGAAATCAAAAAGATTGATCAACCTCCTGAAAAAGATGAACAAATATTTTTCACAAAACCAAAACGTAAACCCATGAGTGTAGCTGAAGCTGATAAAACGATTAAACTTAAAAAATATTTACAAAAATTAGCAAAACAAGAAAGGGATAACCAAGCATCTGATAAGGAAACAAAAGAAAAGGCTTATGAACCTATAACTTCACGATTAGATAAGGTAGAAAAAGCAGTGAAACAAACTGATGAAGATCTTGGTAGAAAATTAGAACTCATTCCTACAATAAAAACATTTAATCCCTTGGCTATCAGCTCACCTAAAAAAGTTTCTTTTCATGAAGATGTTGATGGCGAGGTTCAAGGTATTGATAATGATACTGAAGATACATTAAATCAAAGCTTTTCAGGTGATGATGAAATGGAATTAATATTACAAAAAAGTGTTGAATTACCAAGCTCTTCTGTAGGCCCTTTAGGTATTGGACCAATTGCAGAATTATATATTCTTCATCCTGATAGACAATTTGGAATATACCCTTTAAAAAATCATATCTTTATTGGAAATAAGCAGATACGGGTAAATGGAAATGATATTGAAATAGAAAAAATGAAATATTCCGGTACTGAAGGTTTATGGAAGCTCTTAACAAAACCCATAGCTTCTGATATTCCATCCAAAGATGAATACACTAATGAAGACTTTAAAGCTTATGCAAAAATCCTCATTCAAACAAATAGCATGTTTCAAAATAATAATCCCGAATCTAAACAGCCAAAATCAAGTGTTAGTAAAAAATGGAAAGAAATCATAAAACCAATCTGGGAGTATAGTAAAAAGAAAAAGACTGGTACTGGGTTGATTAAATATACTGAAAATCCTGTAGAATTTAAATATATAGATAATTTGAATCAACTTCAACAAAGACTATACTATTTGTATGCGCAAGAGCAGGCAGGAAATAATAATTTTCACAATGAAAAATTGGGAATTATAAATTTCATTAAAGATCAACTGGAGAAAGATATTGATAATCCCAAGGGAACTGAATACTTGATTAAAATTATTAATAATTTACCCAAAAATATGATAAAAAACGGTTCTGGTATTTTCAATACTATTCTTAATAAACTTGGGCCTGTTATTCCAGAAATGCATCTCCCAGGTGGTTATCAATATTGCGGACCATTTACTAAATTGGATAAGAGATTAAATAGAGGTGATGAAGGTATAAATAGTCTTGATAAAGCTTGTAAACAACACGACATTTTTTATAGGGATCATGAAAAAACAAGTGATAGGCATCTTGCTGATAAACAACTAGAAATAGAAGCTGATAAAATTATGAAAAGTTCAACAAATATCGGTGAAAAATTGGGAGCTTTTGCTGTAAAAACTGGTATGAAAACCAAACGGTTCTTTGGGATGGGTGTATACTAATTAAGGTATTATGATTGTTTTTTTATAGAATTTCGATTCTATAAAAAAAACTTTTTTCCCTATAATAAAATGATTACACATCAAATAAATTTGTCAGAAATACAAATGAAAAAAATAAGATCTGCTTATAAAAAACGTGTTCCAGTAAAAGTACGACTGGCTTTTGCAGATATTAGTGGAAAAGGAAATCATAAAATCCTGTTAAATGAAACTCAGAAAAAAAAGTTAGATAAATGTATCAAAAACAAAAAAGGGTTGGAATTGGAAATGAATTATGATCAGTTGCAAATAAATCATTCAGGTGGCTTTTTACCCTTAGTTTTTGCAGGAATTGGTGCTCTTGGGGCATTATTGGGTGGTGGAGCTGCAGTAGCTTCCAGCGTTATTGATTCTAAGCATAAATCTGCTGAAGAAGCAGAAATCAAACGTCATAACTTGGAAATGGAGAGATTAGCACAACATGCAAAAAGCCTAAGTATCGGCTCTGGATTGAAAAAGAAAAAGCCTATTTCAACACCTAAAAAGAAACCTACCAAATCAAAAAAGAAACCTACCAAATCAAAAAACTAAATAGCTTCCAGCCTCTTACCAATTTTGATATTGAAAGATTATCGAAAGAAATGAAAATTAAAAATTTCAAAGGAGTTTTCATGAAGGATGATTTACCAGAGAAAGTGAACCGCACGGAATGTGGAATTATAAATCTAGAAAATTCTGATGAGGCTGGAAGCCACTGGACTGCATTTTATAAAAATAACGACTTAAAATATTATTTTGATTCGTATGGTAATGCACCACCACCAAGAGAACTTGCCCAATATTTAGGTTCAGAAAATTTATCTTATAACGAGGAGCAAATCCAAAACCAATATGATCCTCCTATCTGTGGACATTTATGTTTATTAATTTTGAAAAAGCTATCAGAAGGACACGATTTTGTAAATAGCATGAGAACATTGAAGGAAAATCTTAATTTCTTTTATTAAATTTTATAGTCTTGATATTTTTATAGAATTTCGATTCTATAAAAAACTTTTTTTCCTATAATAAAATGATGTACACAAATAATGAATCACCTTCAGCCCCTGAAGAATTTACTCCAATAACTCATCCTAGATTATATCCAAAAATAATTTTTCCCGAGTTTAATGAGAACAATTATAGAATCAATCGAATTATCAATCAATTTAAATTTTTAGAAGATGAAGAGAAAATGAGAAATGGTTTGAGAAAAAAATATGGAAAACTATCAAGTACTCTTTACGGTACTGAATTTTTATTTGCCCTCTCAGAACTCGGACTGGTTGGTGCTTCTATAGCATTACCAATAATAATCCCATTCAGTGTTCCAATTTCTGCAGGATTGACAACCTTATCGACAATATTAAGGACTTCAAGCGGATTTTTCAATAAAAAAATTACTAAACACTCTGAAATCGCACTTTTGGCAAAAGCTAAATTAAATTCGATTGAAGAAAAGTTCACAAAAGCAATTAAAGACGGTAAAATATCTGATGAAGAGTTCAATGATATTGAACAAGAAATAAAAAATTATATAAATATGAAAAGTGCTATTCTAAATGAATATAATAAAAATAAGAAAGAAGTTAAAAGTGTGGATCCTATCAAACTATCACTTTTGAAACATGGGGAAGTTTTTAGAACTGGATTTTAATATTCGGTGGGCAAATGTTCTCGACTTGTATTCTCCTTTACCGTTAAAGAGGGGGGTACCGATTCGGTACCCCCCACTTTAAGAGTTTTGAAAACCCTTATTTAAATGTTTTCGACTTGTATTCTCCTTTAACGTTAAAGAGGGTGGCCAATTTGGCCACCCTCTTTAAGAGTTTTATCCGCGGCTGGAATTCCAGCCGCGGCTTTAAATAGGTTTTAAGTCAGTTTTTATAGGGATTCCCTATAAAAAATTATTCCACTATCTTGATATTTTTATAGAATTTCGATTCTATAAAAAAAACTTTTTTTCCTATAATAAATAGGTATGAATCAAATTAAATCAATCTACTCGAAATACGATTCTGAAATCACAAGGCTTCAGTATCAAAACTTTAATCCTGAATCTAATTTGGAATTGAACTCTGAGAACAAAAGAACGGTTTTCAAATTGCTTCTAAATGATGAGTTTCTTAGCAGCAATATTCAATATTACATTGCTGGAAAATACATTCCTAAAGATGCCACAAAAACATATGGAACCAATGATTCAGTAATGATGGTAGACAATTTTGTAGCACATCTTTTTTCCAAAATTGAAATAAAAAAACACAATACGGTTATTGATGAAATTGAAGAACCAGGTATTGCTAGTACGGTGGTGGGCATAGCTTCTTTCTCAGGACCAGCAAACTATAATGGTAAATTAATGAATTCTGGTTTCAATACTAAAATGATTGGTGGTGGAGATTTCAGTGCGAATGGTAACTTGAGTGATTTAGGCCTTGGGTTCTTCAGTGATATCACTCCAATTTACAAGGGAGGATTTGAAATTACATTCATTAGAAATTCTGACGATGATGTACTCTTTCGTTACAAGAAAGATAATACTTCTCCTGAAGCCGTGGAGGGAAAAGTGGAAATTAAAACTTTCTACCTGCGAGTCCCAATAATTGAATATGAAAGTGAATCCAAAGCTAAATTAATTGCTGAACTTAGTACCGCTCCTTATTTGTTTCACTTTAAAAAATTGCAATGTATTGAACAGAAAGTCACTGGGAAAAACTTGAATTTCAATATTACCAATATTTATAGAAATGTACAGAATCCGATCTGGGGATTTGTAGCCTTCCAAACAGCCAGAAAAAATGATCAAAAGAAAAATAATTCCAAATTTGATCATGTGAATGTTAAAAATATTAGTTTTGAAGTAGCAGGAAAACGTTATCCTGAAGAACATTTGAATTTAGATTGGAGTTCAGGGGATTTTAGTTTAGCTTACACCATGTACACAGATTTCAAAAGAATAGTATGCCAAGACTCATCCCTTCCATATTATGAGCCTCAGTTCTTCAAAGAGCACTATCCAATATTCAGTGTGAATATGACTAGACAACCACAGTCCATATCTGGACAAAAAAGTAATATAATTTTACGAGCAGATTTTGAAAATAATGTACCAGAAAACACTTTTGCTTACGTAATTTTGGTTTCAGAAGTTACTCTGAACTACATTCCGTTGAAGAATATAATTCGAGAGGAATTTTAACAAGATGGTTAGTTAAAAGAAATAAAATATAGATTTTAAGTTTGTTTTTATAGGGCTTACACAATGTAAGTCGAATTTTGCGGTAAAAACTCTAAAATTAAAGCCGCGGTCGGGAATCCGACCGCGGCTTTTATAAAATAAAAGATGGTAACAATGGAGAAGTAGGAAAGAAAAATAAACGATAATAAATATTTTATTTTACATCGAGTAGATCAGATTATAAAAGAATAGCTAGAAACGTCCTTCAAGAGGCTCACGCGTGAGCCCTCTCAAGGTTACAGGCTGATCTTACTGTAGTTGAGTCCAGAATATTTCAGCTCAGAATGTTCTCTGGAATGACCTTCTAGGGGCTCACGCGTGAGCCCCCTCAAGGTTAACATTCACTATCACTGTAGTTGAGCCCAAAGCGGTCCTCGAGGACCGCTTTTGGAGGGGAGAATTACATTCAGATAAACAGATAAGGCGCTCCTGTAGGAGCGCTTTTGGAGGGGAGAACACGGCCTTCTGGTTCAGATGCATTTCAATCGTGCTTCCCAAAATGATTTAAAGTTCTGGAATCTTTAACATGGATTCCACTCGTAGAACTGTACTTGGAAGTATGAATAATCCATTATTAATTGATACTTTTACTAGCAGCTACTAGCACTTGAATGTTTCCATCTGTTATTAAAGTTCTTGCAACTTTCTTACTTTCACAACTTTCCACTTTCTCAATAAAGTCACTATACACTCACTATGATGCGTTTTGTAACTCTGAAGTTCCAAATAAAAGTCTTCAACAATCACCACAAATAATCTTTTAGGTTGTGTGCAGAGCGGGTCACAAAAGATAACTGAATAAAAATCCTCACGAACGCCTCTGTCCTTGAGTCATATCGGTGATGGGTTATGCAACTGATTCATGATAATGTAGATTCACCGAACAGTTGGTAGATTGCGCTTGCGGTTCTAAAGGCGGGCCCCCGGGAAAAAAAATATTTTCTATAATAAATAAAGAAATATGGGATTAAGCGACGAATCATTAAATTTATGTAAAGAACATGGAGGTTTCTGGGTGTATGTAAAGACACCTGAATTTAAATTTTTTGAAAAAAACCATTACGAACTAGATGAGATTTTACGTGAATTGAAGCATTATAGATTTCGTAAACAGGAGTGCAGAGAACGTTTATTAGACTATACAAAGGAGCAATTAAAGGCATACCTTAAAGGAAAAAAGATTGAGTTTTCTAAAAACGCCACTGAATTTCAACTTATCTGGCAGGTTTATATTGTGGAAAAAGCCAAACTGAAAAAGGACTTTGAGGATTATTTTCGAGCTTGCTAGAATGCTTGAGGAAGGAGATTTTATTTTTAATGAACACAGTTCATTAAAAAATTACTTAGTTTTATATTCCCACCCTAAAGAGTCGAATATAGTTTTACAAATTCTGTCTGTTTCATTTTTACGATCAAGAGATTTTACTGTAAGAAAATCTCCTTCGTCGAATTTATGGTTGTGTCTCAATAACAGTCTGTATAAAATAAACTTTGTATTTATAAAATGTTTTCTTTCAGAGTTTGTAAATATAGACGAATATTTTTCAGAAAATTTTTCAAAATCGTTGACTAGAATGTTTTCCAGATGACTTATGTCGTTTAATTTTTGACCAGTTAAATTTGCGTGTATAAGTACATAATCGTCATAATGTTTAGTATATCCGAGTTCCTTTAAGAAATGTATAATATGAGATTTTTTTACGTTAACAAATTTTTCGCGCCGCGATTTATTTTCTCGATCGTCTTTAATTATTCCATGAAATATCAATAAGTGTTCGAGGTCTGAATAAATAGTGGGGTTTATAAAAGTATTTTGCTTTCCTTGATACTTTTGAATACATTCTTTAAAGTGACTAACACGATCATAATTATATTTTGATACTACGACATTATAAGATCTGTTATTAAAATAAATCATTTGTATAACTTCTGAAAAACATACTTTGCAAATTAAAATGTCGTTTTCTTTTATAAATTTCTCGTCGTTTTCACAATTTTCGCAGTAATTTCTACTGTAATTTAAATTTAGTTTGATGGGCGTTTTATCATCGGTAATGTTCAACTTTACAAAAATATTATACGGAATACAAGTTTTTACAACGTTTAAATAATTATTTAATATTTTACGTTTTTCTCCTTCAACTCTATTTATATCCTGAATTGAATCTTTTCGTATAGGCGTTTGTAAAATTGATAAAAAATTTTTAATCAGAGACGCTGTTCTTTTTTTATACAACCAGAATATATTTTCGCTAAATTGTAGTTCATCGATGATTGCCAACTCTTTTTTTATATCGTTGTATATCCTACCTCCCAGTTTTGTGTAATCTATGGAGCTTAATATATTTTTTCTGTTTTTTGAATAGTTGTACATATCGATGTTCTTACGTAAAAACTCCGATATAAAATTATCTATGTTGATTAAATTCATTTATCTTATAGTAGAAAATTCTTTTAACTCACCCCACCAAATGAAAAAAGTCACTGGTTCTGATGTTTTGTGTTTAAAAAGTTTTACCAGAGATTCAAGTCGCTAAATGAAAAAGTCACTTGGTCTGATGTTTTGTGTTAAAAATGTGTTCTGATGTTTTGTGTTAAAAAGTTTGATCAGAGATTTAACAGAAAAGTATTTTTAACAGGATTTAACAGAAAATAAAAAACATCAGAGCTTCAAGTGGAAAGTAAAAACATCAGAGATTCAAGTCGAAAGTAAAAACATCAGAGCTTCAAGTGAAAGTGTGCTCAACGTCCCCACTTACTACTCCCCACAGGCCAGGTAGGAGGCCCCAGAGGCCAGGTAGGAGGCCTTGGAAGCCAGGTAGAAGGCCCCAGAGGCCAGGTAGAAGGCCCCAGAAGCCAGGTAGAAGGCCCCAGAGGCCAGGTAGGAGGCCTTGGAAGCCAGGTAGAAGGCCCCACAGGCCAGGTAGGAGGCCCCAGAGGCCAGGTAGGAGGCCTTGGAAGCCAGTTAGAAGGCCCCAGAGGCCAGGTAGAAGGCCCCAGAGGCCAGTTAGAAGGCCCCAGAGGCCAGGTAGAAGGCCGCAGAGGCCAGGTAGAAGGCCCCAGAGGCCAGTTAGAAGGCCCCACAGGCCAGGTAGAAGGCCCCACAGGCCAGGTAGGAGGCCCCAGAGGCCAGGTAGGAGGCCTTGGAAGCCAGGTAGAAGGCCCCAGAAGCCAGGTAGAAGGCCCCAGAGGCCAGGTAGAAGGCCCCAGAGGCCAGGTAGAAGGCCCCACAGGCCAGGTAGAAGGCCTCAGAGGCCAGGTAGAAGGCCCCAGAGGCCAGTTAGAAGGCCCCAGAGGACAGGTAGAAGGCCCCAGAGGCCAGGTAGAAGGCCCCAGAGGCCAGGTAAAGGCCCCAGAGGCCAGGTAGAAGGCCCCACAGGCCAGGTAGGAGGCCTTGGAGGCCAGGTAGAAGGGCCCAGAGGCCAGGTAGAAGGCCCCAGAGGCCAGGTAGGAGGCCTTGGAAGCCAGGTAGAAGGCCCCAGAGGCCAGTTAGAAGGCCCCAGAGGACAGGTAGAAGGCCCCAGAGGCCAGGTAGAAGGCCCCAGAGGCCAGGTAAAGGCCCCAGAGGCCAGGTAGAAGGCCCCACAGGCCAGGTAGGAGGCCTTGGAGGCCAGGTAGAAGGGCCCAGAGGCCAGGTAGGAGGCCTTGGAAGCCAGGTAGAAGGCCCCAGAGGCCAGGTAGAAGGCCCCAGAGGCCAGGTAGAAGGCCTCAGAGGTCAGGTAGAAGGTCCCAGAGGCCAGGTAGAAGGCCCCAGAGGCCAAGTAGAAGGCCTCAGAGGTCAGGTAGAAGGCCCCAGAGGCCAGGTAAAAGGCCCCAGAGGCCAAGTAGAAGGCCTCAGAGGTCAGGTAGAAGGCCCCAGAGGCCTGGTAGAAGGCCTTGGAGGCCAGGTAGAAGACCCCAGAGGCCAGGTAGAAGGCCCCAGAGGCCAGATAGAAGGCCACAGAAGCCAGGTAGAAGGCGCCAGTAAAGCCAACATCATTTTGGAAGGAAATACCTCATTATAAAGAAAGGAAACAAAATATCATCTTGAAAGGAAATCCTTTTGTGCTCAAAAGAAGGTCAAAAGCAGCTTACCTCATAAAATCCTCGCACGAGAGAATCAGTTTGTTCGGACACACCGCGCTCAAGCCTCCATCTCACCACCTTTTCAATGTATTCCTGTCACAAAGGAGGCACGCAGATAAGTTTAACAGTAAGTAGGCACCAATTTTTGATCAAATGGGCAGTCATAAGTTACAAACAAGTCACTAAGTGTTGTGTGACTAGAAGAACTCTTCAATTAGTTTGACCTGATGCCAGGAGATGGCGACTGTGTTGACTATCGTCCCTACCCTACCTACCTACCTAGGTTCATTAGAATAAACTCAGTTCCACTCAACCGATCCTATAATTTATACTACCCATCTCCTGCCTTTCCTAATTAAAAAATAGTTAAATTCAACACTAAGTACGTCAAATGATTGGGAACGCGGGTCTACTGGAATTATCAACTCCTTCTTTGCCGAGCTTTTGGTAAATTTATTACCTTCTTCAGGGCTCGAAGGAAGTTCACTGAATGAGCATCGCTGACGCTTGGTATGCTCACAGAATAAAACTTCCTGGAGAAAGTAATAAATTTACCAAAAGCTCGGCAAAGAAGGAAAGGGAAAACAAAGGAAGAAAAACGTGTTTTACAAGAAAATCGAGTGTTTTACGCAGTGTGAGGTCGCTCTCGATCTCAAGATGACTTGACGAGTTCGGTGTCATTTCCTAAGTAATTTTTCACGCTGAATCCAATGGTGACACTTTCGAATAATTCTGACAGCTAGAAAGCGGATTTTTGGAAGAAAACCTTCATTTTGACATTTTATGTCTTTACTATGGCACATAAATGAAAAATCGACACGCACCGCGGGGAGCGTCACGCAGGGAGCGTTATGAGGGGAGTGTTACGCGAAGGGGAAATATGAAGGGGAAAGGGGGCGCAAAGACATAAAATGTCTCTCGTGGTTGCATACTTGTACGAAAGCTGTAGCCACCGATTCCTTCCGATTAAGGCTAAAGGGGTTCAGTGCATGTTTTTTGACGTGATAACGTCTTATAAATTGGTTTACCGGGAGACACTTCAAGAAACTGCGTTACGCTCCGCTCACGGAGGGGGTGCAGCTCGGCGCTCCCTAAAGGCGGGCGGCCCCTCCCCTTCCCCGGCGCTCACAAAAGCGGGAGCGCCCCGCCCCCCTTCCCTGGCACTCACTCCCCCCCCCCCACCCATGGGAAATACCTACTACCTACGGGAAATACCTACTCTGTGCAACTTGACAAAGAATTTTATTTTATCCTTCTTCCTACTATACGAATGAATATTAACATTAAAATTATTTTAACACTCAAAGTCGTTGTCACGTAAAACTTTCGCCCGTATACCGACTTTACAGGCAACAACACAGGGTTTTTTGTCCCTAACATACGCATTATTCATAGATATAGTAGTGAGCATGAATTAACACATTTTTACTCAATAAAAACATCAATCAGCTAGAAATTTGAGAAGGTCGAAAACGCGATGAAAACATCGAAGTGAAAAAAAGGCATTGTAAGTGGGATAAGAACACATTGGTAAGAGACATTTTTTGTTGGAAAAACCTAATAAAATGGAACCCTGAAGCCATCTCCCTGTTATGTACTTATGTAGACACCCTGAATATAAAACTTATGTAGACACCCTGAATATAAAACTTGTACATTTCGTGAGCAGAGTTGTAAACCAGATTCCTGCTGTATTTGAAGATGACGGGTCCCATTCAAAACCAGTTGAGATACTCGAGCGGGCAATTCCTAACATCACCAACATTTTGAGTAAAATTGAAGGTTTGTACGATTTTTTTAACGCTTGAGCGAAAGAAACGACGATAATTTACCTTCTTGTTCTTTTCTGTGACTGGTATGTTCTTCCCTCCGGGTTTCAACTCTCGTTCGACGGCCGTCCCGAAAACCTCTTCAGTGACGGCGAAGGTGAGATCGAGCGACTGAGAACCCGAGATGTCGTGTTCCTTCACCCAGAGGAGGCTCTGGTGGAACTCCTGGTCGAGGGATTCCACGTCGCTCAGCGATACCGGCCTGAAGCGAAATAAAACTTCAACTTTAGATTCAAATAGTTCAAAAGGACACCCTACAAGAGGTGACAACCAACAAATACATGTACACACGAATTTTATGTGCAAGACGTCTACAAGGCTGGGCAGAAATTCGAGGGTCGATTTTGCTAATTTGGAACATTTTTTTCGGCCTATAACTTTTTAGGCCTCTTAAAATCTTACATTTTTTACTTTTAAATTGAATCCGTTTTTTAAAGAGGTTATGTACCATTTTCACTTCTTTCTGGGTTTTAATCGATTGAGACTTGCATCGACTGCAATTAAAGGAGCCTCGTGTCATTTTCCGATGTTTTTGAAAGGGGCAATATGTACCACACAACTTTCAAAAGAGAGCTTACTCGCTATTTGGTCGCCATAGCGTTTCTGGGGGAGGGGGAGGAAATAGAGCGGCTTTTCCTCGTTGTAGGAGATTTATTTCCGAGTCAAGCTAGGCGTCGTCAGGACATATGGATTAATTATTATTGTGCACCAGTGTCATTATTGATCCAACGATTCTAGAACATGTGGCCAGTAAACCCCTTTCCTTCGACAAATTTTTTGCACAAGTACCAGCCCAAAAATTTAATTCGTCAAAAGACCGTCAAAAGGCATTTGCCAAAAGACTTTTTGTCAAAAGACATTTTGTCAAAAGGCTGCCACAAGACTTTGTCAAAAGACTGAAAAACTCAACTTTGTCCTAAGCTGCGCTTAGCCTGAAGAGGCTAGGTTCGCACACGCTTAGCTGAAGAGATCCGAAAGATCGAAACGAAGAACCAAACATGTCTATCCATTGAAAATGGGAATTTTGAAAAATTTAACTCATACGATTCTACTTTCACTGCAAGAGACAACCAAGTGGCCAAGTATTGGATGTCCCACTACCAGAAGCATTATGATTATTCACACCATAAAGCTAATTAGAACTGGTAATATCGGTAGTACATACATTTAAGCTTATATGAGGACCCCCATGGCCTTCAGCGAAATTCAGAACTGAATAATGGCACTGGTGCACAATACTAATGAAACTGTAATGTCCTGACGACGCCTATTAGGCTGTTGTGTCATCAAAAATTAACTTCCCTCGACCGGGGATCGAACTCCTATCATTCCGATTCTGAATCGGAGCTCCTACCTCTGAGCTAAGGAAGTGGATGGACAGAAATGCGAATATAAATAAATAATAGCTTCGGAGTTTTTTCTTATTGTTCCTTATTGACGGGGCGGGGGATCTGCTGACCTCAACGTTTGTCCTAATAGGCGGTTGCTCGACTTGTGTCTTGGGAGGGAGTTGTTTTGATGACCTAATCTTAATGAATTGGTATTTCTCTGAGAAATGCTGAGGAGACCATTCGGGTCCGGTACGACTGCGCCATACTATTGAATCATCAAAAATTAACTTCCCTCGACCGGGGATCGATCTCCTATCATTCCGATTCTGAATCAGAGCTCCTACCACTTGAGCTAAGGAAGCGAATGGACAGAAATGCGAAGAGGTACCTGATCACAACAAGGCGAAAGCTAGCTTGACACGGAAATAAATATCCTAGAACGAGGAAAAGCCACTCTATTTTCTCCCCTCACCCAGAAACTTTAGTTTCAGGGTTGTCGAGGACCAAATAACGAACTGTAAGGTTGGTACTAATCGTATAATACTGTGTCGGTATGAGGCAACACTGACATTCTTTTGAGACCAACCGAAAAAAAGTAAAGTAAAGTAAACAACCGTTTCAGGTTGGATTTTCGTCCGACTGCCATTCCTGGCGTCGCAGACGTCATCAGCTGTAGGTATTCTTAAGAGAAAATCAGAATTTGTTTTGTTGATTTCGCTCATGGCTTCCCATTGGTCTCACCGCCCTGGGTTGGGACGAGGGGGAACTGCGACTGACTTGCCCGAAAATATGCTCTCGAGGCGAGTCCCGAACTCACGGCCCCTGCAACTGGTCCGAGTCTCGTCTCCAGAGACACATGCCGTAGCTGGCTCGGCCACAGCGCCGCCCTCACACTAACCGAAGGATTAACCGAAGTTACATCTACAATTTACGATGAAGGGACTGCAAAAAAGTCGGCCGACGAAGAAGGATCATTCCTCTTGTACTATCTTCGACAAGTCCATATTATTTGAGGCAGTAATAATATTCACTTCATTCAAAATGTCTTCCTCCCCCACACTGAGGCAAAACAAAATCGTTCAATTTTTCCAATTGAGAGGGCATAGTTTTCTTCCTTGAGATCGTGATTTCTGAAGTAGATCGGCTGTTTGTATACTGATTATATAAACTTTTTATGTTATATTCACCATAGCCAAGGCCATAGTGGGGAAAGACCAAAATGACAACAAAAATTTAAAGACTGAAAAAGTAGGATTTAGGGGGTAAATAGTTATAGAAACAATAGGGAGTGCGCCTAGGTAGGAAAAACTGTTCGTTGTTATTTTTAATCTAAGGTAGACCTCATTCTGAGAATTTTGGTACCAACCGCGACCTTCTAGCGTGTATAAATCTTTTCCTATGAATTTTTAAAGTTTCGACCGTTTATGACGTCACAGTGGGCTGGGGGGTCCCGCCCAGGCGAGAGGGGCGCGTGACGTCATAAACGGTTGAAACTTTGAAAATCATAGAAACAGATCTACTCACGCTAGAAGGTCGCGGTTGGTGCCAAAATTCTCAGGATGTAGTCTACATTCAATTAAAAATCTAAAAAAAATCAGGGCGCACCCCCCATTTGTGCAAATTAGTTGTGGAATCGACCACTTCATTTCTGCCTTAATGTAGACACCTTGTAAAGACTACTAAGTATACTTACAGGCGAAGGAGAGCTTTGTAGAACGGACGGGTAAAGAACGCGTCGAGGAGGTACTGATGTACCAACGCCAGCCCCAACACGCGACCACAAAATCTGAACCTGAAAGTCGATAAGTGAGCGAGTGAATGAGATCATCAAGAACAGGTAGGTAGAAAATAAATTGGAATATCGAAAACAAATACCAAACGCAGAGAAATTGTCTGTACGGAATATCTTAACCCACCATTCATGGTGATTATCGACGAAAGCTGACATTGGGGAGACCTGCACTGTGTAGGTGTCGTTGGCGGAGTACTCGAAAAGACCGTAGTAAGGGTTGAACAGTTCTCGGGAGAGCAGGAAGAAGAATTCTCGGGAGGGGCCACCGTAGTCCAAACCTTTCAACGAGAGGATAAAAGTTGGATTAGGAACGCTCCATGAATCCCAAACATCTAAAGTCTAGTCGAATAGTAGGTGGAATGAAGTTAGTATAAGAGTACAAAAGATTTGACCAATTATGAAGAGGCAAAGACAGATCCATCAACGCAATACATGTAACACTTCTAGCAGTCTCTTCCATGGCAAATGAGGTTAGTACCAATAAGAAATTGGTAGGAACTTGTATGGTGATAAATTCCTTATCAATGTTGATTCATTGTGGTAAAGTTGGCTACACTGATCGGAACCATGAAAATGTAAGATTCGAATAAATCGCTCTCTTTTTCTCTCAACACTTCAGAACTAACCAAGCGAACAAAACGGTGGAAATTATTACACAAAGGTTTATTATTTGTCTAATAGATCACTCGCCTGCAAAGAACACAATTTTGCCAGCGTCACTTCCTACCTCCTATTTCGCTTCACGTTCAAGTTTAATTTAATGAAATAAACGCTTCACACTCAATTTTAAAAAAATGGTTGCTAAGGACGCAAACCTGTGTACAACTCGAAGAAACGAACAGCGATCTTTGGTCAGCTAAAATTTGAACGGAGATTAGGACTCTTTTGCGATTCACACTCGTGTTTCTGATTTATTGTAAGCCCAACCCTTAAGTTTTAATAGGGACCGAACGGTTGGTACTACAGAGCTCCGGGGGTGGTCTCATTCGATTCTAAAAATTCAATACTATCTTAAAATAACGGAAAACAATACCTATATATCGACATTTTTTGAGCTAGGGCATTTTCAAAATGCCAACCCTTTGAAGTGACTGACATCAAAGCTTCGGGGCACAGCTTGTGATATGTAATATCACGGATGACCTTGAAGGATAGAAAGGACACAGTGAAGGGGGGGGGGGGACAGGTTCTCTTCTTCCCTAAAGGCCATATCACACGAGCGATTTTTCAGCTTTTTTCCACAGAAAAATCGCTGGAACGTGAAGAGGAAGAAGTACAGTGATTCAAGTATCCATGCAAGGGAAGAAGTACAGTGTTTCAAGTATCCATGCAGCGGGTTTTTAATTCCACTTCCCCACCCCCCCATAGCATAGCCTGCACCCTGGTGGAGCGATTTTTCTAGCTTTGGAATATTTAGAACGCGTTCTAATTTTTCTAGTCCGCCATTTTGTGCGGGAAAAAAAGCTGGAAGGAAACCATTCGAAGGTTCTCCATCGATAAGTAATTTGTGGTTGTAGCATTCCTTGATCTACTAGTCGACGTCTGTTCAGTTTTCTGCAGTTTTCCGAGAGAAAAATTAATCAGTTCTTCGTTCATTTTTAAACCTCCAACAAGTATGCCGCCGAAGGATATAGTGAATAGGTAGACAACAAGTGAAACTTCGCTTCTCATCAATTGTGTAGAGAAATATCAGAGAAAATATCAGAGAAATCACCACTAATGATCAAGGAAATAGGGTCCATTTTGAAGAATAATACGACAGGAGCACAAAAACTGAAGAAAACGTGATCGTAGTGACGCCACGGAGACAAGTAAAGTGATTACTTTTTCTGGGAGTGGGAGCGACGCTAAAACGTTGCTTCAAAATTCCACACTACTATAACCTGATCCAAAACTTGTAGTCACGTTAGAGTGAAAATCGCTGGCCGCCAGAATGCGCTCTATTCGCAGTTTTCTGCGGTTATTCTTCTTCAACTTCGCCTAACTTATTCTAACTTCCTCTTCACGTTCCAGCGATTTTCCAGCGGAAAAAAAGCCAAAAAATCGCTCGTGTGATATGGCCTTAACGAGCCCTCATAGTCCTGGAGCCAAGGCCGAAAATCGCACTTCATTTAGGGATACGATTTGACGACAAATTATGAAAATCTTGCCCATTCTGAGAGAGAAAATTCAAGTCTGCCATTCCAAAACGGTTGCTTTAAAAAATGGCGGCCATGTGAAATGTTCAAAAATCGCAAAAAATCATCATATCTCCGGGATGGATGAAAACTCCGTGAATGAGAGATTAGGTCCAATCATGGATGTTTTCATCAGTCTGCCACTCTTCAACGGCTGTTAACCCTCGGCAGACTCAATTTTAAAAATTGTACACTTTTTGTGCAAAATTCCACAACGTTTGGGACGTCCCAAATTTTTACAGCTGGATTTTAAAAGTCTACTTACGGGTTTGAGACTAGTCTGCCAATCGTGAGCAGCTGTAAAGTCCTGGCAGAATTAAATTGAAAAATTGTCAAATTTGATTTAAAATTCAGACAATTTTGGGACAAGTCTAAACCCGTAAGTAGACTTAAAATCCAGCTGTAAAAATTTGGGACGTCCCAAACGTTGTGGAATCTGGACAAAGCGTCTGGACTCGTCTCGACAGACAAAAATGGGCGTGTCCAGTTCCAGACCCCTCAGGACTCCATCCCCGGACAAGCATTAAGGAATCTATTCCTTCCTAGGAAACTAATCCTAAAAACAATAAAGAATTAACAATTACACCGACAATTACCTTCCTCGTGGTCGAATTGGACGTACAACTTGCATTTCTGAAGGTCCTTTTTCGATGCGCACATGATCTTGTTGAAAGCATCTTCCAGCAGGTGTTCTCTCCGGATGTGGAGTCTACGAACAAAATCAATTCACAATAGTTCGAGTTCTTGACCGTATTTTCCTAATCAATTTGCTGGTTCTTGAGAATCGGTCAGGGGGAACAATATAATATGTATTCAAGCCAACGCTTCGTACAATTTATTGTACATCTTCAGGACTGGTGCAATAAACAAAAACTAGAAAAATTAGGTTAGTTAACTGATTGTGCATCACTATTGCAATCATCAGAGATCACCTTCACTCCAGTTTTTGGAAAGCAAAGTCCACAGTACTTACGTACTTGTTACTTGCTTTAGTAATGTACATCCAGTTAACTAACCTAATTTTTCTATTCTCTGTTTGTTGCATCAGCCCTGAAGATGTACAGTGAACTGTTCGAAACCAGGGATGGGAAATCGAACAGAATACATCGATGTTGATGTCGATATTTCATAGAAACATCGATATCAATGAAACATCGTATGAAAAACATCGATGTCGATAACATTGTAAGGTGAAAAATCGATGTTTTTAAAAAGCGGGAAATTTAATTCATCAGTCAACCAATTAGAATCAAGGGAGAAAACCTGATGAGGCTGCACTTCCTCCATTCATAAGAAGTAGATATTTTTTTCTTTTGACGTGCTTTTATTTTACTGGATAACCTACTCCATTATAATTTTTTTCATTCGTTATAAATTATCCGATTTTTATGCACCCATTTCCATTATTGGTTCAAGCATAAAGAGACTTTTTTCTATTGTTTTCCATTAATTATGTTGTTATATAAAGTGATGATTGTGTTGAATCATCAAAAATTAACGTCTCTCGACCGGGGATCGACCTCCTATCGTTCCGACTAAACTATATTTACACTTCTGAGTCGGAGCTCCTATCACTGAGCTTAGGAAGTGAATGGACAGAAATGCGAAGAGGTAGGTAGCTGATAACATCAATTGAAAGTTAGACGATTTTCTTTAAATTCCAAGTAAATTCAATTCAAAGTTATCTGGTCTGAAATTGGATTTTGTCGGGTTCCCTTGCAGTACCTAGTAGGTCAAATTTATCAAACGATGTTATCGATATTATGAGCAAAACATCGATGTTTCGATATTATTGATATCGATGTCTCATCCCTATTCGAAACGTAGACTTAAATAGATAATATTTGAGTCCCTTTGACCGATTCTCAAGAGCCTGCAAATTGATTACAAAGTTAATTTATGTATATATATGGTATTAGGTATATACAGGGTGGCTCACGAGTCCCCCCCCCCCCTGCTAAAATCGTTCAGATACCTAGTGGTAAAAACACCACCTCTTTCTTTTTTGTCTATCCAATTATTGACCTACAGCACAGAGTAACGGAGGCGAGAGAGAAGAAAGCTAAAGCGTTATTAGGTGGCAAGCATGTATAAGTGGTTAGTTAACACGACTGTGGAGCTTCTTGATGCCTGCCTGATATACTACAGAATGATCAGTTGGAAGCACAGAGTACTGGAGACAAGTTAACAGAGCAGAAAGCTAATGTTAAAAATGGCGAGCAAGCATTTTTGAGGCTGCCTCAGTTGCGCCATCTTTGTACTTTCAGCTAAGGAACTACTACGGAAGTGGTGGGGTTGAGAGGCCACACTCTCTTCATGACGCTTCTTTTCAAATCCTTTCAAAAGACAAGAAATTGATAACTTTTCATTTCATCATCATTAAGATTTGCAAGAATTACTTGGAAAAATCGATCGAGGCGAAAGGTATTTTCATAGTTCCTCATGCAATTGTTGTTATCCCTATTGCCAGTAGTTCAAATGTTCAACCAACAACTGCCACCCATAGAAACGTTTAAAACCGTGTATTATTGAAAATCGCTCGATTTTTTAATACATATCGAGAATATAACTAAATCTCATCAAATTAATTACTTAGATGAGACCATTAACGCCCCAAGGAGAAAACTATGTGTTGAACAAGGTGACTTGTTGCGATGAGGTTGGGAACAAGCTATCATGAACGCGATATGTTGACTCATCTAGACTTCCACCAATCAGAACGCTTCTAGGGCTCCCAGCTTCAGCTTTCATCAGCCCAGTGGTTGGAAGGGCAGGAGCTTAGGAGCATCTAGAACGCGGCCCGCAGGTGCTGCATGCGCTTCCTAGCGACACTGCAATGAATTTTTTTTCTTCACGTTATCGACTTGACTAAACTAAAATGGCCTTCCTTAAATCACAACCCAAATCTTATTGCACCGTTAAAAAAAGCGTTAAACTTCCAATTTTCATTATTTGTTTCTCATTCTTTCATTTCATTATTAGTTCGTCTTTGTTTTGACATTTTCATGTCTTTGCTTTGGCACATAAACTGAAAAATCGTCACGAAAACTAAGCAAGTCTTGCTCACGCGACCAATAAATAAAATAGACTCACTGTGTTGCGTAGAGAACAATCAACTGTTTTCTTATTTTGATGCTTGGGTACATGAACTAACAACCTTACTTCACTACCTTGTTGTGTAGTGGTTGACATGAAAATGTCCCAATGTGTTGCAGACTCGTATGCAAGCATTTCTTTAGATGTTTCAATACGTTTATGACAAAATTTCCACAAAAAACGCGTTTTTGAAAATTCAACTTTTCAGAATCCTTTTGATACTGACATTGAAACCTTAGCCCTGGAACTTCAAATGGAAATGATTGATCTACAGTGAAGTGATATAATTAAGAACAAATATCAAAACTCATCTTTGTTGGAATTTTATAAGAGTCTTACACTGACATTTCGTTATCTTTGCTCCAATTATCGGTAACACCGGTCATCCCAATTATCCTGCGCTCCTCGTGGGGCCAGGGAGAACTAGCTCCAGTATGACACCTACGTCTAATCATCAGAGAGCATTAATTAGATAATTGAGAGATTCGCCGTAGTGTCGCTAGGAAGCGCGTGCGTTCTAGATTAGGGATGGGTATCGATACTCGATATTTCAAAATATCGATACTTTCGTACCGATACTCGATATTTCAGTATCGATACTGCACTATCCGATATTTTTGGATATCGATACTTTGGATCCGATATTTCTAAATATCGAATATCGATACTGTTCTCGCGGAAAATTCAACATAATGGCTAAAAAATGAAGAAGATAGAGAGGCTTTTGGGTCATTACTCTTTGGTTGCACAAATAACGTTTATATCATGGAAAAAATCACTTTGCTTGGACTTTTAATAGTTAAACATATTGTTTAGTAATGCATGCATTCCAGGGGACGTCCCATTGGATAAGTATTGGATCAGTTTAACCAGTTGTTAAGCGATAAGACTGTTTCTCTCGAAGTAATTTATTTATTACTTTAGGGAAGAAATAGTGACACCCCCCCCCACCATTATCCACCTTAACATTTCTAGCGGCATGGGAGCCTCGAATCTGAAGAGCATTTTAAAATCCATGATCTACGATACCCAACATGCGAATTCGAGTTCACCCCCCCCCCCCCCCATCTCCACCACCACCAATGGTGCCAGTCTGGCACCAAAGCGGAAATACGTCGTAACATTGAACTTTCATCTATTAGGTTTAGTAGGCAGTCCGTCGAATGTCACATCCGTATTCAAGGTGAAACACCAAAAAACCCAAGAAATATGAGGTTTATGGTGCCCTGGCACCATGGTGGCACCACTATTAGTTCCATGGTGGTACAGAGAATAATTCATGAAAATCCGGAGGTATAATGAGAATTTTTCCTCAATTTCAAAGCTTGGATACAATTAGTAAGCAGTAAAGGAACCGTAATATTGAAAAATTGGATATTTTGTGAATATTATCCCCCCACCCATCCCCTCCTCTTGCAAATTTTGGTACTCTGGTGAAATCATGTACAACTCGGAAGTTATTTTAGTCAAACAAAAAAGAAACACGCAAATCGGTTGGAAATTGAGGCCTGGGCAGAGTTTATAAGATTATGCCCGCAAACGTACGTTTTTTAAGCATTAACCCCCCCCTTTCCCCCCCTTAAAAGGCGAAATTCGAAATTCCGGCGCCGTAGTGCACAACTAGATAGTTTTCCGCGGCGAAGAAAAAAAGAACCACGAAAATCGGTTGAGAACTAAGGCCTGGGCAGAATACACAAGATTATGCCCAAAAACACACGTTTTTTGAGCATTAACCCCCCCCCTTTCCCCCCCTTAAAAGGCGAAATTCGAAATTCCGGCGACGTAGTGCACAACTAGATAGTTTTCCGCGGCGAAGAAAAAAAGAACCACGAAAATCGGTTGAGAACTAAGGCCTGGGCAGAATACACAAGATTATGCCCAAAAACACGTTTTTTGAGCATTAACCCCCCCTTTCCCCCCCTTAAAAGGCGAAATTCCGGCGACGTAGTGCACAACTAGATAGTTTTCCGCGGCGAAGAAAAAAAGAACCACGAAAATCGGTTGAGAACTAAGGCCTGGGCAGAATACACAAGATTATGCCCAAAAACACACGTTTTTTGAGCATTAACCCCCCCTTTCCCCCCCTTAAAAGGCAAAATTCGAAATTCCGGCGACGTAGTGCACAACTAGATAGTTTTCCGCGTCGAAAAAAAAAGAACCAGGAAAATCGGTTGAGAACTAAGGCCTGGGCAGAGTACACAAGATTTTGTTACACACACACACACACACACACACACACACACACAGACATACACCTATGGTTTTTTTCGCGGATTTGGATTCAGAATGGTCTAAAACGGATTACTGTGTGGTTATTTTTTTTCTGTTGAGTGTTGTCCTCCTTCACCCCAGATCGATCGCATAAGGACGCCCAAATCTTACTGTGGGACGTCCTAAAAATGAATAGAAGTTGTTGAAAAAATTATTTTTCTTGAGAAAATTAGATGATATTGATAGTTCGTGACACTAAAGTATCGATACTCGATATTTGAAAATATCGATACTCATGCCCAACGATACTTGGGATATCGATACTCGGATACGATACAGTATCGATACAAAATATCGATACTTTTGTAACGATACCCATCCCTATTCTAGATGCTCCTCAGGAGCTTCGCCTTTGCCCGTTCTCAAATAGGTTTTCATCATGCAAAATCATTGGAATAGGAATTATCTTGCAACTTGTTTCCCTGAAAATGACTATAACAATACCTAAGAGAAGAGGAAATCTTCCTACATAACTTATGAGTGTTACATCGGTGACATGGGAATCAACAATCCTCGATCGCTGCTGTCAAACAATCAGAACGCTTCTCTGGTTCTCAGCCTGACCTCACCTATTAATAACGTTAACAAAAATGTTTAGTGACTCACTTGAGCTTGGCAGGTCCCTGGCCATATCCTTTGGACTCGAGTTTTCTATAGAAGTTTCTGAGCTTGGCTTCGAAGTCTCTCCTGTAGGGGGCGGGCGCCCTCGTGGACCTGGATAGACCAGGAGACGCGACTGGCGACAATTGCGGTGATATCCGAGGACTCTGCCCTCCCGTCGCAGGAACGTAAGACATGATCTCATTTTCGAAAAGGCTGAAACACAAAAAACACGAATATTCAACAACTAGCCCTCTATTCGCTCGAGTTGAATTCTTCTTGAGCATTATGATTTCGTTTCCCAGTTTAATAACTAGGGTCAGGCTGTTATAGGTCTACCAGAGAAACTTTGCATCCATTGGCGCATTCTGCTGGAGAACACAGAACTACTTATCTCTTATCATCAAGCAAATTCCCGCGCTTACTATAATTTTTCGCGAATTTCTCCCCTTAAAAGTGACATGATTTCCCTCCTACTGCAGATTGAAGTTCAAGCATTTCCGAAATTGAAATTCCGTGGCACTACAGGAACATCAAATTTCTCACAGCTCCAATTTCCGTGTCAAGGTTTCACCATGGAAGATTGACTCAATCGTTATAGTTCGCGGATCCGCCTCCTAGGGGGCGCCACGCGGATGCAAAGTTTCTGTGGTAGACCTATAGGAAGAAGTCAAGTAAAGACGCTTAAAGCCAATATTTTGCTAAATCATTTTATATAACAAATTAATGTAGTTCTTTTATAAGCTTTCAACTATTCTTTGCCAGCCATCTTTAGATGAAGGAACCAAAAAAATGTGTTAGATGTCGTCGCTGTCTGTACCTATGTCTCTTATCATGTTCAGAACTACATAGGGAAGTTGAGGTCTAATCCATATAGACCGTACCCCTCCCCTCCCCCCCCCCTAAACGACTAATTTTTAGCGACCTCCCCCTTAACGACTAAAGTATGATAGAGATGATTTACGGCAAGCAGTGTCAGAGCTAAAAGGAGTGGAACCCAACAACATCAGGGTGATGGCTGTGACCTTGTCGTGGCGCGGGGTGTGGTGCGGGAAAAGTGCCACGGAGTTGCGTGAGTTGGGCATCTCAGTAGGCGTACTCCGTGGTATCACCACCTGTGTCCTGCTTGGCTCATATCTGAACTGGTGGTCGTTCTATAGAGGCACTTCCCTTCATCCCTCTCTTCCACCCCCACCTTCCTCATCATCCCTCATCCCTAGGGCCAGCGTCGGGTGAGTCCTGGGCTTCCTCCCCATTATATTTGATTTATTTATTTATTTAATTTAATGGCGTTTCCCCTCCGTCAGAGAGACCTTTAGTCTTTGAGGGGAGATTTTAAAAAAAAGAAAAAAATATATACCATATAGACCGTACCCCTCCCCTCCATCCCCCCCCTAAACGACTAATTTTTGTCTTTGTCGCGATTTTGGGACGACACTGTCGTGTTCAATCCCACATCCCACAACAAATTGATATTTCGAAATTTCAACGAGTTAGAAGACATTTTTCCCAATGAAGCCTTCACGAAGGTTTCCGAATCGTCGATTTTACAGCTTAATAAACCGGTTTGGCTCAATTCGTTGGGCAGTTGAGACTAGCTCTACGATGATGATTAGATGAGTAGAAGTTATGGCTTGGGAGAAAAAGCAAACAAATTTTACCTTAACATGATACAAAGTCCCAATCATATTGCAGATTACTTTAGAAAAATAACCAGTAACACGGTCGTGAATATCGTAGTTCATATTACCAATTTCAATGAATACGTTCGCATTGTAATAAGTATTTTGTATACGCATTGTATTCTATTCGCATTGTATACTATTTTCCACTATCAAACGTGACAAAATTACATTTTTACATATTAGTACATACATATCATACATATCTGTATATGATATTAGTTAAGTGAGATGTTAGTTGAAATATCAGTCTAAGGGACTGAGTACCGTTAAGCCTACTAATAAAAAGAAAGTATGAACAAAAGAGAATGCCAGTTATCGTGAGACGAGGACCGACCCATGGGGGAAAAAAAGAGTGCCAGTTATTGAAAACAAGGACCGACTCTGGGAAAAAGAGTACCTACTATTTATTATTAACAAGGACCGACTCTGAAGAAAAAAGAGTAGGTAGGTATCTACTAGTTATTAGAAAACAGAACCAACTCTAATAATTATAACAATTTTAAAAAAAGTCCCGGTTATTGAAAACAAGGACCGACTCTGAAGAAAAAAAAAGAAAAACTCGGCGCTTTGCGCCTCGGCGGGGGGCTCCGCCCCCCTGCACCCCCCGGTTTATTTCTTTTTCCATACTCTGTATGAAATCATAGGAACACAGAATGTGTTTTTGCGATACTAGTCATCCGTTAAATAAAAAACAACAATAATAAATGTGGAGTTGACATTAACATGACAACCAATAAACATATCACCAGATGTTTTTTCTGTCGCTTTTTCGTGACGATTTTTTTTCGGTAGGTCATCGCAAAAACACATTCTGTGTTAAAAGGGGTGCCAGTTATTAAAAACAAGACCAACTTTGAAAAAAGTACTAGTTATTAGGAACAAGAACTCTAATAATGATACATTTTGTTTTAAGTGTCGGTTATTGAAAACAAGGAACGACTTTGATGAAAAAAGGGTGCCGGTTATTTAAAAACAAGGACATACTCAGAGGAAGGAAGAAAAAAACCGCTGCAAATTATTACACAATGGTTTATTATTTTTCTATATAGATCACTCGTCTGCAAAGCCTACACCCACGGTTTGTCCTACAGAGCTCCGGGTGGTCTCAAAAAAATCTAAAAATTATATAGAATCTTAAATTGAAGGAAAAACAATACCTTTATATCAAAATTTTTTGAGTTAAATCGTTTTCAAAATATCAAATTTGTGAACCCTTAGAAGTGACCTACATCAACCAAAATCTTCGGGGCACAACTAGACCCCAAATGGAGCCTACATACCTAATTTCATCAAAACCGGTCAATGCTAAGTGGCAAAAGTGCCGCGGACGGCGTACGGCGGACGGACGGCCAAATTTGTATTCGATTTTGGTTTACTATTTTCAATAATGAACCTTTGGAATCGACTAAGAAAAAAATTGTTTAACACCCCATCAAAATTTGTTGGTTTACGGTTCAAGGTACGGTAGGTAATTTCGTTAAAAAGGTATTGTTTTTCCTTCAATTTAAGATTCTATAGAATTTTTGAGACCACCCGGAGCTCTGTAGGACAAACCATTCGCTCCCTACGAGAATTTAAGGGTTGGAAGTACAATAAATCAGAAACACGGGAGTGAATCGCAAAAGAGGCCTAATCTCCGTTCAAATTTTAGCTGACCGAAATGCGATCGATGTTTTTCTTCATGTTGGTTGGTGGTAGCAATGGCAAAGCCGTGTTCTTTGCAGACGAGTGATCAATTTAGAAAAATAATAAACCATTGTGAAATAATTTGCAGCGTTTTGGATTCTACGTACCTTGAAACGTAAACCAACAAATTTTTAGGTGGGTGTTAAAAAGAAATTTTCTTGGTCGATTCCAAAGGTTCATTATTGAAAATACTATAATAACTACTATAATACTACTATAATAAACCAAAAAAGAGTACCGGTTATTAGAATTAAGGACCGATTCTAATAACGATAAGAATTTTTTTTAAAAAGTGGTGGTTATTGGAAACAAGGACCGACTGTAGAAAAGAAATAGTCCGGTTACTAGAAACAAGGAATGACGTTTTTTACATGATTCGCCGTAAGAATAAGCTTCCAATGGTACCTATTAAAACTCATTTTGACCAACACTGACGGTGTAGCAGTTGGACTTTCGATGTTTTTGTGAACTTATAAGTAGGTAATTTGTATTATCACGCTACGACTGTATTGTTACTCCTATTGTACCAATATAAGGACCAATCTTTCAAGTACACAGTCTGAATAAAAATAATGAGTTTTGAACTGGGAAGGTCACTCACAAAAGACAGATGCCGTTGAGGGACCTGCAAACGCCCAGGATGACCTGGAGTGGCCAGTCTTTCACCATCAGACATCCAGATAGTTTATCGTCGACGATAAACGACGCTGAGGCGATGACGACATCGTCGGATACGACGTCGAAGACGACCGCGATCGTCCTGACGACCAGCCGCGTCTTTGAACAACGCGTCACTCACAGGAGCGCGATCTTCTGAAGGCGATTTCTCCCGAGGAAGGTCAGAAAAGAACGAAATCGGCCGAAGGAAGACGAAGACCCCACGAACGACAGCATTTCGAAAAAATGGGATTCTATTGACTTGGTTCTTCCTCGTTCCAGTAAATTTATTGACTTCCAAAAAAAGGCCCACTTTTAATGACTTTTCGAGAAAAAAAAATTAAACTTTTGCAATGGACTCAAAATCTTTTAATTTTGTCCGTTTTGGCACAGTTTAAAACAATTCCTTAAGTTTTTCCTTTTCTATGTACATGTCACTCTGGGCGCTATTTATTTAGCTAAAATTCCAAGTTTAACCTATTAACGCCCAGTGTTGCCATATCGACACCTGAGCGCCCAAAGGGCCAAACTGCTTTTTCTTGTTCAAAGGGCCAAACTGAAATCAGTTTCAATGTCAGAAGTCCAAAGGGCCATACTGGAATTTAAAGGAAAAGTTATTAGGGCTAAACTGCATCCATCTACGTGATTCATAGGGCCAAACTGCTGATCATACCAACTAAAACGCTGCCACAAACTACTCTGATTGCTATTTGCGTGTCAGAGACAAATATAATGGCACAGAACCACAACAACTGACTAGATAATCGATCTCTGACCCTTTATTATGTTAACGTCCACTACCTACCTACTTGTTGCATCCTGTGTTTTTGGTATATTATATTCAATAATGAACCTTTGGAATCAACCAAGAAACAATTTTTTAACCCCTCCCCCCCTCAAAATTTGTTGGTTTACGTTTCATGTTAGGTAGAATCCAAAAATCGAATAAAAATTTGGCCGTCCGTCCGCCGTACGCGGCACTTTCCCCACTTAGCATTGACCGATTTTGATGAAATTTGGTATGTAGGCTCCATTTGGGGTCTAGTTGTGCCCCCCCGAAGCTTTTGGTTGATGTAGGTCACTTCTAAGGGTTGAAATTTTGAAAACGCCGTAACTCAAAATATTCTGATGTAAAGGTATTGTTTTTCCATCATTTTTTGCTTTCGAGTCCACCAAGTATGCTGGATGCTTTGTTTTCACTTTTCAAGTTTGAAAAAAAATGTTCCCCAGAAACAAAGTTTCCACTCGTTTCAGACCTTTCTGAACAATTTTGGTTCCGTGTCTGTCTGTTTGTCCGTGTGTTTGTCATGAAATCCTTGTCGCACCCATAACTTCTACATTTTTCATCCGATTTCAATGAAAATTTCAGGGGTTGTACGGGTTAGCGTGTAGATGGTCCCCTATAAAAATCATCGCCCACAGACTGATAGTTGTTACTGCGCATGCGCAAATGTGTATTTCGTTGTACCAGCCATAACTTTCTCATTTTCAAAGCAAACGTGAAATCTTTGTAACTGTCATAACTTCTACTAGTTCATCCGAATTTGATGAAATTTTCTAGGATTGTCCAGATTAGGGTGTAGATGGTCCCCTATGAGGGTAGTGAAAGGTACTTAGAGATTGGTGTTTTGAGATTAACTACTATGTATCGGATCAACTATACCTACAATTGGATTATGGATACGAGGAAGCTATGTGACACACCCACTTGGCAGGCGTTTCTTTTGATTGTCTTTAGTACAATCTTTTCTCCACCCACTCGTTCTTTTTCGAATTTGGTTTTGGAAAAGGTGATTTCAAACGATGGCTAGAACTCGACGGGGGAAGCAAGGGAAAGTGTTCTCAACCAGATCTCAGCTCATGGTTTTTCGGGCCTTACAACAACTGAGAGAGGTATATAATGATGATTCGAATAGTTTCGATTAAATTGACTAGAATATTTTTTATGACTCTGACTTTTTATGGCTCTAGAGTCCGTAAGATTTGGCAGAATCGAGTTCGTTCTTTCAAGTCCTGATGTTTGCTTGGGTACAGACAATTCACTTAATCAACTAAATCAATCAAATTGCATTGAATCAATTGAGTTGAAGTCTGAACACCAGAAAGATAGGTAACTTGCCAAGTGTAATGATAATTTTCTTGCCGTCCAGTTGTGTCAATGTGACCACTCCTGCTTTTTCCTTCAGTTTGTGTACCAAAGGGGCGATTCCTCACCAGTACCACGCAGAATACTTCCAGATGAAGAATAAGCTCAACATACGTGATGAGCTCATTGAGACAAATGAAGAGGACAATGCTGAATAGATGACGATATCTTACTATTCATCAATGATTCTTAGATTTGTTTCAAATGCTATGGTGTTCATTTACTATTGGAATAATTAAAATTTCGTTATCCGTGTTTCAGAAATTACTTAATTGCTGTTTTTTGGTAATAGAATGGCACTATTCAACCATACCTACGTGAGTTAAAATCGGGGTTTCAGAGAAAGACGAAAACATAAGTGATCGGATAGGTACCAAATATCCTGAGAGTTGTAAAAATGGGTAGTTAATTATAATAATTTATTAACGTTTAATTTCAACTGATGTATTAATTGAAGAAGAAATTACAGATTGACCAGAGTAATTTCCAGGTATAGGGAAGTCGCAAACCTTAGGGCCAAACTGGCAGTTTGGCCCCTTGTCGCTCACAAATCTCAAGGTCAAATTATGCCCATAGGGCCAAACTGGACCTCTTCCCAGTTTATCTTTTTTTCTTAATGTTAAAAATTGCGGATGATTCAAAAAACGGTTTGGAATTCAATCTTACGTAGATTTTGGACCAATTACAAAAAAAACCTAGTTGACTTCATGTACACTGGCCTCGCTACAATCGCTTGCGTTTTAGAAATAGTAGTTCCGGAAGCAGTTTGGCCCTTTGGGCGCACAGGTGTCGATATGGCAATATAGAGAGCCTTTCTGTTAGGAGGCTGCTGGGCACCTTCCTGAGTCATTGAGAAGTCCATTGGGATCCTTTTCTCCAGATCTGTCTGATTATATTGACGTATATTTCAATTAATTTTCCATCTCCAGCCAAGAGGGTGAGGCACATAGCACGTAGCTTCATCTACAAATTCAATGAGTAAATGACTTGATTGGATGTCATCAGAACTACCGATTTTCTTACCAAATACGCGGTAACAAACAGTAGTCTGCCAAGTGGGTGTTGCACATAGCTCATTGGATGCTCGCAAAGCACGATGCGTCACCTTCAAATTGACTGATTCTTGGCCTGGCTGGAGGTTGCAAGAACAACTAGTAATGAAGATGATGAAGAAGATGGAAGATGATGCTTTATCTAATCCTTTAGTGGTATTTTTTGACTAATTATGAATGTTACAATGAGTGGACAAATTACACTCAATATGGGATGCATTCCTCATCCACTAATATTGTACACTTTACTTTTACTTTATTCCTCATCCAATATTCTAAAAGAGTTCCTAGTAGATCCGGTGAGATCACGATAAAATATACTAAAAGTTTTTGAAAAATAAATATCAGTTCTTGTGGCTCCCAGCGTTGCGATATGGCAACGTAAACCCATAAAATTCGACCAGGAGATTTTTGAAATTATTTTTCCCGTGTTCTAAAGACTATTTGAAGTCGGAATATCAGATCTATTTTAAAAATATATAGAAAACAAAGTTTCGGGCGTTCATGGGTTAAGTCAAAATGTTCATGATAACAAACAAAAGGACAAGTTCGTTAGTCAAAAATTTTGGATAACTCTAAGGGGTCAGAATTTCAAAAAATGTAACCAAAAAACGAGTTTTTAAACTTTTTTTGTAAATTGCCGTTTTAATTTTTTAAATTATTGTGGTACATTTGGATACCGCGCACGATTTCTGGTAAAGGTACCATTCCAGAAATCTAAAATTGCTCCAAAACGATTAAAATTTTGTATTTAGGGGATCATAGATGTGTATATTCGTCAAACACAAAACCCGATACTTCATGAGTTCGTAAAGAAGACTACACCTTCTTCTTATCCTATTCATTTGTAATTTCGGTCAAATGTACATTATTTTTGTAAATGTTAGAAATTGCCAACTAAATTCTCACAGGAAATTTCGAGCATACACGAATAATATTCGGAATTATGCTGGTAAGGAATACACACTTTCAACTTACAGTTGAGATGGTAATAATTTTCACAATACACATCAAGCATTTTACTTATTTTTGGAACTTGATTTTCAAAATTGGACTCATTATGGACTCAACTAACCCTAATTGGACCATGGTGTCATTAGTGTCACCGAAAACATCTCAGGAACTCCACAGCTGTCCCAAAATGTCACTTGAGTGACCAAAATTAAATTGCGATTTTAAATTTAAAGGACAACAGAATTTTTAAGGGCTATTGGAAGTCTCAAAATAGAATTATGATAAAAATTCACAAAGAAAACGACGAAAATATTTTCAAAATTTTTCACATTATTTTTTGACATTAAATGTCAAAAAATAATGTGAAAAAAAAATTTTAACAATTAGCAAAAAGTGTTTAAATTTAACTCTGTTCGAATAAAATCACTCGCGACGAGATTGTGGAAAACCATTTTAATTGAGAGCTTTCCAATGAGTGGTGAACGATTTTTGTGGGAAGGAAAATGAGGAAGTTAGTTCCTGCGTTCAATAGGAGAGGAAATGGCCGTGGAACTCACTCAGCTGATCAGTGATCATCAACTTCGATGATGTATAGAAGTATGTATTGATGGACCCTGCTCCTCAAATTTCAGCTCCCTGCGTTCAACACCATCAGAAATGGATACAGCTTTCGTACAAGTACGCAACCACGAGAGACATTTTATGTCTTATGTTTAATAAATTGAGAGCTTTCCAATGAGTGGTGAACGATTTTTGTGGGGTGGAAAATGAGGAAGTTAGTTTTTCCTAGGAACGATTGGTTGTACGTGAATATCATCAGAAATTTCATAAAGACATAAAATGTCAATAAAAACAGAGTTGAGTAGAACGTTGTCTATTTCCACGAAAATAATGAGTTACAAGTTCAATCGATTTCGACGGTTAGGTCATCATCAGTAACAAACAATAACTAACAAATAATATACTTAGTTATTGTTTGTTATCAATCAATCAATCAATATCTTTTATTTGCCAAAAACACGTAGTGTATGAGCAATGGTCAGCTTTCTTACAAGTAAAATTAAACATTTGGTCACAAAATAATTACAACAATGGTATCAAATGACTAGGTAGGTATAACAATAAAACATAAAAAAACACCTAGGATATCAACACAGCGTCAGTGTGCTCAAGATCACTAAGAAATTCTTCGAAATTATTGTTACTGATGATGACCCAACCGTCGAAATCTATTTAACTTGTAACTCATTATTTTCGTGGAAATAGACAATGTTCAACTCAACTCCGTTTTTATTTTCAACTCTGTCCATTAATTTCTTAAATTGCAATTAAAATCTATTTAATCTGGTGACATCATGGACAGATGTGGAATTCCTGAGATGTTTTCGGTGACACTACTGACACCGTGGTCCAATTAGGGTTAAGGACTCATTTTTTTAAATATTTGATTTCACCAACGTGAGTTATCGCGGAGAAAAATTCTCGGTAACGAACTTCATGACTTGTCATTGGAGACCAGCGTGAGTTACCGTCTGGAGTACCTACCATGTAACAAGTATAGTATATTACAAGTTATGTCCAGACGTCACCCTTCCTTCACAATCACCTTAACCCGTTAGTGCCCAGCGGGCTAGTAGCGGAACGGCAAACCTGGTCTTACAATTTTCCCAACCCACCTAGATTCCCTACCATGTTAGGAGTGCATTGAGTCTGAATGAATCGGATGCTCAGTGTGGTCGTCGAGGGGCTGCGGCATTCAGTGCCGTAAGTACTTCAAATTTATATTTTGACGGTATTTTTTTGCATAGTTTTAAACTATGGTTGTTACCCAACGAGAACAGTTCATAACTGAGTAAATATTCCATGGTAGCTCCGTGAAAAACTGGATTATATCATGGTTTTTCCAAATTAGCCCTCTGGGCACTTGGCGACACTATCGTATACACATAGTCATCATAAGTATGCCGTAAATATTATTCCAACAGACCTGATATTTGATCGATTTTGATTTGAGATGACATTCTTTCGTTCATTATTACAATCTGATGATTTTGACCATCTAAAAATTTCTTGTTTTCATTCTTTGTAGACTGGAGTTAACCTCCAAGACGCGATCAACCCTTTGTTGGGGGATAATAAAGTAGGGGAGACCGGGGCAGGTTGGCATAAGGGGCGGGTTGGCACAGTGCTTTTAAAATGAAAACCGAATGGCGGCGAAACCTTCCCTCTCGGTCACGTGATCTCCTGTTGGGTCCCCAGTCGTCAACAAAGTTTCATGGAGGTTGGTCCTTAGCTCGAAGAAAGAATTACAAATTTCAGATTTTACGACAAGTAAGTACCTTTCACCACTCCTACTATTTGGTTGTAAGCGCATTGTGTGTTGAAGTTTTTGTAAGTTAGAAAGTGTAGACCTATTTTACTGCATTTAATGAACAGATTCCGCTAGTGAACGTTTGGAAACCACTGTTTGTGAAGCTAATGGTGGCCACTGTTGTCAGTGAGCCCTGTCGGGGCGGGATGGCATTTTTGGGAGGGGCGGGTTGGCATAAGCCAACTTTTTGTTTTTCTTATGCCAACCCGCCCCTCCCAGGTTTATCATTGACACCTAATGAACAAAAATTTCATATAACTTATTTTAAGAGCTCTATTGCTTGTCACAGGGATGCGAACTTGGAAAAGGACCACTGTTTTCTGTTTTGTTTTCACCACTGTTCTGTTTTCATTGAGGTCCAACCTAAAAATACTTATGCCAACCCGCCCCATTAGGGGGGCAGGTTGGCATAGATTGACTAGCTCTATTTGAATCGATCTGAGCCTTTTTGTAGTTCATTATGAACATCGAGGATGAGGGGATTTTGTAGCCCATGACTTTTAATGATTGACTTTGATATTTGATGAATAACTTTTATGATTGACTGATCACAACTCCTAGGAAACATCAAAAACGAAAATCTATGCCAACCCCCTACGAACGGTCTCCCCTACGAACTCAGTTGAAATACATTCAAAATACCCGCCAATTTCTGTTGAAGAATTCAAATGTTTTGTGGATATTTCAATACTGAGAGGTTTATTGTTCTCCCTCAAAAAGCCTCTTACTGGGATCAATTGCCGGACATGTGCACGCTGCTTGCCGCGTTGGCATGAGAAACAAGAAATGCCAATGGGTGGCATTTTCCTTAGGGATAGACGTATCTACCCAAAAAAAGGTGGATATTGTCATAGAAGAGTTCTAAAGTTTCTCAACTTCAGTTCAGACGGATTTTTTTTTTTTTTTTTTTTTACGTGATTTAATATTGCAATTGAATATTAAATACAATCCATCCAGCAACATTACATAATTAAACATTAATTACATTAAATGATACAAATTTTGTACACTCCTTGAGAGCCCATTTACGTTAAAACCCAGCCCAGGTTCTCTTGATTGTGGATGCGTTGCTCGTGCCTCCTTGAGTACCTTTTTCGATAATTTCGTGGACTGTTTCCATCCTCAAGTCTCGATGAATATCATCGTTCCTCATGTACCACTATACAGGGTGTCTACCATTTGGATGGACCAAACTTCAAGGATCGATTCTACAACTCATTTGCAACAAAAAATGTCTCTTAGCAATTTTTTCTTAACCCACTCAAAATTCTTTTTTTTCCACTTTAAAGTTTTTATTCGTATTTTCGACCTTTCAGCACTAAAATGGTCATAACTCCCTCATTTCTCATACTATTTCAAATCTGAGTACACCGTTGGACAGAGCGTTAAAGTTCCTACTCATTTAGTGGGAAATCCAGTTTCTTAAAGCCATTTGTGAGAGTAAAAAAATAAATCAAAGTCAACATTTACAATTTTTTTTGAAAATCGCCATTCTTCAGGCTAACGATTCCTCCGTAAAAAATACCGCTATCGTGGTGCACTCAACGGGAAAAACTACCCCAAGATCTCACCTTTCCAACGGTATGTCAGTTTGAAGGTTTAAGAGGAAAGTTTCTTTGAAAAAATTGAGTTTTATGCGAAAAAACGTGCTTTTTAGGCATATTCCGCTAGAGAGTCGACCAAGTATTATTGCCTTCACTTTTCAGGATTGCAATAAAAAGTCCTCCAAATTACATTTCTACTCGTATTTTACGTTTTGGACCTTCCTTCATTTTTTTCTGCTAATTATTCTTTAATTTTATTTTAGTTCCATTTTTAAAATCAAAATGAACAGTTTTCCGTTGAGTGGCCCACGATAGCACAACTTATTCCAGGTTAACAATAAACCTAAAAAATGGTGATTTCTAAGAAAAAAAAAGTTTGAATTCGATTTTGAAAATGTAGGTAATGCTTTGACTTTGATTTTTATGGAGAACATCGCCGAAAATTACATCGAAATCGGACAGTAGCTTCGTATTGCTTTTGCCATCTGCAAGGACTTTCAGACAGACAGACCGACTGTCAGATGGACAGACACGGTACCAAAATTGTTCAGGAAGGTCCATAACGTAAAATACGAGTAGAAATGTAATTTGGTGGACTTTTTATTGCAATCCTGAAAAGTGAAGGCAATAATACTTGGTCGACTCTCAAGCGGAATATGCCTAAAAAAGCACGTTTTTTTCGCATAAAACTCATTTTTTTCAAAGGAACTTTCCTCTTAAACCTTGAAACTGACATACCGTTGGAAAGGAGAGATCTTGGGGTAGTTTTTCCCGTTGAGTGCACCGCGATAGCGGTATTTTTTACGGGGGAATCGTTAGCCTGAAAAATGGCGATTTTCAAAAAAATTATAAATGTTGACTTTGATTTATTTTTTTACTCTTACAAATGGCTTTAAAAAACTGGATTTCCCACTACATGGATAGGAAATTTAACGCTCTGTCCAACGGTGTACTCAGATTTGAAGTAGCATGAGAAATGAGGGAGTTATGACCATTTTAGTGCTGCAAGGTCGAAAATACGAATAAAAACTTTGAAGTGGAAAAAAAAGAATTTTGAGTGGGTTAAGAAAAAATTGCTAAGAGACATTTTTCGTTGCAAATGAGTTGTAGAATCGATCCTTGAAGTTTGGTCCATCCAAATGGTAGACACCCTGTATAGTCCAGGCATGTTAAGGAAAAAAAGGGCCGTGCTTCCTAAAAAATCCTAACAAGCTGGAAATGGTCTTAATCGACGTTGGGGCACTCCAATATGTGAAAATAGAAGAGTGCGACGATTTTCCTTCGGTGCTTAACTTTTGGGGGCCGAAA
The DNA here is from genome assembly GCA_009739505.2 of Apolygus lucorum. NCBI lineage: Eukaryota > Metazoa > Arthropoda > Insecta > Hemiptera > Miridae > Apolygus > Apolygus lucorum. Next base: position 3,513,026 of record CM019173.2, on the reverse strand, counting down.
AACCTCGAAATTTTAGCACTTTTTTTGGTTTTTTGCAATTTTAACCTAGAAGGAAGCGTCTTACAAAAAAAAATATACTTACTTTTTTTGTAGAAGAGAAGATTCTGCGTCGAATGAGACCAAGAACGCCCAAATCGGTTGAGTGGTTTAGCCACAACCGAGCGTCAAAGTTTGACGATTTTTTCCAACTTGGTGTAAAAGTGAGATATTATCATGTTTTGACGCCGAAGTCACCTTTATTCACCCACGTACCCCATATATCGAGTTTTTTATTATAATTAGACAATTTTAAAAGTGGGGCCGCTGTCCAGGTGCCTCACTTGAAATAACTAAAATTACTCATTTTGCCAAGTCAATTTGTCATTCTTTTTTATGCCTAAATTGATGTACTCACCCAAGTTTGATAATTGAATATTTGAAAGTGAATCAGTAGTGAATCGAATTGACTTTCAGTTTTTTTCAGTTTCAACTGTTGGGGGTTGAAGTTGTGGGTTTTGGACACGTTTTATCCCTCCGCTCGTCCCTCGATGGGTACCTACCGTTCCCTACGCCGCATCGGCCCTTCCTGCCAGGTAGCTACTTATTTTGTCCTAGGGCCATCCCCTTTGTGCTCCCCTTGCTCGCTCCCCTCTCTTAGCCACTGAGGATGCAGACCAACTGATTGTCAGCTCAGCAGTAGAGCTTTCTACTAAAGGGGGAAACGTTGTAATCGTTGTGGAGGACATCGATTTGTTAGTCCTGTTGACTGCCGAAGTGATGGGTTCTGCCTCGGATTCACAGGTGACCAATGTTTATTTGATGAAGCCTGGGAGAGGAAAAATCGGCACAGCAATTTACAGCCCCAATGAAAGCAACCTCTCAGAACCAGCTAAAAAACAGCTGCTATTTCTCCACGCCTTTAGCGGCTGCGACAGCACTTCGGCATTTTTCAGGCAGGGGAAAATGAAGTTTGTAAACACCTTTGAAAAGAACCCTGGGATTCAGAGAACTGTTTCCATTTTCATGGATCAGAATGCCACACCTGATCAGGTTGCTGACGCTGGAGCGCGGTTCATAGCTGCAGTATACTCGGGTGCCAGCAACACAACTTTGAATAACCTGCGGCTCCACCATTTTGAGAAGGCCCTCTCAAAAGTAAACTTCAGCCTTGCCAGTTTGCCACCCACAGCAGCAGCTGCACGCCAGCATTCCCTTCGGGTCTTCTTGCAGGTTGGTTTGTTTCTTATTAAATTTACTGTGGAATACATTTCATAGAAGTATATATGAGTACATACATAACTATACGAAATTGCTACGAACTGCTATTGAAGACTATTTAACGGCTATTTCTATTGACGGCTATACGACCATGTAACATACATATTATATCATTGAATCTTTACAGGTGCAGCTGTGGAAGGGAATCGCCATGGATCCGAAGAAGTGGGGATGGGACACAAAGGAAACTGGGCTCCAACCTGTCACCCAAAAGATCTACTAAATAACATTTCCTGCACCTGCAAGAAGGGCTGTGGCAACGCATGTTCCTGCAGAAAATCATCGATAAAATGTACAATATGCACTTTCTGCAGGGGGCATTCATGCTCCAACTCTATCGACGAGGACCACTATACATCCTTTGACGAGGAGGTAGACATCCTCAATGAACAAGCCGACATGGCATCAGATATCACCCCCGACGACACCGATGACGATGAAGAAGCATATCCTAGTCTCTCGCGCCCGTCCCCGGTCCCTCTGGCTCTGCAGCGCCCGTCCCCGGTCCCTCTGGCTCTGCAGCGCCCGCCCCTAAACGAGCTAGATTTAATTAAAAAATATGCATAAATATACTTGTAAATAATTTTATAATTCAGAACACAGCAGTTACTCTCGTTTTATACAAACCATGTTATACTTGTAAATAATTTTATAATTCAGTATATTTACTTTCATTTTATACAAACCGTGTTACGTCTATTTATTCTGAAAACCCCAGTTCTCATATAACACGTAAGGAACACAGGTAATTTGGTTTCACCTGTATTTTCATGTGTCTTATAGTGGTTAATTTTCAAATATTCAATTATCAAACTTGGGTGAGTACATCAATTTAGGCATAAAAAAGAATGACAAATTGACTTGGCAAAATGAGTAATTTTAGTTATTTCAAGTGAGGCACCTGGACAGCGGCCCCACTTTTAAAATTGTCTAATTATAATAAAAAACTCGATATATGGGGTACGTGGGTGAATAAAGGTGACTTCGGCGTCAAAACATGATAATATCTCACTTTTACACCAAGTTGGAAAAAATCGTCAAACTTTGACGCTCGGTTGTGGCTAAACCACTCAACCGATTTGGGCGTTCTTGGTCTCATTCGACGCAGAATCTTCTCTTCTACAAAAAAAGTAAGTATATTTTTTTTTGTAAGACGCTTCCTTCTAGGTTAAAATTGCAAAAAACCAAAAAAAGTGCTAAAATTTCGAGGTTTTTCGGCCCCCAAAAGTTAAGCACCGAAGGAAAATCGTCGCACTCTTCTATTTTCACATATTGGAGTGCCCCAACGTCGATTAAGACCATTTCCAGCTTGTTAGGATTTTTTAGGAACCAAAAACCTAATATGCTTGGACTAATAATACTTCTCAGTATTTTATTTTGGGAGGTTTGGATTTTGTTATTGTTTGATTTTTTGGCACAGCCCCATAACTGAATTCCATTGATGGATTTGGCACAGACGTTTTTGATAGGCTATGCTGTCACCCAGAGACATCCAGGGATTTCTGGAAGATGTATTCCTACATCTCGGATTTGCGATGCAATGATAATATAAACCACCAAATTTTGTATACGGAGGGGAAGAAAATGAAGTGATACACAGGAATAAACTGCACTGCTAGAGTATGGCGCATACTTGAACATCTGTTCAAGCAGGGAATGTGCATTGACTATTTCGGTTCATTCCGCTCAACATTTTTGAGATAATATGTTAGTTGCTCGATATTTTCATTTATTCGACAAAATTTACTGTTTTCAACTTTTTTTGACGGTTTTTTGGTTTCATATACTTCAATAAACTGTTAGAACTGCTAGTGCTGAGTGCCCAGAGGGCACACCCTTTTATACCACCGTTTCGTACGCCGAAATTTTAAATATTATTTTTCTAGTGCTTCTCGACGTAATATACATCTTACCAAGTTTCATCTAATATTCTAGAAGAAAATAATCACGGTCACTAATGGGTTAATATTATGTAATAAAGTTCACATCTTAAGAGGGTCTCAGTCGATCGCGCGTTCCGGGTTGTATTCCCCGAAATTACCGGCGCTTAAACTTTAAAAGTTGTACTAAGTTTGAAATTTTCAAGGATTTTCGGAATTCATTAGTGCAGCAGTCTAAGGAATTGAATAACTAAAAGACTGCCGCTAGAATCGTCAACATCGAACAATAATTGCCAGAGAAAAATGGGAAAAACCAAATTGAATATATGGTTTTCCCTTTTAAATTTTTAATTATATAATTTATTCACAAATTTAGGGCATTCCAACGAATGGTGAACGATTTGTCTACGAACACTAATGACGAAGATAAAGTTCCGTAGCAACGACTTGGTTGTAAGTGAAAAGTGAAAATCATAAAAGAAACTAATTAACGCTTTTTCGTGACCGACTTTGTGACGTTTTTGGTTTATTATTTTCAATAATGAACCTTTGAAATCGACCAAGAAAAAAAAATTTTCAACACCCCCTCAAAATTTGATTTTTCCAATAAAATTCAATGCATTTTTAAGTTGTAACTTGTCTTATTCTGTGATTTATGGGTTCAAAAAACGCTGCAAATTATTACACAATGGTTTATTATTTTTCTATATAATTGTCTATAAAGCCACCAACCATCCACCATAAAGAAAAACATCGATGGCATTTCGGTCAGCTTTAATTTGAACGGAGATTAGGCCTCTTTTGCGATTCACACTCGTGTTTCTGATTTGTCGTACGTTTATTATTTTTATGGTTTATTATTTTAATGGTTTATTATTTTAATGGTTTATTTTTCTATATAATCGTCTATAAAGCCACCAACCATCCAACATGAAGAAAAATACTTTGAAAATGTCACCCCACGCATATTTAAGCAAAAACCTCTTTTTTTGCTAGTTATTTGCCCATAACTTCTATACGAATTGAGCGATCGGAATAGTTCGACGTTAGGACCAACTAGACCCCAAATGGAGTCTATGTGCGAAAGAACGGGTTTTTTAGACCGATTCTAAGGCCTTTTATGGCCCGGACGGCGGACGGACATTGCAAATTTGGATTCTACGCACCTTGAAACGTAAAGTGACAAAGTTTGAGGGGGGTTATAAAATTTTTTTGCGATACCTACGATCACATAGGCTTATTATTGGAAATAATAAACCAAATGTAATTAATTGAATTTAATTTAAAGCTCGTTCATAAAAAATTTAGAAACCGGAAAAAGACCATGAAAAACACATTTTTATGGTTTGATTTTGGTTTATTATTTTCAATAATGAACCTTCGGAATCGGCCAAGAAAAAACAATTTTAACATCCCCTCAAAATTTGATGGTTTACGTTTCAAGGTACCTACGTAGAATCCAAAAATCGAATAAAAATTTGGCCGTCCGCGGCACTTTTGCCACTTAGCATTGACCGATTTTGATGAAATTTGGTATGTAGGATCCATTTGGGGTCTAGTTGTGCCCCGAAGATTTTGGTTGATTTAGGTCACTTCTAAGGGTTCAAAAATGAATTTTGAAATTTTGAAAACGCCCTAACTCAACAAATTTTGATATAAAGGTATTGTTTTTCCTTCAATTTAAGATTCTATAGAATTTTTAGAATTTTTTGAGACCACGCGGAGCTCTGTAGGACAAACCGTTCGCTCCCTACGAGAATTTAAGGGTTGGACGTACGATAAATCAGAAACACGAGTGTGAATCGCAAAAGAGGCCTAATCTCCGTTCAAATTTTAGCTGACCGAAATGCGATCGATGTTTTTCTTCATGTTGGATGGTTGGTGGCTTTGCAGACGAGTGATCTATAGACAAATAATAAACCATTCTGTAATAATTTGCAGCGTTTTTCGTTTATGCACCAAAGTATATACATAAAATGTCAAAAAGTATCGTTATAGAGTATTAATGCAGGATTAGATGGGAGTGTTGTGATATGCAGGTTAGGTAGGTAATCCTCTTCACACCTCCCACTACTCTTTAGTCTGAACTTCCTCAGTCGCTCATCTCAAGCTCCCATTTAACTTGCTCTCTCTCTATCCGAATTTCGTGTTTCAATATAGTCACTTTATTTCGTCTGCGTAGGTTTTCTTTCTTCACTGCCCGTATTACTCGAAGGTTTCCGTCCAGGGACAGTCAAAATCCCACCGCAACACCAGGACGAGCCTGGAAGACGTACCGATTCCTTCGGGGAGGAAATGAAGCGGAAAGCAGAAGTCAACTGGCGCCCTGCGGTGAGCAACGACTAAACTAAGTGGAAGAAAACCGCTGGACCACCCTGGCCTTGAGCGAACTTGACAACTTTCAAGGAATCCAACGCAATTTCAGGCCAGTTAGGAAATACCTTGAAAGGGCCAACAGCAGTAGGAATCATTTGGATCGCTTTGAATAGGTACTTACACACCATGATTAAGCAGCAACCAAAAAGAGAACCTAATAACTAACCAATTTAAACAATTATACCAAAGCAATCAAACTTTATTGAATCTAGCAATAATTAGAAACATCCAATGATACCAAAGAGAGGATCTAACAAGATTTTTCGAGCTGAATTCAGGTTTGAAGACTGATTTTTTTTCTCAACATTAATATCTCTGGCCCTAAGCTAGAATGGTTATGGGGACAAACATTTTTCCCTATAGAAAACCAAAAATCAGGGTCAATATAAATAAAGTAGGGTGGAGTGGGGCAATTGCGACCCAAAATTTCAATAGTTCAACTTTGATCCTCTGTAACTTTCCTTTGAAAACGCTATTTTCACTTCTTTTTCTTTTAATGAGTAGCTTATTTTACGTAGATTACGATGCACTCTTCAAATTGTACAAAAGATTTACTTCTCATGGTCCAAACTGTGTTTTTTAAAATCCCGACCAACTTTCTCATTTGCTCCACTAATCGGGGCAAATGCGAAAACGGCCTGCGAATCCCATAAAAACATTTAGTTGCATTAATGGGGTAAATGCAAACAAAGCTCATTTCAATACGAACAGAACGCTATATTTAATTTTTTTCTCCTCCACTTTTTTATGACCAAAATGAACTTTCCTGCGCCAACTGGTTTGCACTTTATCTTTAAAATGACTCTTTCTTGAGTGAATAATTTTCCCTTGAGGCCTGATTTCGAAAGTGGGAGAGGAAAATGAAGAAATTCAACGTGTAGGAAACAAAATGTGTATTTTTAAAGGTTCATCTCCAATTTTTGTCCTAGAACATACAGGTAACAGTCTAATAGTTGTTATAGGGTGCTTATTTTGTACTTCCGCATTTACCCCATACTGCAATTTTGCTGGAGCAAATGCAACCCATGTTATCATTTCTACAAATGATCGTGATATAAACGATTTCATAATGAAAACTGTTAAACTGACTCATGTAAAGAAGTTTCAAGATAGAACAGACGTTACTGCCCCACTGCACCTCATAGAAAACTTATTTCTTGGCAAAAACCCGCCACTCGTCTGAAGAGCTAATCACTAGTAACGTTAGTAATAACGGTAGTAATAACGTTAGGAATAAGCAGCTGACTGGCGAGAGCCCGCCTTTTCCGACAGGTAAGGGTTACCAACATAACTGGGTACACTTTGAGAAGGTTTCTGAGGCAAGGCGCTCAAATGGCGCCATTTTCAAAACAATTTCCGCATTTGCCCCATTTCCACATTTACCCCACTCCACCCTAATTACGTTCTAAACAGAAAATATTTTGATGACTTTGGTCATTTTGGTCGCCGTCAAACTCTAAGTGTCATCAGGTAATACTACAATAAAAACGGAGTTGAGTAGAACGTTGTCTATTTCCACGAAAATAATGAGTTACAAGTTAAATAGATTTCGACGGTTAGGTCATCATCAGTAACAAACAATAACGTTATTATTAAATAAGTTATTGTTTGTTACTGATGATGACCTAACCGTCGAAATCGATTTAACTTGTAACTCATTATTTTCGTGGAAATAGACAACGTTCTACTCAACTCCGTTTTTATTAAAATGGTTTTCCACAATCTCATCGCGAGTGATTTTATAGGTAATACTACTATTGGCCTGGTCTACACAAGGATGTCAAATTGCACTGTTTAACTTGTGAGGTCTGTGGTAGGCGAGGAGGGAAAGGTCCCCGGGTGAAAGCACCACTCCAAAATTATGTGTCTGGAGTACCTTTTGAGCGGGTAGCTATAGACATAGCCTACCCACAGACTTATCGAGGAAACAAGTTTATTATTGTAGCCGTTGACTATTTTACTAAGTTGCCGGAAGCGTTCCCTGTTCCAGATGTCAAGGCAGAAACCATTGCACAAGGGTTGGTTGAAACTGTAATTTCTCGTTTCGGAGTCCCACGAGAAGTTCACAGTGATCAGGGGACTGGGTTCGAGGCTGCAGTTTTCCAGGAGGTTATGGCGATTTTGCAGGTACAAAAGACTCGGACAAGCCCACTGCACCCACAAAGCAACGGTTTAGTGGAACGTTTCAACCGCACGCTATGGAGTATGCTCTCAAAAATGGTTGGTCAAAATCAAAGGGACTGGGACAAGTGGCTTACTTGTGTGCTACTGGCCTATCGGGCTACAGAACATTCAACAACGGGATTTACTCCTGCCGAGCTGAACTTCAGGCAGGTTTCATGAAAGGCAAGGCGACAACAGACCAGATTTTCACCCTGCGGGTAATGCTGGAAAAGTCTCGTGAATATAATATCCAGATCCATCATCTATTTGTGGACTTCCGAGCGGCATATGACACCATCAGGAGGGCTGAACTGTACAAGGCACTGCTAGGGATGAATGTCCCAGGAAAGCTTGTGCGCCTTATCCAAGTCACAATGGAGTCCGTCAAATTTTACGTGCGAGTTGGTGGTGATCTGTCTGACCCCTTCTCAACAACTAGTGGTCTACGGCAGGGAGACAGCCTGGCCTGCCTATTATTCAATTTTGCTCTTGAAGGCGCCATTAGAGCATCTGGTATACAGGTAGGTGGTACGATTTTCAACCACACGGCACAACTCCTAGGCTATGCCGATGACATTGACGTGGTTGGCAAGACATTTAGTGCCATGTCCAATGCATTTTCGGACCTCCAGAGGGCGGCAGCACAGTTTGGACTGGAGGTAAACCAGTCAAAAACCAAATATATGACCACTAATGCTAAAGGAAGAGTACCTGACCATATACAAGTGAATGAATGCACGATTGAGACAGTGAAGGAATTCGTATACCTGGGATCTCTCGTGAATAGTGATAATGATATGCAGGCGGAGGTGCATCGCAGGATACAGTCAGCGAACCGAAGCTACTTTGGATTGGTTCCGCAGCTAAAAAGCAGGGTAATATCTCGGGCTACCAAGATACGGCTGTACAAGACCTTAATCAAGCCAGTCCTGACATATGGGTCGGAGTCCTGGACGTTAACCAGAGCCCTCGAAGAAGAGCTCCGTCGTTTTGAAAGGAAGGTGCTCAGGAGAATTTTGGGAGCGGTATTTGATCCTGAGGAGCTCGTGTGGCGACAACGAACGAATCAAGAGGTCATGGAGCTGTACGGAGACTGGGACGTCGTTCGGTTCATCAAGGTAGGGAGGCTACGATGGGCTGGACATGTTGCCAGGATGAGCCCGGAGGAAATACCAAGGAGAATTCTAGACGAAAGAATATATGGCAAAAGACGGCCCGGGCGGCCTAGACTACGCTGGGTGGATGGTGTGGCGGCGGATGCGCGCTCCATTTTGGGTGTTCGAGACTGGAAAGCTGCAGCAGTTAATAGGGACGACTGGCGGATCTCACTAAGGGAGGCCCTGACCCCTCGCGGGTTGTAGCGCCAAAAGAAGAAGAAGAAGAGCTGAACTTCGGTAGGGCACTGACACTTCCAGTCCATCTACTCTCTGGCTATGTCCCAGGAATGAAGTCAAAAGCTGACTATGCCAAGCAACTTCAAGAACATCTAGTACAAACGCATGAGTTAGCTAGGCAAAAGCTATTGGCTGCATCCAATCAAGCAAAAAGAAGCAATGAAGCACCACGATACAAGATTGGAGATCGTGTCTGGTTTTTCTGGCCTCGACGTGCAGTGGGACGCTGTCCAAAGCTGCAGTGCCCATGGGTTGGACCCTGCGTTGTAATGAAACCCATCTCCGACGTCGTGTTTCGGATTCGACCTCCAAATGGCCGTCCACGAGTTGTTCATGCCGACAGATTGGTTCCATACGCGAAGAAGGAGAAGGGAGATGATGTAAAGGACACTACATAAACCTAGTAATTCATAATTATTATCATGTCTAGTTTTGGTTACTAGCATCAATAAAACTTCACTTCAGTTTTCCACTTCGTACAACGCGGTCATATTTTTATAACATAATATTAAAATAAGCACTAATCATCACAATATTTTACTTTTATTAATGAAGGGGTGATGACAAAAATGTAATTTAAATTAGTCTTCATCCGAAATCCCCAAAAAGTATCACTTCACCACCCGCTACCTTATCAGACCGATTAATGGAGGCTTTTCATCCTCTTAGGCAGATTGAAAATGAGGTCATTTCGTGCGTTCAATGATAACAGTTTTTTTTAATACGCTCAACACTCCCCACATGCTGGGTTTTATCACTTCAAACTGAAAATTGTACTGTATACAGGGTGTCTACACTCAAGTCGACCATAACTTCAGTGTTCGATTCTACAAGGTATTTCCATCAGAAAAATTATCTCAACAATTTTGTTTTAAACCCTCGTTTTTGGTTTATTATTTTCAATAATGAACCTTTGGAATCGACCAAGAAAAAAAAATTTTAACACCCCCTCAAAATTTGATGGTTTACGTTTCAAGGTACGTAGAATCCAAAAATCGAATAAAAATTTGGCCGTCCGTCCGCCGTACGCGGCACTTTCCCACTTAGCATTGACCGATTTTGATGAAATTTGGTATGTAGGCTCTATTTGGGGTCTAGTTGTGCCCCAAAGCTTTTGGTTGATGTAGGTCACTTCCAAGGGTTCCAAAATCAATTTTGAAATTTTGAAAACGCCCTAACTCAAAAAATGTTGATATAAAGGTATTGGTTTTCCTTCAATTTAAGATTCTATAGAATTTTTAGAATTTTTTGAGACCACGCGGAGCTCTGTAGGACAAACCTTTCGCTCCCTACGAAAATTTAAGGGTTTATATTGAAATATATGTATATATAAATCAAACCTACATTACACTATACCTATATATATATTGTAGTGATGTGACAAGACGGAACTTTCACGAAACGATTTATTAATCACAAAAACAACTTTCGTTGTACAAACTACACAGAACTCTGTTTTTCTTCTTCCAATTTTCGTGTCTTCTTTTATCGACTCATAGCAACTTATTTCATATGATTTTATGATTAATCAAAATGCAGTCAACTTTCTACACTTCTTCCCTTTTCTCATTTGGGTCCACTCCACAGTATTGCGTGAGCCTATCCGCATGAACGACCTTCCATGCACCTCGAGAGCTGCGAAGCCGATAGACCACGTCATTCAGGCGCTTGACCACCGTGTATGGACCATCCCAAGGGCACTGCAATTTGGGGTTGCGTCCTTTCATCCTTCTTGGGTTGTAGAGCCATACTCTGTCTCCTGCTTGGTATTTGGGCTTCATGGTTTTTGAGTCATAGCGACGTTTCATATCCTCCGCACGTAACTTTATGGAACCCCGTGCTGACTGATGAGCTTGATTGAGACGTTTTCTAAGATCATCCGCGAATTGATGTAATTCCTGTTCAGCTGGGTGCCGTCCAAATAGCAGGTCTAGGGGCAAGATGAGTTCTCGTCCAAACATCAAGTAGGAGGGCGTGTAGCCTGTGACTGAGTGTTCAGATGCCCTGTATGCTAAAAGCGCTACAGGAAGTTGGACATCCCAATCGCGCTGGTGATCCTGAATCATCTTGGAGAGCCATTCATAGAGGGTGCGGTGTAGTCGTTCCACCATGCCATCGCTTTGAGGATGTAGAGGAGTAGTGCGTGTCTTATTTATTCCTAACTGTTTCAAGACATCTTGGAAAAGGGCTGACTCAAAATTTCTTCCCTGGTCTGAGTGAATTTACTCAGGGACCCCAAAGCGGGAGACCACATGGACCAATAATGCTTGTGCTACTGTCTCTGTCTGTTGATTAGGGAGTGGTATTGCCTCGGGCCACTTAGTGAAGGAATCAACAATAGTAAGGACATACCGATTTCCTCTTGCTGTCATTGGGAGTGGACCAAACACGTCAATAGCCACTCTTTGGAAGGGATAACCGCAGGACGAGGTTTGCAGGGGAGCTTTAGCTACTTTCTGGCCTCCACGGCGTCGACCACACTGCTCACAAGCTCTACACCAATTCCGAACATCTTGGTGGATTCCAACCCAGTAAAACTTGCTGCGGAGGAGCGCCAGGGTCCGTTTTTCTCCAAGATGAGCTGGCTCATGACCTCTAGTGAAAACCTCTCTTTGCAGATCTTGTGGGACCACTACCTGAGGACGCACAAACTTCCCATTAGGGCTCTCCCATCTACGGTGCAGGATTCCATTTTCCAAGAAGAGGGAATCAAACATTGCCCAGTATGCTCGTGTTGTAGCACTCATACCCATCTGAACATCCCATATGGGTCGCTTGTTATCCTCCAGCCACTGTATAACTGGTTGTAAATTTTTGTCGGCAAGCTGATGTTCACGAAGAGGCTGTGATTGTACACTAACAACATTGCAATTTTCCAGGACTGTTCTGTTGTTTAGCTGGCCTGTTGTCTCAGTAATTGCCCAACTTTCTCTCCTGTCGCAAAATTTACAACCACTCTCTGCACAGGGTCGCCTGGAGAGGCCGTCTGCATTTCCATGAGTGGTACCCTTTCTGTACTGAATGTCCAATTTGTACGTCCCCAATCTCTCCATCCATCGGGCTAGCTGACCATCAACCATTTTGAAATTCATCAGCCACTTGAGAGATGAATGGTCAGTCCGAATGACTAACTTGTGTCCGTTGTCTAGACCATAATGGTGAAATGATCTCACTGCCTCCACAACAGCTAGCAGCTCTTTTCTCGTCACACAATAATTCCTTTCTGGTCGAGACATACACCGGCTGAAGTATGCTATGACGCGTTCCTTGCCTTCCAACACTTGAGATAGCACAGCACCAATAGCAACTTGGCTTGCATCAGCATCAATAATGAAGGGGAGGTTGGGGTTGGCATATGCCAGCACAGGTGCTTCTTGCATCTTCAATTTAGCTATTTCGAACGCCTGAGTACATTTTTCGTCCCACTGGAGATCACCAAGCTGGTTTTGAACCTTGTACAACGGCTTCATGATCTCTGCAAATCTTGGTATGAATGATCGGTAATAGGAGCAAAATCCTGTGAATCCTCTAACGTCCTTAGTTGTCTGAGGGGTAGGCCAGTCCCTTACAGCCTCCACCTTCTTAGGGTCAGTCACTATTCCATCCTTGGTAACCAGGTGTCCGAGGTATACAGCTGAATCCCGCAAAAACTCACATTTCTTAGCATTCAGCTTGAGCCCAGCTCCACTGAGTAGGGAGAATAGTTCTTTCAAGTGATGCAAATGTTCTTGAAATGTAGCTGTGTGCAGAAGGATGTCATCTAGGTATACTTCTACCACTCCTTTCTCCAGCAAGGGCTTCAAGATGGTTCTCATGATCCTTTGGAAAGTGGCTGGGGCATTTGTCAAACCAAATGGCATAACAGTGAATTGCCATAGACCTCGACTCGTGCAAAATGCAGTTTTTGAGCGTGAAGCTGACTGGAGAGGTATTTGCCAGTAGCCACTGAAGATCAAGAGTGGTAAACCAGTGGCCCCCATCCAATCTTTGCAGAGTCTCGTCAATTCTTGGCAATGGATGTGAATCCTTTACTGTGACAGCATTGAGTCTCCTGTAATCAATACAAAATCTCCAGTCCCCGGTCTTCTTCTTGACCATAACAACAGGGCTTGCCCATGGACTGGATGACTCCTCAATGACGCCAGATGACAACATGTCATTTACCATTTCATTGATCGTCTGTTGTTGGGCAGGAGTGGCTCGGCGAGGCTGTTGTTTGATTGGGGAGTGATTGTTGACCTCTATACTGTGTTCACCCACAGTGCATCTTCCCAACTTCAATGAACTACCAGCAAACACATCTTCATTGCACTTGAGGAAATTTCTGAATGAACGTAGCTCTGATGGGGAGAGTCGAGAAACTAACCCTGCACATACAGTTTCCAAATTATCTGGCAACGGTAATTCTTGGGCGACCTCCACCCCATAAGTGACATTTGGGTCACCAGGTTGAGCCAGTTTGCGCCTGTACTGTATACATTCAGCTCCAAACTTGATGGTGCCGCGCCCTACATCAATAATACAGCCATGGGCTTCCAGAAAGTCCATGCCTATAATGCAGGGTTCACCAATGTCAGCCACAATGCAATCATGGCATCTGGACTGTTCACTTCCGAGCTGCAGACAAATGCGGACCTTTCCTTGGACTGGTATTGTGGACCCTGACAGCATCCTTAGGCGACCTGCAGTTGGTGCTGGTACTACTGCCTGAATGTCACACATTTCCGGATTCACAATGGTAACTGTAGCCCCTGTATCCACAATCATCTTACAAGGCATTCCCCCTATGGCACCTTGAAGAACAATAGAGGCTTGATTTAACTGATATAATAAAAGATCAGATGAAGTATCCTCACGCTCTTCCATTCTTCTGGGATGATTGGGCCCTTCCAAGCCACCCAACCTCTGGGCTGAAAAGTTGGTGGCTACTCGTTTCCCGCAATCTGCTCTCTGCACTCCCAACGAAAGTGGCCTAGCTTCCCACACTTGAAGCACTTCAGGCCTGCTCGTCTCTTTTGAAGCTCTTCTCGAACCAAACGACAAACCATTTCATCCTCAGCTATTGCTGGCTCCGATGGAGCAAGAAACCTTTCCACCTGCTCATTAACCAGCTGTCTGATAGATGACTTCTCATCCTTGAATATGGTGGAACGTACTGGTTGCAATCGGCCAGAGAACAATCCTGCCTCTAATGTGGCTGCACGAGTGACTGCTTCCCTCAATGTTGATGGGTCACTACTGATAACTAATTCTCTTAACCGCTGGCTACGCAACCCATTTAGGAATTGCTCCACAGCCACAGCTTCTCAGGCATCTTCAGTGGGCATTGCCCTACGTGCCAAACTTTCCACGTCTGCAGCAAAGGCCGCTACATCCTCTGAAATACCCTGAACTCTTTGCCGTAAGCGTGTCAGGAACAGACGTGCTTGTCCTTGGGTTCCAAATCGTCGAGATAATGCATCCTCCATCGCGAACAGATGACGCTGATTGTCTGGCACATTGCAAACGGCAGCAAGGGCTGTGCCTCGCAAAGCTGCCATCAGTCGGACTGCTGCAGTTTCTGGTCCCCAACCATTGGCTACCATAATGGCTCGAAACTGGGACCAATATTCGTCCCATGGTGTGGAACCGTCGTAGAAAGGCGGACGAATCACGTCAAGTCTCTCCCTCCTGGCATCCTCCCTCGATGTAGGAACGTGTTGCTCCCGTTCTCTCAAAAGCCTGAATTCTCTGGCCAGCTCAGCAAACTGTTGTGCTAGGGCATGTGTCGGGTCAATCAATGGTGGTTGGAGCAAATCTGCAGGCCCTTCAGCATGAAGTTCGTTTGCATCGACAAAATTTTCATTATGCTCCAAATTATGCTCACCATTCTCCTCCCTCTCAATGGAACGGATGCCACGGCGTTGGCGTACCCGATCAGCAATCGACTGGTCTGAATCCATCAGAAATAACTTCTGACACCAAAATGTAGTGATGTGACAAGACGGAACTTTCACGAAACGATTTATTAATCACAAAAACAACTTTCGTTGTACAAACTACACAGAACTCTGTTTTTCTTCTTCCAATTTTCGTGTCTTCTTTTATCGACTCATAGCAACTTATTTCATATGATTTTATGATTAATCAAAATGCAGTCAACTTTCTACAATATCATTCGTGGTCATATGATAAGCAGCAACGGTGTAGCTCTGGGTGAGTAACTTTGTGACTTGAAGGAGGCACTACGCCTCCGGGGGTATCCCCAGCGAGTAATCGATGAGAGAATTGTGCCAGCCAGTCACCCCTATGGGGAACCCGATGATAGGGCAGCGAGGTCGGGACCATTTCTGGTGACCCAATTCTTCTTTGGCGTCCAAAAGTTGTGTGGTGTTCTCAGAGAGCTCCATCATTACCTCTTGTCGAATCCGCAAACTCGGGAGGTGTTCCCGGATAGCTTTGTTGTGGCCTACCGCCATGGGCCGAGTCTGGAGAATCTCTTGTCCCATAAGGTTTTCAGACAGGCTCACCATGATGAACGTCCTCCGAGGGGTCTTCGGCCGTGCCATCGTCCACGATGTAGGCTCTGTGAGCTGGTGATTGAGGAGCCTGTGTTCTCATCGCCCAACACAAGCGCACAATATATGTCTGTTGGTTCTGCGACATGCAACTCTGAGCTCTGTGTATATCAATTACTATGTACCCAATGTGAGAGTTTCTGTGGGTAAGGCAAGCGTCCTGAATCTCAGGATGAACAATCACAGGTCATCCATAAGCAGAGGATTGGAGCTTCCAGTGAGCCAGCATGCTCTCCAACACCACCTAACTTTCAACGAATGCTACCGCATAAAGGTGCTGAAGAGCTTGCCAACAGGGTCAACGAATGTTGAGCTTCATTTGTCTGAGAGGGCCCACAGTGCAGTGTTGGGAGCCAGACGTCCACATGGCCTGAACGCAAACAGATAGGTAGCTCACAGGTCACATTTTAAAATTTTTTCCCCCTTTTTTATAAAAAATTCTTTAAAATTTGTTAAAATTTATTTAAAAATTCTAAATTTGTTAAGATTTGTTTGCTTTGTTGGAATTTATTTTTAAGTTCTAGCAGGGTTGATGCATTTTTATTGCTGTTAAAGTTGATTAATTTAATTGTTAAAATCTAGTTTACCACACTTCCTCATAAAGTTTTAACCCTAGCCATTCCCATCCCTAAATCCTCATCCCTCTTGAGACCTCAGAATCGAAATTTCGTGCAAAACAACCGCGCGCGCACCCCTAAACCTGCAATACCATCTCTACCAACCCCTTATGAAGGAGCAGAAGGGAAGAATGGAATCTGAGGCTCAGTTGTTGATAACGCATCGTCGCGAAACGTCCAATGTAAGCCCTTGTCTATCTATTTGTTTACTTCTTAACGTTGTTTATATATATAAATCAAAACACGAGTGTGAATCGCAAAAGAGGCCTAATCTCCGTTCAAATTAGAGCTGACCAAAATGCGATCAATAGTTGGTGATTTTGATTTTTTTCTTTTTTTTTTCTTCATATTGGATGGTTGGTGATTTTGTAGACGAGTGATCTATATAGAAAAATAATAAACCATTGTGTAATAATTTGCAGCGTTTTTCGATTTAAAATTTATTTAGTGTTTTCGACCTTATGTCATTAAAACAACAATTTTAAAATAACATGGAACATGTTAAAGCCGAGAGCTAACTGACGAAAAAGGTCACAAAATTGTGTTACGAAAATAACATTCTAATGCATTTTAGATGTGTTGCTAGGGTTAATATAACTTTTGTATTATCCAACCCACTGAAATCGGTTACCACACATTGAAAAGCTATTGATTTATCCAACATTTTATTCTAACTCATGTTCCTAATTTGTCGCCCCTTACCCCACTAATAAGGGCTGGCAAATGGGCTTTGTTACACGTCAACAAACAATGGGGTATTTCGGTGGGTCGGAAATTCAGGTTTTTGACCACAAATTGGATTCAGCACCCTTGAAAACCTATGTACTCCAACTTTTAGCCCAATGATACGATAACATGTGGTAGAAAAATTAATTAAAGAGATCACACGTTTGAAAAAAAGGCGGGCCGCCATAAATGCACACACACTACGCCGTGCGCGTGTGTGAGTAGTATTTTGTAGTGTCCAAGAGATTCTCATTTTGGATAGCGTTACTTCATGGTTCAATCATTAGCGTTACCTACGTCTGCCGCCTGTTATCGGTTGTTTTCTGTTCGCTTCTTTTGTGGTTTCGACTTATCAAATCAGGAAAGGGTTTCATCTCTTCTCTGTGCATGGATACTTTTTTCAAAGACAGTTTTGGCTAGCTACGTCACGATTGGCTAGCTACGTCACACCATTCAAATCTTCAACTTTCCTTAGCTTCTCTGATTTTTCAAAAACATTTTCTCGATGAACAGACCCGATTACCGTTATTCCTGAACCATACTCTTTTGAAAAAAAAATTTAAAAAAATTGACTGAAATACCCCATTATTGAGAAAGCACATTATTATATAGGTAGGTAGCGAAGTATTTTTGAATGCATTTCATTGATAGACTTGAGTATTTCTATACATAAAGCTACCTACGACTAAAGGTTTTGCACTAAATTCGGCTAAAACATGTTCCATGTTTCCATAATTTACGCCGTAGGCGTTAAGTAGATAGCACCCCCAGGTCCAGAGGGGCTTCCCCTCTGACGAAGCTTAGAGCCGAGTTTTTTTTTGGGTTTTTTTGTGAAAAATTTGACTTTTTGTACATTGAAGTTTTCACTGTGAATCCCTTCCCATTTCGATGGCGCTCTTCAGAAAAAAAAAACACAGCGAATTATTACACAAAGGATTATTATTTTTCTATATTTGTAGATCTATTTGTAGATCACTCGTCTGCAAAGAACACGGCTTTGCCATTGTTACCACCAACCAACTTGAAGAAAAACATCGATCGCATTTTGGTCAGCTAAAATTTGAAAGGAGATTAGGCCTTTTGCGACTCACACTCGTCCAAACCTTAAGTTCTCGTAGGGAGCAAACAATTTGTTCTACAGAGCTCCGCGTGGTCTCTTAAAATTCTAATTTAATGCTAACTTAAATTGATGGAAAAACAATACCTTTATATGGAAATTTTTTGAGCTAGGGCGTTTTCAAAATGTCAACCCTTATTTTTCACCCCTTAAAAGTGACCTCCATCAACCAGAGGGTTCTGGGCACAACTAGACCCCAAATGGAGCCCATATAGGTACCAAATTGCATCAAAATCGGTCGGTGCTAACTGAGGAAAGTGCCGCGTACGACAGACGGCGGACGGACGGATTTTTGGATTCCACGTACCTTGAAATGTAAACCAACAAATTTTGAGGGGTGGTTAAAAAAATGTTTTTCTTGGTCGATTCCAAAGTTTCATTATTGAAAATACGAGGGACGTCCCAAAAGTAAGTTCCGAAGTGCTGGAAAAAATCGAAAACTCAACCAATTTGAAAAAAAAAAAAATTATTCTTAAAGGATCTACTTTATTTTTCGACGTAGTCGCCATTCCGATCGATGCATTTTTGGTACCGTGGTGCCAGTTTACGTAACCCCTTGTCGTACCATTCTGCGTCATTTTGTTTGAAGAATTCTGAGACCGCGGCTTCGAGTTCGGCGTTCGTACGGAACTTTCTTCCACAAAGGTGGACTTTGAGGAGGGGGAAAAGGAAAAAGTCACTCGGTGCAAGGTCTGGAGAGTATGGGGGGTGGGGGAAAACATCCCAATCAAATGTTCCAAGTGTTGGATGATTTTTGCTGAATGGGGTCGCGCATTGTCGTGGAACAGCAACACTTTTTTCCGCAACATGCCCGGCCTTTTGCGCCTTATGGCATTTTTCAGGTCTCTGAGCACCTGGCAATACCTTTCGGCATTTATGGTCGTGCCTCTTTCCAGGTAATCGACCAAAAGAACACCCCTGGAGTCCCAAAAGACAGTTGCCATCACCTTTCCAGCCGAATGTTCCACCTTCGCTTTTTTGGGGGCACTTTGGTCAGGAGCTTTCCACACCATACTCTGTTTTTTTGTTTCGGGGGTTGAGTGGTGGACCCAGGACTCATCACCAGTAACAATTCGAGAGTAAAGACCTTCATCTTCCAACATTTCAAAAAACCTTGACGGGTTTTTCAACGTAGCAGCCATGTGTACTGATAAGCCATGGTGCTGATAAGCCGCAACAAGTGATAGCAAGATAAGAAAAATTCAGTGTTGCCACCAGATGTAACACAAAGTATCCCCGTTGGAATTTTTTCCCTACGGCATTTTCCCACGGATTTAAATATGATCGGAACTTACTTTTGGGACGTCCCTCGTAATAAACCAGCATGCTCAAATTGTCAGCTTTCCAACGGTACATAAATTTTTCTTTTTAAAATTCAAAGTGGAAGAGTAAATCAAGTTTGAAAGCCAAAAAACGTGTGTTACACAAGAAAATCGAGTGTTTTACGCAGTGTATTTTGTGTATTCTCTGACTAAAACCAGAACAGAAAGGCGTAAACATTCATACTAATACTCGAAACTTGAAATCTTACCTCAATAAAACAAGGATTCAGTTTTTACAACACATACATTTATTTGACCACAATATTCTTGAACCTGAGTATCACAATGGAGGGCGTGATTCTGGGCAAAACCGCGCAGCCGGACTTTCGATCGTCTGATAGTTGCAAGAAAATCCAACGATTATTCTTTTGCTCTGCCTGGTTGTACATTTTTACAGGTCTTTGGACGACGAAGATTCAGTGGGTTTGAACAATTCGTGACCCATCGAGTCGAACATGCTTCCGCCTTCAGAGGTGCTGGCTGGTCGGCCATATTTGTCAAACTGCAACGCACAGACGCCATTTCTGGTAATGGGCGTCCCATCGCTGCACGTCAACGGATGACCTTTGACGTTGTACAATAGATAAGGCTCGGAGTTCAGACCAATCATCGGTTTTTGCGGGTTACACCCCATAGGTCTCCCAAACATGTCGAAAACTTGATTTCCAAAACAATCTCTGATCTTGTGCAGCCCGTTTTTCATAGACAGCAGACACTTGCCTTTGGCACTCAGCAGAGGATGTCCCTGTTCGTTAGTTAAAGGCCAACCTTTGTGGTTGAAAATACGCAGAGGGGAACCATTGATTTCAAACAACGGATCGGGCTTTTTATCATTCAAAATTGGCTTGAAATTTTCATCGAGTAGATTCCTCCCTTTTGAATCTTTCACAAAACGATATTCAACGTCGAAAATGGGTCTCCCGGCGTCATCTTCACGTATCAACTCTTCGCCACTGATATGTTTCAAAGGGCAGCCATTGTTGTCTGTCACTGGGAGCCCTAAATAATTGAAAAGTCTCAAGGGTCGACCTTTCTGATCTTTCCAACAACCTGAAGTCTTGGTCACAGGCAGTCCGCGTTCGTCAAATACTGGACGACCTATGTAGTCAGAATGTGGCTTCCCAGATCTGTCCAATTCCAGCAACGCAACGCCGGATGACGTATATAACATGTCCCCGCTGTTGTCAGTCACAGGTAAATCCTCACAATCGAACAGCTGGCTTCCTCCACCAATCAAATTAGTCTCTCGAGCCAACGCGAAATTTGGCTCTGCATCCGGGTCGTCCAAAATGACGTCATTAATATCATACAACCCACCTCCGTACAGAGTGTCGATAGGCTCTCCATATTTCCTTCGAATCAACTTGTTCCCTTTTCGAGTTTTCAAAATCTTGCCAAACTGGTCAGTCAACGGGCGGCCGAACTTGTCGTAAATAGCCATTGGTTTCGGCTTGTCACTGTTATCCATCACATTGCGGTAGCAGGGATAGCCATTTACGTCAAAAACCTTTTTACCGTCCATCGTCGTGATTACATCGTGAGGGGAACATTTAATCAGCGGTTTCCCGTTGTTATCATACATAATATAACCATCAGGGTCAGTTAGAGGGTAACCTTTTTGATTATAAAGAGTCAATGGTCGGCCATCTGTGCAAATAAGTTTATCCGACCTTTCTTCGGCAACCACAGTAGCGTTGAAAGCAATCTTATCAGTAGACTGCATACTTTTATCGTACATTTTGCCATTTTTACAGTCACTTTGGAGTCTACCAGTGGTTCCGATACATATGAACGGCTTGCCGCTGATGCTTTTGAGTATGAGCCCATTTCTAGTGGTTATTGGTTTACCATCATTGTCATACAGCCTTATGGGTAATCCATTTGGTCCTTGAAGTTCACATTCCAACGACGGCACAACAGGTAAGCCTGTCACGTCGAAAACCATATCTCCATTTATATCTTTCGTAGGTCGTCCAAAATTATCGAAACGCAGCATTGGATTTTGTTCGGGATTCAACAAAGGAACTCCGAATCTATTAGTCAGCGGGTATCCAAACTTGTTGAAATATTGAATGCATCGATCGGTAGATTTTTCAATCAGAATTGGCAAGTTGGAGCAGTTGACTTTTCTACAGGGAGTGAATTTGGGATCACTCAAAGTGTGGCCGAATGAGTCGTACAAGCGGTTACCTAACCAGTCGGAAATTGGATCCATTTCGGTGTTAAATACAATCAGAACATGCCCGTTAGCGTGATGTTGGGGAGTACCGTTTATATCTGTGAGTGGCCAGCCATCACGGTTGAATAACAAGATGGGTTCTCCTTTGGAATTCTTGAATCCTCGTAGAGTGTACTGGTCGAAAATTGCTTTCTTCACAACAACCGCAGGATTTCCATCTGAATCCAACCAAGAGTTGCCTTTCTTCCTGACCATAGGGGACCCAGAAGAGAAACACAGAGGAGCGCCGCTGAGATCGGTCAAAGGGTGGCCACAAGCGTTGAATGCTAACCCGCGGCCATGTTGTACCACCACAGCCTGCGAATGCACAGTCCTCTGAGACGAACAGCTTAGAGGATCGAAGTCTGGAGCATCAGAAGGTGAACCTTTAGCGTCGTAAATACAACCTTCCGTTACTGTATGGATCGGAACTCCCTTTGAATCCACAGTGATCATCATGACGCCACACAGGTCCAACAACGCAAAACCAAGTGAATCTGTCAGAGGCCGCCCACGTTCATCAAATAAATGGGAGGGTTGTCCATTTTTTAAAAGTCGGATGACGTTACTTTGAACGACAGAACCCATTCCATCCAAAATCTGTTTTCCTTCAAAATCTGAAAAAAATGTGAAACCTGCATTGCACAGATGGAGACTTCAAAACACCTATACCTACCTAGTTGACCCTTCTAATAAGTAGAAAATGTTTGTTAGTTTTGACAACTACTTTTCTAAATAAAGACTTCACTAGTTTTAAGAAAACGGGACTTGGTCTGGATCCTGGCCTGGATTCTTATAGGTTCTAGGTCTGGATCCTGGCCTGGATTCTTATAGGTTCTCGGTCTGGATCCTGGCCTGGATTCTTATAGGTTCTCGGTCTGGAACCTGGCCTGGATTCTTATAGGTTCCTAGGTCTGGAACCTGACCTGGATTCTTATAGGTTCTCGGTCTGGATCCTGGCCTGGATTCTTATAGGTTCTAGGTCTGGATCCTGGCCTGGATTCTTATAGGTTCTAGGTCTGGATCCTGGCCTGGATTCTTATAGGTTCTAGGTCTGGATCCTGGCCTGGATTCTTATAGGTTCTAGGTCTGGATCCTGGCCTGGATTCTTATAGGTTCTAGGTCTGGATCCTGGCCTGGATTCTTATAGGTTCTAGGTCTGGATCCTGGCCTGGATTCTTATAGGTTCTAGGTCTGGATCCTGGCCTAGATTCTTATAGGGTCTAGGTCTGGATCCTGGCCTGGATTCTTATAGGCTCTAGGTCTGGATCCTGGCCTGGATTCTTATAGGTTCTAGGTCTGGATCCTGGCCTGGATTCTTATAGGTTCTAGGTCTGGATCCTGGCCTGGATTCTTATAGGTTCTAGGTCTGGATCCTGGCCTGGATTCTTATAGGTTCTAGGTCTGGATCCTGGCCTAACGGGTAATGTATAGTAAACAACTATTTCAGGTCGAATTCTCGTCCAACTGGCAATCCTAGCGTCGCAGATGTCATCAGTTGTTTCTCAATGGAAAGAACAAAATTGGTTCTGATGATTTCGCTCATGACTATTTATGTTGAGGCAATCCCCCAAATGCAGAGGGGTTCACCAACGACCCAACTCGAATAAGTACTGGGACTTAAACCCCTTCCGCAAATGGTCACCAATCCAAATAAATACCCGAGCTGACTGGGTGATCTCATAGGTTCATTAGAGAGTTACAGCAACATTTGGAACCATTCAGACGTGAGAAGCTGCTAGGGCGAGCATCGAGTGGATGCTAACTTTCCGATGTGAGTCTCACGTCAATGACGTGAGGCTCACGTGATTGATGTTGCTTTAGATTTTTCAACACTCCATAGGTAACGTCAACTCAATCCGCGGTTTTTGTTTTCGTTGAACCGATAAAGGAAAACAGGAAGGAAAATATAAGGAAATCAATGAAGTACGCTCGTTGATTACCCAAAATAATCGTAAAAGTATAGATAAATAAATGCAAAATGAATGTTAGCACCTAATCGTGCATTTCAGTCCATCCCCTTGTCTGAGGAGTAGATGACAGAAAACTGAATTCAACGAGATTGGTAGTTTATGATCGACCTCGGACTAATCAATCTTTTCGTATTATATTACCTTTTCGAAGTAAAATAAATACGAAGTCGGTCAAAAAGGTAGAGGAAACTTGCCTTCAATGGTGAAGAAATTGAGATCGATTGTCCAACCGATGTCATCGAGATCAAACATCCACCATCCACACTTCAGATGCCACAACAGACCGAAATGTACTCGTATAAGGGAGCAATATTCACTTCAAGCGAAATGTATAAGGGACCAATTCTTCAATCTTCAATTCACTTTACCGCGACCCCGAAGATAAAGAACTCGCAAAAGATTCACCGAAACTCTTCAAAACGAAAGAAACAGACTGATCAGCTGATTGATGGCGGCCATTAGCTCAGCCACAAAAACAAGTTAACCTAGTAGGTTATCTCACGTTGAAAACGCGAGAGTGCCGAGTCAACCGTCTTCTGTGAGCCTCATGTCGTACGCGAGGCTCGCGTTTTTGTACGAATCTTGGCCCGCTGTAACTCTCTATTGGTTCTATCAGGTTGTACCATCCTCACCAAGGAACAACGTACTCAGCAGATGGTTGGCTGAAGGCTGGCTTTAGTGCTATCAGCTGATGAGAGAGAACTAAATACACTCATGAATGTTACTCCTGTAGTTATGGTTGGTTTTGTTACCAAACAATTATCTCAAACATCTATAAATCAGTTTGAACATGTTCTGAGCCACTCACCAAGTACCTACCCTTCCAAGGGAAATTAAATAATACTTTCCAAGTCTAGAAATTTCGAACATGCCTCTTCGTAGGTACTAGTAGTTAAAGCTGTCAGTGAAGATTTTGATTTCCACTCTCACCCAGCACACAGTAGTACCTGATACAGGTTCCCCTCGAGGTCCGAAAATGACCAAAACATCTCCATCCCTGTTGAGAAGCGGCCGACCGTGAGAGTCCGTCAAAGGCCGACCTTTTGAATCGTACAAGACTGTACTGCAGTGCTTCTCGCTTTCTTTTCCAACTTCTGCCGGTTGTTGAGTGGGATCGAAAAACCGGTGGGACGGTATGTGGTTTGCCGCGTCAGTCAAATCTCGCCCTTGAACGCAAGGAGAATAAGGTACTTCACCGAGGAAATACTACTAAATGTAGGTACTTATGTTCCTAATGACGCTCAATAAACAAAATAAGATATTGTATTTGAAGACTACAGGGGAAGAACGGGCTGCTGATTTTCAACTTTCGAGATAAATGAAGGTGAATGCGAAAAACAAAATAAAATCAATAGTTAGCCATCAAAAAATCTGAAAATTTGAAGTACTTGAGCTGTTACACTGGTGCATGTGATAAAATAGTCGAAATACCTCCAGATTAAGTTTTACTCAAGTTAAAACGGTACAAAGTGTCCAATGTCCCGAAAAACAGCGAAAAACGGGCTATCTCTAATACGCGATGAGGGGAATGATGCAAGAAATGTTGGTAGTTGTCTGCTAGTTGTTTCCTCAACTAGTAACCACCGTTCCTACAATGAGTTAATGTTGAGTTGGCACCTTTGCGGTCAAATCATAAACAGGGTATTCCATCGGAAAACAATAAACAATGCTCCAGGAAAAGCGATTTTATTGATACATCTCGCTGGAAACTTGCAACTTGAAAATAAAAAAAATTAACATCAGGTGACTTGAAAATAAAAAATTGATGTCAGGCGAATTTTCCTAGTTTTGGTAGGAAGGTACTCCTTATTTGTGCGGTAGCCGACCTGTGATTTTTCGTTTCCGGGACAAAGTTGTAGGAAGCGCATGGTGGGTATCATCTGGCGATGAATCGTCTCCCATGGTAGAAAAAACACCAACCAATCCACAATATGTATTACCACCGAGTTCACAAGCATGTACTTTACACGAGAAATATGATAATAGGTCCGCGAACACAGAGCGAACAACAGCAGGTATTCAGGAGGAACACTGTGGAGCACAGGAAACGCCCTGTGAATCACATTCTAGACTCTGATTGGGAACGGTGGGGAGAGCGACGGCTCGACGTTAGCCCGTTCTTTCGCTGTACCGCTCGGATAAACACGTTCTTTCCCTGCATACGAAACGCTCACCTGCGGTTTTGATGCCTTTAGACCCACTTTTTCGCTGTTTTGACCTGATGGCCGTGTTTGGCGTCCGAAAATACATATGGAGCAGCGCCTAACTCGATTTCGAGGAAAAAGGCAGTTAGCCCGTTCTTCCCCTGTAGTCTTCATTTCATACTAAAATTTTATAAAAAACGGCTACTTGAGCGCAAAATTAACGGAGGACCGAAACCAGCGAAAATCACACGAAAAGAACTACTGATTAAGATCAATATTTTAAAAAACTATGTAACACCCACTCTTCTTCTCTTCTTTCAGTGTTATTATTATTATTTCATTGAACAGTTTTTCGCATTTTTCTATGTAATTGTTTTGGTAAATTTGTATGCGATCTGTGGCATTTTAAAGTTATCTAGGGGCGTCAGCTATTGCCAATGAGGAATTTCACCGAATTCTGTTTGCATTTTTCCTGAATAGTTAATGGTGTGGGATAGATGAAAATCGGGCTGATTTCAGAAAATAAGTCTGCTGTTATTTTTGGGAGACAATCAAAATTTTTGATTTCAAAACTAACCGGGAAAACAGACGTGAAGCGGGAACGCTCGCTGATTGGGCTGTTCGGATCGCCGTCTCCTCCCAGTGTTGCCCATTGGGACGACGAAATCGTGTTTTCTAAGAGAAAAGTTATCAAACAAAAACAGGGGAAACCTAATTTTCCCCATCTTGCTTAAAGCATTTTTTTCTTCAGTTTTTCGATATTGAACTTAACTATTTTGTGAAATTTTGCATCTGGAGACTATAGATTTCTCGATCTCAGCGCTTCAAGCGGCCATAAATGAACTATTCCAGGATGACGTCATTTTCTCGGTTTTTTTAAACATTCGTATTTTCTACACTGTTTTGTTTTTTGTAAATTAAGAAGTTCGGGCTGAAAGTTTGCCTTAGGAGGTTTTTCGAGGTGCTGAATCCGATTTTGGGGTCAAAAATAGGAAATTCCGAAATGGTGAAATTCCTCATTGAATTTCAATCGGCAATAAAATTTTGAAATCTTCGAGTTTGAAAATGTATCGATGCCCCTGGAGAATAGAAAAAGAAGATACTGCAAACCTCATTAAAAGAAACATAAGAAAAACGTCACTTATCACCGACGAAGGAGGTAACGGACATAGAGAAAAGATGTGGCAGAAAAATCCTTTCTTCTATTGATCCTAATCATTTTTTGAAAAATTGGAACCAACGGTTCCGGCCGTTTTTGACGTCGAAAGATGGATTTAAGTGTTACGGGGGTCTCAGTCGGTCGCCGTTCGTTCCTCGTTCCGGGTCAGTATTTCACGAAATTAAAGGCGCGCAAAACATAATGTTATACCTAAATTTTAAATTTCCAAGGATTTTAGAAATTTATTAGTGCACGGCCCTAGGGAATCGAAAAATTGAAATATTGCCGCCGGAATCATCAAAATTGAACAATAATTGCCAGATAAAAATGGGAAAACCGTTAATTCAGGTATGTTTTTCCCATAAAATGTAGCTAAACTTGAAATTTTGAAGGATTTTAGAAATTCATTAGTCCACGGGCCTTGGGGATATACAAACTGAAAGATTGCCGCTGGAATCTTCAAAATCGAACAATAATTGCCAGAGAAATATGAAAACCCCGTTTATTCAGTAGTTTTTCGCATTTTTCTTTGGCAATTATTGTTCGATTTTGACGATTCCGGCGGCAATATTTCAGTTTGTCAATTCCCTAGGGCCGCGCACTAATGAATTTCTAAAATCCTTTAAATTTCAAATTTAGGTACAACTTTTTAAGTTTTTGCGCCTTCAATTTCGCGAAATACAAAGAACGAACGGCGACCGACTGAGACCCCCTTAAAACGTTGTTAAAACGGGTTAAAAAAAGTGTTAAGACGTCGTTACACCACAGTCACCCCAGTTTACACGTAGGTTAGTCAGACATTTGAATCATGTTGAAATCTACCAAATGAGCGTTACTCATTCAGTATCTAAATATATATTTCTTAATTATTATAAATATATTATTGGCTACCAGGAAATTACTTCGTGTTGCATATTTGGCATGAGCAACAAAATTAAAATTGAGAATATATTATACATAATATATGTGATTCTTGTTCTAAAGGAACTAGCGATTCAGTTCGGTAATTACGAATATTCAACGTAATTTATTTGAGATTCTCATGAGAGGAATAGAAAGAAAAGTCAAAGAAGGTTATTTTTACCGAACCAAGTGTTCAAGGTACGTAATTCTGCCCATAACACTCGTATGTCCACTATTGGTGCTGTTACGAGCGAAAATAGTAAAATTGAGAGATCATGAATTGAGTAGTTCATTAGGTAACTAGGGTAAAACACCCAGTTTTCGGCACAACCTCGCGGTTTTTCGTGAATAACAAGCCTCAAGAACGTTCTAGAACCTCAAGAAGGCGCTCATTAGACGAGGGAAACCCTCCTGCGCATGCGCATATAGCATAGTTTACCCTTTCTTCAAGTTTTTTGCAACGAAAGTAGAGATAAGTCGCCCTCCAGCCGACCACCCGAAGTCCACGTTTCTTACGTTTTTGGTAAGCAACCCTTATCTTCTGTTTACGTGAAATATCATCCCAAGTTTGTGATTTCCATGTTTTTGAGATTCCATTACAATGTTTCCGTATTTCTGTTCACTTTAGTAATGAAAGGAACTATAAAATGTCACTATTTTATAGATTTAAGGGGGTGCCGAATATTGAACCTCAATAAATCAGTTTTCGGCACCCTCTTTTTCCCGTTTCCGGCATGCCGAATTCAGGAGGTCTTAGCATGCCAACAACTGGTCTGGCTTCTCAAGGGCACTTCAGTTTTCAAATTAACAAAATTCTTCTTGTGTTTTCAAAATAACGACCAATTATGATATGTAATATTACAACCAACCAACGACAAGACCAAGGGACCACGAGTCGCGAAAAGTCAAGAGCAGATTCAGCGAAGAAAATTCCTAAAATGCGCAACAACAAGTGACGTGTTCTCCCTACAAAATATACAGAAGCTAATGTTCAAGAATCTATAGAACTGATAAGAAATGGAGAATTGAGTAAAAAGAAGGCCAGCTTGCTTTATGGAATTCCGAGGCAAACGCTGCAATACCGCGTGGGGAGCAAGTTCTCGCACCCAAGAAGAGGTCCTTTAGCTGTTCTTACTGAAGATGAAGAGAAGCTGTTGGTGAAATGGTTGGGAGAATTTGGACGAAAAGGATTCCCAAAGAGACAACTGGATTTGTTGAAGAGTGTGGAGGAATTCTTGAAACTGGATAAAGACAGAAAAACTCCGTCCACCAACGGAAAACCAGGGAAGTCTTGGATGAAGGGATTCCTTAGTCGTCATCCAGAAATCGCATACAGGACCCCTGAGGCGGTGACAGCAGCCAGCACAAACGTAAGTTCGAATGATCTTAAAAAGTGGTTCCAGATAGTAGAAGACCATTTGGAGGAGGAGGACTGATCCGAAGTTCTTATCCATCCTGAACGCATTTTCAACGGAGACGAAACAAACTTTTTGCTCTGTCCAAAAACAGGGCGAGTTCTTATCAACCCTGAGAGAAGTGTTGCACTGGCCGACCACGCCGAAAAGGAAAAGAAAACGAGTGACGGAGAGAATGTCTTATGTCGTCTCAATCAAACTGTGGAGGGAGTTTTATTACGAAAAACGTCTGCCAAGTGGGTGTGGCACATAGCTTCCTCGTATCCATAACCCGATTATATAGATGATCCGATGCATAGTAGTTAATCTCAAAACACCAATTTCTAAGTACCTTCCACTAACCTCATAGGGGACCATCTACACGCTAATCTGGACAATCCTAGAAAATTTCATCAAACTCGGATGAAAAATGTAAATGTTATGGCTGTTACAAGGATTTTACGTATGCGCATGCGCAGAGGCTTCTGTAAATTTTAAGGCCTCGATTTTCATTGGGGACCATCTACAACCTAATCCGCGTAATCCCTAAAAATGTCATCGAAATCGGGTGGAAAATGTGGAAGTTATGGCTGTTACAAGGAATTCACGTTTGCGCATGCGCAGCGGCTACTATCAGTCCGGGGATGATGATCTTCATTGGGGACCATCTACAACCTAATCCGCATAATCCCTGAAAATTTCATCGAAATCGGGTAGAAAATGTGGGAGTTATGGCCGTTACAAGGAGAGATAACGGAGGAAATTTGTGTTTTAAATGTGGAGGAACAGCCAAGACTGGCGAGAGCAACAAATGCAAATTCTGTGAGAAGATTTTCCACAAAAAATGTTCCCATCCAGGTGAAACATTTGATGACGATTTTTTAATTTGCTCGCCATTCCTTGAGCATTATCCAATTTAATTTTGTGGGGTGCTTGTGCACGGAGTCAGTTGTTCTTATTTGAAGTCGAAAACTTTTAGATTACGCCAGGTCCCTATTACCTACTCATTTTTCTGGTCTTCATTACCTATTGCTCTTACCGTCTTTTATGTCTTTCATGTGACTAGATTTTATTAATATTATCATTTGGTAGGTAAGATGAAATTCTCATTTTTGAAGTTCCTAATAGCAATTAAGAAGACTAATTTATAGAAACTTGGTGCTGTGATTATAAGGTGCCTTTATACAATACATTCATGTTACGTCTTTCGATTGTAAACATTTTACAAAATTATTAGTGAAAATAATAATGGTTCTCGTTTATTTGAATTGATCGATTCTTCTCATACCTGCCTAACATCAATATTCATGAGATGCCGAATACTCATCCCTTGAGGTGCCGAAAACTCAATTGAGAGATGCCAAGAACTGGCTCTTTGGGGTGCCGAAAACAGGAAAAATGGTGCCTAAAACTGGATCGTGCAGCTTTTTCAAACGTTTTCATTATTAACAAAATGATTGAGTTTATCATCTGGAATTAACTTATTAATAACGTATCCAAGGACCCTGAAGAGTAAAAACGTAGCGGAGATAAAGTTGAGAGACCCTCTTTAAATTTATGGCACTACAAATTTCCTCAAAAATTTCCTTAAGGGTGCCGAAAATTGGGTGTTTTACCCTACCTACCAATAACACTAGATTACAAAATTTAGGGGTGGTCTGGCTGCCTCGTTCTTTCACCACTTTTCTTATGGTATTTGGTGCGCTGAATCCGAATCTGACGTCAGTTTTTTTGTTTATGTCGGATTTTCAAGATATAGCTAGTTTTAAGATTTTTCTAGTTCTCACTTTTCTTCATTTTTTAGTGAAAACTCATCTTGCTCAAATCTCCTCAAAAAGTACTCAGACTTATAGGAAATTTCATGTAAAATCCGAATATGTACTTACTTTTTAAGTAAAGATGTGGTAAACCCCCTATTTTCCACAAAACGTATCAAAAAACACCGGTTCTCAACGTTTTTTCTTCGGGTTTTCCCTTACATTTTGCCACTTGAAAAAAAAAATTAAGGCTAAAAAAAATTTTCTCGGGCTTTTACTTTGTAGGGGAGACACCCCAGAGGAGAATGAGACCAATCGCAGCCTCCTAAACCCGTTAATATCGAAGGAATGAGCTTATTTATGGCACTGAAATGAAAATTCACAAAAAACCGGTAATTAGTTTTTCGAGGTAAGTGTGCGTTTTAAATCTGTTTTCCTCAAATGGATTTTCCTTTCTTCTACATTTTTTATACTTGTCACCTATTAAGAGTAAGATCGAAAATAGGTACTCAAAAGGGGGAGTAAATCATAATTGGGAAACTCTTGTTTTGTTAAGTGATTTTAATTCAGTTTCACAAACGAAACACAATAAACTGCAGAAAAGTTAACGGTGTGAATCTGTTTCATGAAGGCTCAGATGAATCAAAAGTTGGTAAAATGTTTGGTTATTCCTCCACCTCAGAGGTTCCACCAAGATATGAAAACCATGGAAGAACGGTACAAAGGGTATATAGTTACATGATGGCGGACTATTGTTGGACCTTAAAAAGAGATTTACCTCAGGCGGCGAAGTTTTCTCTACATAGATTCCGGCGATGAAACCGCTGAGGTGGAGGAATAACCAAACATTTTACCAACTTTTGATTGATCTGAGCCTTCAGGAAACAGATTTACACCGTTAACTTTTCTGCAGTTTATTGTGTTTCGTTTGTAAAACTGAATTAAAATCACTTAACAAAACAAGAGTTTCCCAATTATGATTTACTCCCCCTTTGAGTACCTATTTTCGATCTTACTCTTAATAGGTGACAAGTATAAAAAATGTAGAAGAAAGGAAAATCCATTTGAGGAAAACAGATTTAGAACGCACATACTTATCTCGAAAAATTAACTAACGGTTTTTGTGAATTTTCATCCCAGTGCCATGAAAAAGCTCATTCCTTCGATATTAATGGGTTTAGGAGGCTGCGATTGGTCTCATTCTCCTCTGGGGTGTCACCCCTACAAAGTAAAAGCCCGAGAAAATTTTTTTAGCCTTAATTTTTTTTCAAGAGGCAAAATGTAAGGGAAAACCCGAAGAAAAAACGTTGAGAACCGGTGTTTTTTGATACGTTTTGTGGAAAATAGGGGGTTTAACACAGTTTAACTTAAAAACTAAGTACATATTTGGATTCTACATGAAATTTCCTATAAGTCTGAGTACTTTTTGAGGAGATTTGAGCAAGATGAGTTTTCACTAAAAAATGAAGAAAAGTGAGAACTAGAAAAATCTTAAAACTAGCTATATCTTGAAAATCCGACATAAACAAAAAAAAACTGACGTCAGATTCGGATTCAGCGCACCAAATACCATAAGAAAAGTGGTGAAAGAACGAGGCACCCCTAAATTTTGTAATCTAGTGTAATCAATCTCACGAGAGAAATAAAAAGAAGAAAATCCAGAATTAAAGAAGTAATTCTAATCTATCCCTAATAAGCCCACTATTGGTGCACTTATCTGAGGAGCTACCTACCTTGAGCATCTTTATAAATGCCCAAAGCTGGGTTGACCTGAGCCAAGTGCTCGCCGGCCACACTCTTCAGCAGAGAGCCGTCGACATCTGTGACGGGATAACCAGTCGCTGTGAACAACCTCAACGGCAAATCGTTTTTCCCTAACAGCGGCACTTCGCTTTGTTCGCGTCTGACGACCGTCATTTTTATCCAGCAAGGGTCACTATAGTTTCACAACCGAATTTGACGAACGAAAAATATAAAATCCCCGCACACAACCAAAATCAACGAATGATTTGCAAATTTTAACAAATAAAAACTACATTTAAGATAAAACTCTACGTTCAAAACATGACGCAAAAATGAATGAGATTGAAAATTTTATGGAGCAACGTACGTGTCGCAGTATCGATGGAAAAACATGTGTAGGAGAAGCAATGGTGCAAGTGGTTCATAATAACTGCTCCGTGGCAGACACGGAGAAGTGATTCACACGGAAGAATTTCATTAGTAAGAAATCTAGGGAACAATGTGATACGTCAGTGCAAATATTGTGGTATTTTTATCAGTGAGAATCTCTTAGCTGGAGAGCCAAAAATAAATACGCGGTTCCCGTGCGTACCAGCAGGGGTTTTACCTGGTGTATCGTATGAATGAGTTCCTCACTACCAAAGGTAGGATTGGAGGTTTTTCCACACTATACAGGATGTCACCCTTACGGGCGCACCACCGGGCAGGGTTCGATTCTACAACTAATTTGCAACAAAAAATGTCTCTTAGCAATTTTTCTTTAGAGGCTTCGTTTTCGACTTATTTAACATTTAAGATTTTTTTCGTGTTTTCGACCTTACATCACTAAAATGGCAATAACTTCCTTAATTGATAGAGTAAATTCAAATTTTATTATGTCATTGGAAAGAGCGTCAAATTTCCTATCTCCCTGATGGGGTTTCAGAAAATTTTGAATAAAACGAACGGGTGTAAAATAAACCAAAAGTAAAAAATTGGTAAAGTTTCGAAAATTTTCACTTTTTTCAAAGTTGGTTTCTCGAAACGTCGCGAAACTTTCATGCTGAAAATGCGGAAATTTCCATGCTGTAAGCCTAAAAGTTGCATGTGAATCCCAGCTTTCTAACGGTGTAGTCATTTTTATAAAATCACCACTTATTCAGTTAGAAAATGACGTTTTTAGGGCAGAAAACGGTAATTTCCGGTTGTAAATCGGCGTTTTTCGCCAGAAATGCTTTCTAACTTAATAAATAATTTGACATGAAATTTTACGTACTTTTTGACGCTGAATCGAGTGGTAACACTTTCCGATCTCCTCGACAAACAAATAGTACTTTTGAAGCCCTTCAAGCAAACAGGGTACAACAACTGAGTCCTCGACTCCCAACTTGTTATCTATCGAAAAGATAAAGCTTTCCTCAAATGATCGGGACGATATTTCCAAGACAGAGGGCAAAAATTAGGTAAGACAACAAAGAGGAAGGAGCGCGAGTCATTAATAACCCAGACCTCCCTTAATTACAATTTTGGATAAAACGAACAACGAGATTGAGCCTTTCGCCCAAAGGAAAAGGCTTGAAAAGTACTATTTGTTTGTCGAGGAGATCGGAAAGTGTTAAGATTCGATTCAGCGTCAAAAACTACGTAAAATTTCATGTCAAATGATTTAATAAGTTGGAAAGCATTTCTGGTGAAAAACGCCGATTTACACCCGAAAATGAACGTTTTCTGCCCTAAAAACATCATTTTCTAACTGAATAAGTAGTGTTTTTAAAAGAATGACTACACCGTTAGAAAGCTGAGATCCAAAAGCAACTTTTAGGCTTACAGCATGGAAATTTCCGTTCACGACGTTTCGAGAAACAAACTTTGAAGTGAAAATTTTCGAAACTTTACCAATTTTTTACTTTTGGCTTATTTTACACCCGTTCGTTTCACTTGAAATTTTCTGAAACTCCATCAGGGAGATAGGAAATTTGACGCTCTTCCCAATGATGTAATAAAATTTGAATTTACTCCATCAATTAAGAGAGTTATAGCCATGTTAGTGATGTAAGGTCGAAAACACGAAAAAAAATCTTAAATGTGAAATAAGTCGAAAACGAAGCCTCTAAAAAAATTGCTAAGAGACATTTTTTGTTGCAAATTAGTTGTAGAATCGAACCCTGCCCGGTGGTGCGCCCGTAAGGGTGACACCCTGTAGAAGGTAGGGTTCGAGTTGTTTTCTTACAACCAAAGGTCTGGGTTTGTCTTTCTCACTACCGAAGGTAGGGTCCGAGGGTTTTTTTCTTCTTCTTTTTGCGGCCCACTTTGGAAGTAGGGTCCGAACTGTTCTTCCTCACTAATGCTGTGATATTAGGATAGGGTATGTTTTAAATATAACTATAGGGTATAATTGAAGAGCGCCACTTGCAAAAGGGTCTATGTGCCATTTTTTCACAATGAGCTTTTTTCGTTGATTTGGGGCCTATGTGCCTCAGTGGAGTTGCTCTGAGAATATTATGACGATAGTGCTGCTCCAAGCGGTTGAAATTAGCATCTCGAACCAAACAGGCCTAAGTACCATGAGGTTGCATTACCGATGACATGGAGGTAGAAGGGTGTTCTATAGCTCCATGTTTCACGTGATCTGGTAGGTTTACTTTCCAAAAGGTTATTCTGTGGTTTACGTTGGTTGGAGTTTGTTGCACTTTTGAAGAAATAGAACAGCGGTATCCTTTGTCGGGCCATACATTTTTGTCCTGCGACGGGGACTTCGGAGTCATAGAGCGTGCCAAGAAGGGGAAGAAACCTGAAGTTCCAAAAGACTTGATTGAAATAATCGTGAATTCTAAGCAAACTGAACCCTTTTTCATGGTCAAGGTAATGAACACTTTCTATAACTGGATGGCATTGGCCAAGGACACATTAGACACCAAGACTCTTGGGATATCACAGCTTGTTTCATTCAAATTCAATCGAGTTCTGCTTGAAGAACGATGTGTAGAAGTGAAGAGTAGCTACAGTGATGTAGCACCAGCTCGAAAAGTGAAGATATTCAAGAGAGGTATCAACATGGAGACTTTTCGACAAGTTGATATTCAGGAACTTGTCAGTGAGCCCAAAATTTGGTCTGCTGCCAAAATAAAAGATATTGAAAATATGATTCCTTTTGTAAAACAAGAAAACCAAATTTACTATCAGGAGCTAGTCGCTACAATGAGAAGTAGGCATTCAAACCAATGAGCTTTATTTCATTTTAATCTTTTTCTCATTTTTTTAAATCTTTAAGCTCATTATTAATCATAAGACTTTTTGGTGCCTTACATTTTAAAGTTCGATTGGCTGTCATAATTCCATTCATTCAAACCAATGAGCTTTATATTCATTTTAATCTTTTTTTATTTTTTTTTAAATCTTTGAGCTCATTATTAATCTTAAGACTTTTTCAGTGGCTTACATTTTAATGTTCGATTGGCCGTCATAATTCCCAGAAATAACACTACAAATTAATAATACACAATAATAAATTGATGTACACATTATCTATATGAATATTATAGTTCAAAATGATATTTTTTCACTACTAGCTGCTTGCTTTTTTGAGTTACCTTATGTGCAATTTGTATGGTACTTAGACCCTTTTGGTAGAAAAGTTGAATAAAAAATAAAAATGTCTTCATAATATATTTTATACCAATATACTACTTGATAAAATTCCCAAAGTTGTGTTTTCAACGTTTTTCTCAATAAAATTGTGCAAACTTTTCTTAGATGTACACTGTTTTTTTTAGTTCCTTCTAAGTTCTCTTGAAAGGCACTTAGCCCCTTTTGCAAGTGGCGCTCTTCAATTATTGTTATCATTTGAGTGGTTTTTCTGTTATTTATTGTTAGTATTTTAGATTTTTTGAAAATTTTATTTGATCTTTCAGTTGCTTTTCTAGTCAGTTTGTTTTTAGTCATGATTATAGTTACCACTCTTGTTAAATTGTTGATTCCTCCCGTATGTGGGCGTTGGCTGCGGGGGTCTTGGCTGGCCTGGGGGCGGCCCCCTTGATGGTTTTCCCCGTGCAACGTTTGCACCGCAGACAAGACCGTTGCCCGGTATGGGTACACGGTCCGGGAGCCGCCATGGTGGGTGGGTCCGGGCCCGGCTGGACTCCGCTGCCTTTGTCTTCTGGAGGATGTGATCGTTCTTTTTTTTACCCGTGTGCCCTTTCTAATGTCCCATTGTTTTGTTTAGCCCTATTACACTGATATGTTTTGTTTTATATTTATATTTTATTGACTATTGTCGATGCGCTTTGTGTGGAGTGGCAAATAAAAAACATTCATTCATACATAACGTTCACTACCAAAGGAAGGATTGGAGGTTTTTCCACACTACAGAAGGTTGGGTTCGAGTTTTTGTTTTCTTACAGCTAAAGGTCTGGGTTCGTCTTTCTCACTACCGAAGGTAGGATAAAAGTTTTCGCTTTTGAACTACCGACTCAATTCGATGTTAGGAAAGCTTTGCATTCGTGCAGAGTTGAAAGAAATTTGGGATCCCCAAAATTGAAATATTCTCTCAAAACCCACCAAAAAGGTGTTTATAAACCTCGCATCAGAATCATTTCACGTTTCTGTGATTAAGTTTTATGTATCGATGATGTTATTTTTTATTTTTCAACTTCAAAACCTTCATTAAATGCCTGATTTAACAATATTATTAGTAATTTTTTCAATATCCATCGAGTTACATGTTCTCATGGAAAATGCTTATCCAATACCTATTTGCACTTTTACTCGGTTTTTGCTATCCCTTCATCTGGTACATATGCATAAGAGCTAGTTTCGAAGTTTAACATCTTCTAAACTCATGCAATACACATTTACTTCAATCCAGATCCAGAGCGGAGAAAATTGAAGATTCTCACGGAAATATCTGTAATTCCAATCCGCAATTCAATTCTATTTTTGCTATCCCTTCATCTGTCTTTTAAAGTAGGTAGTTTCTAAGTTCAATATCCACTAAACTCACTCGATACACATTTACATCAATCCGCATCAACAGATTTGAGAACATTAACGATTCAATGTGCAAAAAGTTGTTTAGATTCTCACCTCCAAATTTCTATTAATTATTTTCAAGACTTATTTTTTCATTTCAGTTTTCATTGTGGCGATAGTTTATCACTTTATCTGGGTTGAGGGTGAGGAATATTTTAGGCCAATCCTCTTGTGTTTACGTCCGAGCGCTTTCGTTTAATACAACATCTTCAGGGTTCTATAATCATCAAAAAATAACAGGTACGTACACTTAAGTTAAGAATTTAAAATAATTATCTTTAAGTATAATACTTAGCGTTATCTAGGTTTAATAAATTAATAGTTAACATTAATTTATTAAACCTAGATAACGCTAAGTATTATACTTAACGATAATTATTTTAAATTCTTAGTAATAAATAAAATAAATAATACATAAATAAATAAATAAATAAATAATAAATTAATAGTTAACATTAATTTATTAAACCTAGATAACGCTAAGTATTATACTTAAAGATAATTATTTTAAATTCTTAACTTAAGTGTACGTACCTGTTATTTTTTGATGATTATAGAACCCTGAAGATGTTGTATTAAACGAAAGCGCTCGGACGTAAACACAAGAGGATTGGCCTAAAATATTCCTCACGCTCAACCCAGATAAAGTGATAGACTTATTTTTGGAATTCATGAAATCTGACTCTTCCCGAATATCGGTGACAGAAAAGTTCAGTACCGGCAATGATCAGGATACGTCTAAATCCCAGAATTGGGTCAATGTGGTGTGCGGATGGGTCGGAAAAACTGTTCATTGTTATTTTTGATCTTAAGTCGACCTCATTATGAGAATTTTGACACCAACTGCGACCTTTTAGCGCGAGAAGACCTTTTTCTATGATTTTTCAAAGTTTCGAATGTTTATGACGTCACAGTGGGCCCCAGCCCACCCCCAGGGTCCCGCCCAGGCGGGAGGGGCGCGCGACGTCATAAACATTCGAAACTTTGAAAAATCATAGAAAAAGATCTACTCATCCAAAAAGAGAACGGCTGGTGTCAACATTTTCAGGATAAAGTCTACTTTTGACTAAAAATGTAAAAAAAAAAAAAAAAAAAAAAATCAGGCGCATCCCCCATTAGGACCCATAGTTTTGACAAATTTTTGAAAACTCGACAATAAACCACGAAATTTCACTTTATTTCGGTAAATATTTGTGAAATGTACGACTGAACCAAACTACAAGCTCCTAACTACGGGATGGTTGGTGAAAAAACATCTCCTGAAAATAAGACTGATAATTGGTAGGAAGGATTAATAAATCAATCCTGTCACAACACATTTCCTGGGAAATGATGGACCTAGGAAGGCTCTCCCAGAATATGCTACAATGACTCTAGCTTGTGCCCAGCTTCTCTCAAAATTTGACATTAGAATTCCAATTGCAGGGGCAACTGGAGGGCTGGGGCGTAAACTACACCCAATATTTACCTCCATATTTATACTAAACTGTGGCGTTCGAGTTCGGAACAGTGTGTTTATGACCAAAATAACAATATTAGATATCGAAGGCACTAACCTCAAAAGTATGGTGAGATCCACGTCGTGTCCAGAAGTCTGCAAGGCTGCGGTTCCTTCCACCCGCACCCAGTTCACCTAAAATAACAAAATATCCATACAATATTGAGGAAACCTCATCTCGTAAGACTAAATCTTCCCAATATTCAAAAAACGTCTGCCAAGTGGGTGTGGCACATAGCTTCCTGGTATCCATAACCCGATTGTACAGATGATCCGATGCATTGTAGTTAATCTGAAAACATCAGGACATCAAAACAAGATAATCTGTAACATCCTTGAAAATTTCATTGAAATCGGATGGAAAATGTAGAAGTTATGGCCGTTACAAGGAATTCACGTTTGCGCACGCGCAGGCGCTTCTATCAGTCCGGGGGTGATGAATTTCATAGGGGACTGTCTACACACCAACCCGCACAATCCCTGAAAATTTCATAGAAATCGGACAATAACTTCGTATAGTTATGCGCGTTACAAGGAATTCATGACAGACACACAGACAGACAGACACGGAACCAAAATTGTTCAGAAAGGTGTAAAACGCAAAACGCGAGTGAAAATTTTGATTTCGGAGAACTTTTGTTTTCGTCCTTGAAAAGTGAAAACAAAGCTTCCGCTACCTTGGTAGACTCGGAAGCAAAATCTTGGAGAATATTGAACCTTCAAAATAACGATTTGATGTCTGATTATAATATAATCAGCATTATAATATAATCAGCAGAATATTATTCTTGCTGCCCCATCTGAAGATAGCCAACCTATCTCGCTTCACTATCAGCCAAGTTCAAGTTCTTTGACTTGTGTTTTCTAGATTGCACCTTTAGTTCTTATTGCTTCCGAGTCTACCAAGGTAGCGGAAGCTTTGTTTTCACTTTTCAAGGATGAAAAAAAAGTTCTCCAAAATCAAAATTTCCACTCGCGTTTTGCGTTTCAGACCTTTCTGAACAATTTTGGTTCCGTGTCTGTGTGTCTGTCTGTCTGTGTGTCTGTCATGAATTCCTTGTAACGCGCATAACTATACGAAGTTATTGTCCGATTTCTATGAAATTTTCAGGGATGTTACAGATTAGTATTTAGATGGTCCCCTATGAAAATCATCACCTTCGGACTGATAGTAGCCACTGCGCATGCGCAAACGTGAATTTCCTTGTAACGGCCATAATTTCTATCCGATTTCTATGAAATTTTCAGGGATGTTACAGATTAGTATTTAGATGGTCCCCTATGAAAATCATCACCTTCGGACTGATAGTAGCCACAGCGCGTGCGCAAACGTGAATTTCCTTGTAACGGCCATAACTTCCACATTTTTTACCCGATTTCGATGAAATTTTCAGGGATTATGCGGATTAGGTTGTGGATGGTCCCCAATGAAAATCAAGGAGGAAAAAAAAATACAGAAAAAAAATTTTGATTCTGAGTTAAAATTTACAGAAGCATCTGCGCATTCGCAAACGTAAAATCCTTGTAACAGCCATAACACTTACATTTTTCATCCGAATTTGATGAAATTTTCTAGAATTGTCCAGATTAGGGTGTAGATGGTCCCCTATGAGGTAGTGAAAGGTACTTAGAGATTGGTGTTTTGAGATTAACTACTATGCATCGGATCATCTATATAATCGGGTTATGGATACGAGGAAGCTATGTGCCACACCCAATTTTTTTTACTTCAGATTATATTTCTAAGCACAAAATCCATTCAAGAACGCTATTTGAACTCTACAAACGCCATTCAGTTATGTTTTGTTGGTTAACTTCCGGTTAACCAAGTTTGGACATTTTGGAGCGATTCTGACAGCAATTTTTGAAGACTTTTCTTACCATCTCACCAATTTTATGATGACGCTGTCATTAGATTGCCAATTTTGACGAGAAATTGATGATTGTCACACTTTCCATCAATTTAGTATTCGACGGGTTTCCCAAAATTTTGTCGAACAGATTTTTGAGGTTTTTTCAATCATTCAATTCAATCAAAAAGCATGAAAAATTGTCAAATATTATCCGGTATTTTAAGGGCTTTCTAAATGAGACTTTGCAATCAGATTCCAAATACTTCGTTTTATTGGTAAATGGGAAGCAATTCAAGTTTCCCCTCGAAAATGCTACCATCTAGCAAAGAAGAGGCAGCCTTAATTTAGTCTGATCACTTATGAACAGCCCCTCGGTTGTTCCTCCCCCCCCCCCCCGGTCTGAAGGAGCAACATCGCCACCCACCACCACCAGTGCCTGCCCCTCCACCACCAGTGCCTCCCCCACCACCACCAGTGCCTCCCCCACCACCACCAGTGCCTCCCCCACCACCACCAGTGCCTCCCCCACCACCACCAGTGCCTCCCCCACCACCACCAGTGCCTCCCCCACCACCACCAGTGCCTCCCCCACCACCACCAGTGCCTGCCCCTCCACCACCAGTGCCTCCCCCACCACCACCAGTGCCTCCCCCACCACCACCAGTACCTCCCCCACCACCACCAGTGCCTCCCCCACCACCACCATTACCTCCCCACCACCACCAGTGCCTCCCCCACCACCACCAGTGCCTCCCCCACCACCACCAGTGCCTGCCCCTCCACCACCAGTGCCTGCCCCTCCACCACCAGTGCCTCCCCCCACCACCACCAGTGCCTCCCCCACCACCACCAGTGCCTCCCCCACCACCACCAGTGCCTCCCCCACCACCACCAGTGCCTCCCCCACCACCACCAGTGCCTCCCCCACCACCACCAGTGCCTCCCCCACCACCACCAGTGCCTCCCCCACCACCACCAGTACCTCCCCCTCCACCACCAGTGCCTCCCCCACCACCACCAGTGCCTCCCCCACCACCACCAGTGCCTCCCCCACCACCACCAGTGCCTCCCCCACCACCACCAGTGCCTCCCCCACCACCACCAGTGCCTCCCCCACCACCACCAGTGCCTCCCCCACCACCACCAGTGCCTCCCCACCACCACAGTACCTCCCCCTCCACCACCAGTGCCTCCCCCACCACCACCAGTGCCTCCCCCACCACCACCAGTGCCTCCCCCACCACCACCAGTGCCTCCCCCACCACCACCAGTGCCTCCCCCACCACCACCAGTGCCTCCCCCACCACCACCAGTGCCTCCCCCACCACCACCAGTGCCTCCCCCACCACCACCAGTGCCTCCCCCACAACCACCAGTGCCTCCCCCACCACCACCAGTGCCTCCCCCACCACCACCAGTGCCTCCCCCACCACCACCAGTGCCTCCCCCACCACCACCAGTGCCTGCCCCTCCACCACCAGTGCCTGCCCCTCCACCACCAGTGCCTCCCCCACCACCACCAGTGCCTCCCCCACCACCACCAGTGCCTGCCCCACCACCACCAGTGCCTCCCCCTCCACCACCAG
Source organism: Apolygus lucorum (assembly GCA_009739505.2). Taxonomy (NCBI): domain Eukaryota; kingdom Metazoa; phylum Arthropoda; class Insecta; order Hemiptera; family Miridae; genus Apolygus; species Apolygus lucorum. Next base: position 3,470,382 of record CM019173.2, on the reverse strand, counting down.
TGCCTCCCCCACCACCACCAGTGCCTGCCCCTCCACCACCAGTGCCTGCCCCACCACCACCAGTGCCTCCCCCACCACCACCAGTGCCTCCCCCACCACCACCAGTGCCTCCCCCACCACCACCAGTGCCTCCCCCACCACCACCAGTGCCTCCCCCACCCCTTCCACCAGCCTTCTCCTAGCTGGTCATTTTTCAACAACAGTTTTTCCCAGTTTTCTCAGGAAATAATCATCCAATTTTCATGTTCCTCGTGGGATTCTTCTTATTTTTATAATCTCTACAACCAAGCACTTGTTTAATTCCAACAGTAAAACTCCAAAGGTGAAAAATAGGTAAACATTTGTAGTTAAATTGGAAACTTTAGAAGATTTTCGAAATTCATAAGTGCATCTACCTAGGGAATTGAAAAACTAAGATGCTGCAGGACTCATCAAAATCGACCAATAATTGCCAGAGAAAAGCGGGAAACCCAGTTTATTCACTGACTGAGACCCCCTTAACCTTATATTCGTCACATTGGTAGGTATTTGAAACTTTCAAGTTTCCGTGTGAGGGGAGGAAATATAGCGGCGTTTCCTCATTTTAAGAGATTTATCACCTTTTGGCATTGTCAGGACACTTTTAAGTTCATAATTACGGTGGTGGTTTTGCTTATATAACTATATTGTTGCTTGTTGCACAGGATCCTCCGTTGGTTTCTTGTAACACACATTTATATTCACAATATTTAGTAGTAAGTAAAAAGTAAAAGTAAAGTAAACAACCATTTCAGGTTGCATTCTCGTCCGACTGCCATTTCTGGCGTCGCGGACGTCATCAGCTGTCTTCCAAAAGGGAGATCAGAGTTTGTTCTGATGATCATACCTTATCCCTGAGAGATTGACACGTGGCGATGGGCGGATGACGCTCTCTCAGGATGTCCATGATGTTGGGCTGCCTGAGGAAAGCGACCACTTTGTCGTTGTAGGCCGTAGGAACTTCGAGAACCCTCGAAGGAAGCCCGGATGGTCCCGCTCGAGGAGGAGGTGTGGGTGCCTGGAGAACCGAAGTATCAGTTTAGATAACTTCAAGATTCAAGATCAACTTAGATAGATTCAAAAATAACGAAACCTCAATAGAAAAACTCGTACTTTAGGAACTTAAGGGGGAGATCCTAACAATATATCTCTGTATTATCAAGGCCTAAGGGGTCAATTTTTTGTAATTCTTTACCTTTCTAGTCAAGAAATTTAACAACGAGTTTGGATTTTTAAATTGTATCATATATTTTTGTTGGTATCATTCATCTGATATAATTAAAACCTCCAAATATCTCTACGTTAATCTGTTAGAAATAACCTCCTGAGACCCTAAAAGACCATAAAGTTCCCCAAGGGCCGGTTTATCAGTCACAGTTTACCCCCCAGTAAAGCAGATTTATCCGACGGTCATCGGGTAACTCAATCTTACGCGTTTATCAGTCTCCAGATAGCCGTTACCCGTAGTTTAAAGTTACCTGGTCGTCCGAGGACCGGATATAAAGTTACCGGAGGGTAACTCGATTTACCCAAGGCTTTTTAACCTCAAAGAGTCATTTCTCGTGTTTCTTCTTCGTTCTTTTTTGCAAATTGCGTTGTTGATTGCTAGTGAATTATGCTACAATCGAAAATGGATGTGTGGGACTCTTTTTCAGACAGCAGCGACGAAGATGTGTGTTTATGGTCGAATTCCTGCAGTGGGAAAGAAGACCCTACATGGTAAATGCGGATTGACCATTTGGAGAAGTGGGACGATTGCGATTTTTTGATGAGATTTCGATTGAATAAAAGAATAAAAAAAACCACGTAGGTGTCAGTTGGCGATTTTTGTGGCGCCAGTAAAAGCTCTGCCTATAAAATTGTCAAGCAGGTGTCCCTGGGAATTGCCAGGCTATCCGCCCAATTTATAATTAATTAATTCGATTGTTGTGAACAACAAGCAAGCTCGCTCCTGCAGGCCGATAGGAGAGCCAAACTGCAGTGGCGATAAGGAGTTAAGCGGATTAACGGGCCAACGCATTCCGCGTTTTATCGCTTCCCTTCTCCCCTCGTCTTTCCTCTCCTCTCCTCGTCCGACCTCGTCAAGCCTCGATATTTTGTACAAGACATCAGTCACTTATGAGCCCTGATTCCACTTACTCTGCAAAGCAGGATTATTCATTTTAGTTCGAGGAATTTGTGAAAACTCCTTGTAGGATCAGTCCCTTGGCAATTAGTACTGAAATTGTGCCCTGCGTAGCCACCTCTTCAGGTAACTTTCATGCATACTAATGAAGCACATACTATGTACATACCCAGGAGGTATGATTGTTGTTGTAGGTGCCTAAATACCTTTTCTTTTCTACTTCCTTCTTTCTTTTGGCTGACATGATTATGTACCTATTCTATCAGGTGTGAAGAACCATCTCTTGTAAACCTTGTTGACCTTGTGGTGCTCTGAAGGATTATCTGGAGGATTATTTTTGTATATCAAGACCCCATGCATGGTAAGCATACAGTTTCATTTTAGCTTCCCAAGATTGTCGAGTCACTTTCTTCTTTTCTCTTTAAGTAAGTACCTATTTACATAGGTGTTATTTTTTCTTCATAGGGGTCTTTGGCCCGGTTGTCTGCCTGGAGTTTTCTTCTAACACCTCGCCTGGGAGAGCCTGTATGCCGATTCTGCCTTTCCTCTCTCAACGCCACACTTAAATATAAGTGTCCCCCTAGTTTAAGTTCCCCCTTAGCTATAGCTTTAGTCGTACGTCCCCCTTAGGTTAAGTGGCTCGAGTAGGTAGGTAGGGACCACCAAAGAGGCTCCTCCCACTCCTAGGAATACGTTCTTGCTTGAGATATCCTCAATAAAACCCTTGATCAAATTCCTTCTTTCTTTCTTTTCTGTTCTTTCCTTTTTTTTTCTTTCCTTTTTCCTCCTATCTATTGACTGATAGGTAGGTCTCTGGTTTGGGGTTCCTCCTCTTATACCCCAGAAACAAAAGAGGAGTGGCGCCCTTTTGATTTTTATTATTTTTTTTTTTTCAAATATCGGACTCTAGAAACCATCTCCACTGGGCTACCTGGCCGCCTGAAATTGGTGTAACACAATCTCGGATGGAATTTTATTAAAAAAACAAAAAAGCCAGGTTTCCTGGAGCTATAGGTGCTATGGACTGCACGCATGTGAAAATTCAGTGGCCAGGAGGGCCACACGCTGAAACTATTCGAAATAGAAAAGGGTACTTCTCTATTAACGTACAAACTATTTCGTCTGCAAATTTGAAAATTCTGGACAGTGGAATGGTGGCTGGGATTTTGTCATGACCAGACAACAAAAAACATTGTTTCAACCAATAGGTACTGCCGTGCCAAGAAGGAAATAGGTACCGAGATCGAGAAAGGAAAACCAAAACAAAGCACACTGCTTCTTCCTCTTCTAATATGCAGACTCAGAGCCAACCACGGAATCTGTCCAATGTATCTTCATCGAATTAGACTTAGGGAGGACGAATCTTGTGACTGTGGTCACCCAACTGGTGATCTTGAACATTTAATAATGACTTGTACCCTATATAATAATTCAAGAGAAAACATGTTAAATAAAATCCATAAAAATATAAAAGAAAACCCATTCAACTATCAGACCTTACTTAAGAGAGAAAACAGTGAAGTATGGGATGAAATTTGTATATTTTTAAATGAGACCGGTCTGCAGATTTGATTTACCTATTTAATTTACATATTCCTTATTAGTAAAAGTTGATATAATATATTATTGTTTATTATATTATTAATAGAAAATTTGCTAGTTATATTATTTTATTAGGAAATGACCAAGTTTGTCATTATTTTGACATGATAATGCATTGATTATAATTTTGGAAATTTTTTGTACTATGCATGTGAATAAACAATGCCAAAAAAAAAATCTTCTTTCTGACGCAAAACACATTATTGTAAGATTTTCACAGCCTTCTTGATAAGCTGGGTAAATAATCGATTATTCGGCCTAACAGACAGGTAATTTTACCAGCCAGTTACCTGTGGGTTAATTTCGCACTGATAAACAGCACCTTTATAGTATCCATAATGTATCCCATCGTTAAAGTTAACAGGGGGTTACATAAACCTCCGTTAACTTCGGTGACTGATAAACTGACCCTAAAAGACTTACGCGTAGGTACTTTTATGATCTTAGAAATGAGCGAGTGGATTCCTGATAAATTTTCGAAATAAGGTCTCTTTTCATTCCGAGAACTCTTTTTTTTTCTTTCAGAGATTGTGATTTAGATAACTCAATACACTTTCACTTACAAGAGACAGTTGCTAGCGACAAAATTAGAGTCGAAAATTTCCTTTTCTCGCATCAATATTTTCCCAAGAGACTGATAGTCATTCGCACCTGAAGGGCGGTACTGAGCAAAACGTTCCTGGTTCGAATCCTCGTCTCCAAAATGTTCCAACCTGATTTTTCCCTGGTTTGCTTAAATGTTTTCGCACAATAAACAGACTCACGTTGGCGAAAGCCAAATCCTGCTCCCCAGCAGAGCGCGACCTCCGCCTCAACTGCCACGGGTTGATTTTGTGGGGGTTGAGGAACGGAAGGTCGGACGGGACTCTGGGATCCATGAAAGTCGTTCTTTTCGACGTGTGGTCTATGAAGAATTGCTGGTCCGTTATCGAAAGGAAGGCACAGAACAGAATAGATACAAAACAACTCGTTACAGGTTAGTAGGTACGAATGTACAAGAAGAAGAGAAAGCATGTTTGGTAAATCACGTTCGATCTGACTGACTTTTCCTCCTTAAGAATGGGGGGTGCGCCTTGATTTTTTTAAAGATTTTTAATCGAAAGTAGACTACATCCTGAGAATTTTGGCACCTACCGCGACCTTCTAGCGTGAGTAGATCTGTTTCTATGATTTTTCAAAGTTTCGACCGTTTATGACGTCACGCGCCCCTCTCGCCTGGGTGGGACCCCCCAGCCCACTGTGACGTCATAAACGGTCGAAACTTTAAAAATTCATAGGAAAAGATTTACACACGCTAGAAGGTCGCGGTTGGTACCAAAATTCTCAGAATGAGGTCTACCTTAGATTAAAAATAACAATAAACAGTTTAACTACCCAGGCGCACACCCCATTGTCAACAGAAAATACGTTAAGAATTCGATCGAATTGAAGAAATTTGCTGATTAACAGGTTGATTCTTAAATATGCAAGAATATTACGTGAAATTATTACGAGTAGTGTTTGGTGGAGATTATTACTGGCAGAAGCGCATCCTGGTCCAGGATTGATCTCTACTTTATCAAACCTTCCCATGAAGTCGGTTGGTTGTACAATAACTACCTAATGATATTGTTAGGCCCACTTCCACCAAAAATTGTTCTAACGAAGTTTATCCAAACTCGTTTATAGTTAATAGAGAGTTACAGCGGGCCAAGATACCTACGTACAAAAACCCGAGACTCACGTCGAAAATGGAAGCCTCGCGCATGACGTGAGGCTCACAGAAGACAGTTGACTCGGCCCTCTCGCGTTTTCGACGTGAGATAACCTACTAGGTCAACTCCTTGTTTTTGAGGCTGAGCTAATGGCCGCCGTCAATCAGCTGATCATTCTGTTTCTTTCGTTTTGAAGAGTTTCGGTGAATCTTTTGCGAGTTCTTCATCTTCGGGGTCGCGGTAAAGTGAATTGAAGATTGAAGAATTGGTCCCTTATACATTTCGCTTGAAGTGAATATTGCTCCCTTATACGAGTACATTTCGGTCCGTAGCGGCGTCTGAAGTGTGGATGGCGGATGTTCGATCTCGATGACATCAGTTGGACGATCGATCTCAATTTCTTCCCCATTGAAGGCAAGTTTCCTCTACCTTTTTGACCAACTTCGTATTTATTTTACTTCGAAAAGGTAATATTGGAATATAATACGAAAAGATTGATTAGTCCGAGGTCGATCATAAACTACCAATCTCGTTGAATTCGGTTGTCTGTCACCTACTCCTCAGACGAGGGGATGGACTGAAATGCACGATTAGGTGCTCACATTCATTTTGCATTTATTTATTTATACTTTTACGATTATTTTGGGTAATAAACGAGCGTACCTCATTGCTTTCCTTATATTTTCCTTCCTGTTTTCCTCTGTTGGTTCAACGAAAACAAAAACCGCGGATTGAGTTGACGTTACCTATGGAGTGTTGAAAAATCTAAAGCAACGTCAATCACGTGAGCCTCACGTCGGAATGTTAGCATCCACTCGATGCTCGCCCTAGCAGCTCCTCACGTCTGAACAGTTCCAAATGTTGCTATAACTCTCTAATTACAAGGGTTAAACCCGGCAAGATGGGCGTCTTTCTTCAACCCAAATCATCCCCAAATCAGTTTAGCTAATCTTGAAATGTCGAGTGGGATGAATGAAAGTCGGACATCATGGCGTACTTGGACAATAGAAGCGTTGCTCGGCAACACCTCCCCCACTTGTTATCAGTAGATTCCCGCCTTGTGTACCTTTATCAGCGTCAGTTTTCATTTGTTCCGAGTTTTTCGGATTCCTTCGTTTTATTTTGATGACACCAGCGGATTTGTCTCGAGTTTTCCAATTCATGTCAATTACTTTGTTTTATTTTGCAGGTTCTTTTTATTACATATTGAGTTAATAAACATAAACGCATTGAGAAGAGGGCCCCCAATTTCACCTCAACGCAGAAATTTATTTCGATCGAGCTGGTCAGGTCGAACACTTGGAAAGGCGGAATCACCTCGAAGAGTGGAATCCGATCCAGAATTCGCCTCGGATGTCGACACCATCGTCAGACGCATCAAAAATAACTTGCAATTTCAAATTCATAAATCAATGAGCGGCCATAATGACTTTTGTAGTTAGCTGAGATTTACTAATTTATTTGACCGACCTTCGACCGTTTAAACTCGAGCCCGTCTGAGATAAAGTTTAAGCTTGTAAAGAGCTCTGGAGAAAGACGTTGATTGCTCAACGTCGATTACCTCTCGCCCCCTTCGTTCAAACTCATTTTGAAATTTTGGTGAAAGTGGGCCTTAAGAGAAACATGCAAATATGTAGACCCATGGTGTAAAAATGATCATCCACCACCAATTAGTGCTTCAGGCTAATCTGCATATTTTCCCACAAATAATCGAGATTTTTGAATCTGACAACTGACAGCTATTTTGACCGAAACCATCAGTCCATAAAATGCAGTTCAAACTAAGGTTTGCCCTTCACCCATGTTAGGTCATTCAATACTGTAGCAGAGTGGTACTAGAATGTCCTTAGAAGTGGAACTAAATTAGAATACTCAATTCTCCTACTGGATTTCATAAACAAGTCTTGAAAAGAATGATGGATGAAAGCAAATACGCGAGAGATGATTATACCGGGTGTAAGCCAAACAAGTCTGCCGTACTACGCGAGTCAATTCTACAACTAATTTGCAACAAAAATTTTCACTTAGAAATATTTTTGTAGAGGCTTCGTTTCCGAGTTATTTCAATTTAAAATTATTTCGTGATTTTCACGTTACATCATTAAATTGGTCATAACTCCTTTAATTTGCTGTGATAATGGGGTATTTCGGTGGGTCGGAAATTCAGGTTTTTGACCTAAAATTTGGATTCAGCACCCTTGAAAACCTCTATACTCCAACTTTAAGCCCAATGATACTATAACATGTGGTAGAAAAATTAATTAAAGAGATCACACGTTTGAAAAAGGCGGGCCGCTATAAATGCACTCACACTAGTCAAGGACTACGCTGCGCGCGTGTGTGAGTAGAATTTTGTAGTATCCAAGACGTCCTCCAAGGGTTTCTGTGCATGGATACTTTTTTCAAAGACAGTTGGCTAGCTACGTCACAATTGGCTAGCTACGTCACACCGTTCAAATCTTCAACTTTCCTAAGCTTCTCTGATTTTTTAAAAACATTTTCTCGACGGACAGACCCGATTACCGTTATTCCTGAGCCTTACTCCTTTGAAAAAAAAAAAAAAATTGACTGAAATACCCCATTTGAGGATAGGTACCGTTGGAAAGAGCAAGAACAGTAAAAACGGCGCTAAAATCTCAGCTTTCCAACGGTAGTCATTTTTATTTTTAAAGTGGAGCTTCTTGGAGACATTTGTATTCGAACGCGGAAAAATGTGATCTTTCAACGAAATCAGTGCTTTTGCTCTGAGGGGTTTGTGACTAGAGAATCCTGCCTCTCCAGATCACGGTTCAAACAGCTACTTCCTCCACGAAACGCGCGCGATCCAGGTCAGCAGGCTCGCCACCCTTGACAGCACCAGCAGCCACGGAGTTACCTCTGCCGCCACCAGTTGCGCCACAGGCAGCGCTCCCACTCCACACGCATGCGCGGATGCGTCGCTGTACCCCCTCCAAAACCAAAGGACCCCCGTGATCCCACTTGAGGCCTTCATTCCTTGAGAGACTGTGGTTGCCAAGAGTACAAGCCCGCCGAGACTGGGGCCCCCCATCAATCCCGTGTCCACCTCCTGGTTTCACTGACTCAGACTGCCTCAGACTTCTTCAAGACTTCGACAAGATAACAACCGAGCCTACCCATCACAGACTTTCTACTGGTAGGAGTGCACACTCTTTGTAAATAGTAGTAATAAGCTTTCCTCTTGATTCTTCCTCCAGAAGTGGTGATATAGGCGCGTGTAATACCTACCAAAAGACAGAGACTGAGGATGGCCCTTTTCTAAACTCCCCCCCCCCCCCCCCCCGTAATCTTAAGTAATAATTTCCATTGTTTAAAAAATATTTCTTGTATAATTTGTGATTGACGAAAACCTCGTGGAGACCACCTTCAGTGACCACCACGAATACTATACCTAGTTGAGAGATAAGTTCCTTTTCAAAGTTGACTACATAGGTAGGATACTACCTAGAAGAAATACCAATTCTATTTTTGTGAGACGTATATTTTTCTTGTTTAATATATTTCACGTACGGAAGTACTTTTACTTTTCTTTGGCTTCTCCCACTGACCAGGTACACAACACAAATAACTTCACTCATAGATTGCTCAGATTAACTTCACTTTATTTTGCAATATACAAGTTAACGTAAATTCACTTGCTCTTAACTTCATTTATTTCGAGCATCTTATTTCACCTAGTCTCTCCACTAAGTCCTACTTTCTAAGTAGGTGGTGGCAGTACTACTCCGGAGAAAACGCACGAGACAGCTACAGGTAAGTGTTGATCCGCACTTAACTTATTTAATTATCAGAAGTCCTTAAGTAGGAGTTTCTCTATTAAACTCTTAGCTTGCTCCCTTCCGAGGATTCCCTTAGAGATAAAAGGGGTTACAGGTTCGACGATGGAAGTGGTCGGCGCCGCAGTAGACAGCGAGGCCTCCGGAAACGAGAGACCGAAGCGCTAATTTCGTTGAAAAAATTCGCGTTTTTCCGTATTCAAACACAAAGTTCTGAAAGAAGCCCCACTTTAAAAAAAAAATGATTATACCTTTGGAAATCTGAGATTTTTACGTAGTTTTTACCGTTCTTGCATTTTGAAAAAATATTGGTTCTTGTAGTTCAATTTCCGATTGAAACAACTCAAGGTTTCCCAAATTACGTAAAATTTTCTTTTCAGAGGGCTTTTTCATGTCCCAAACCTTGAGTAATGCTCTTCCCAACGGTATCCTCAAATTGTAATTTATACAGCAAATTAAAGGAGTTATGACCAACTTTATGACGTAAGGTCAAAATCACGAAATAATTTTAAATTGAAATAACTCGGAAACAAAGACTCGAAACAAAAATTTCTATGAGGAACTTTTTGTTGCAAATTAGTTGTAGAATTGACTCCTGCAGTATGGTAGACCTGTTTGACTTACAGCCTGAAGGGAGAGAGAGAGAAAGAAAATTTTATTAGACGAAAGGCGATAAAAGACTGGTGATAGTGAGAGGAGGGGTGTGAACAGGCAGGTAGTGGTAGAAGGGATACAATAAGGAAACTAGGAGCAGCTCTAGGAGCTAACAACTCCGACAAGTAATTTTATTTAGGATTTGGGATTTTCTAATCCAAGGGAAAATAAAAAGACGAGGCACTACTAGGTTTATGATGAAGAAATCTCACCTTGCCGTTTCGGTCGAATTTGGTTTCCCATCCTCGCGGAAGGTCTCTGGCTGAGTCGGCAAAGTAGTTGACGAAAGCGACCAGGTCCCTGTTGTGCTGATAGCGCTCAAAGGCGGTGATGTCCCTTCGGATTTTCGAGATCATGTGTTTGAGAGATCCATTTCTGTTGTATAACGACAGCCCTTCCTGCGAACAACATGTCGGATTAAATTTAGATCAGTTAGCCTGTAATCCCCGACAAATTCCCTCCACGTTAAAAAAAGTTGAACGTAGAAAAGTAACTTGAAACTTGACACTGAGTTTGACGGAATGAGTAATATCCACGAACTGCTGGTTTATTCAGGAAAGTAACAAATAGGGATGGCAACGATATATCGATATATTGATATATCGATAATTTATAGCATTTCCGAATTGAGTTAAACTTTTTCCATTTAGGTTTAAACCTTTTCCACTTAGGTTTAAACCTTTTCCACTTAGGTTTAGACCTTTTCCATTTAGATTTAAACTCCATCAAAACGTCAGTAGTTAGCTCCATCATAGTAAGTAAGTGCCTACCTACTAAAATTTCATTAGGCTAGAAGTAAAAAAAAGGAAACGGTAAGAGAAAATACGCATTTTTTAAAGCTGGTTATGAATCGGAAATCTCGGTACATTTCTGTGCATAAAAAAACACTTGCATGATGACTTTCAAGTTGCGGCATAATAACGTCGGGTTAGAGGTAAAAGTTCCGAAGAGGAAAATTCATATTGTGCGAAAATAAAATTAAAATTTCAAAAGTTAGTTTGGTAAATATGATAATAAATTATTTTCTTAGGTTAGATACATAGTTTGATGATATTGATCACCAATAATAACAACAGTTAAATAATCATAATATTCTGCATTTGATTTTCCCACGTGTTGAATTTGTGACTTGGGTACTTTTACCTCTAACTCCACGATAATTTCCTGAGTTTAAATCCAAATGGAAAAGGTTTAAATCCGAAAAGAAAAAGTCTAAATCTAAGTGGAAAAGGTCTAAATCTAAATGGAAAAGGTTTAAATCTAAATGGAAAAGGTTTAGGGTAGAGTCACCAATTATCGTCATGCTTAAGTCCTTATCATTTTTTTCCCCCACTAATTCGCTCATTTCTTCCTTATTCTACCCCTAATCGTTTAACTCCGGGACATCGCCAGCAATCCAAGCTTCGATTATACCACCATTTTTCCTGAAAAAACTATTAATTATGCTTTTAGAGCGATAAAACTCATTATGATTTTTTTAACTAGTTATCGTCATGAGAAATCCAGTGTTCGTCACCGCAGTGCACCAGCTACCGTCGGGGGGAATTTAGTATTCGTCAGTTAATTGCACCAGTTATCGTCATCCATGACTATTCACTTATACAGGGTGTCTACACTTAAGATGGGCATAACTTCGGGGTTCGATTCAACAAGGTATTTCGAACAAAAAATGTCCATTAGCAATTTTCTTTTAACCCATTCGAAATTCCTTTTTTTTCACTTTAAAGTTTTTTCTCGTGTTTTCGACTTTATGGCACTGATTTGGTCATAACTTCCTTATTTCTCCTGAAAATTCAAATCTGACTACACCGTTGAAAAGAACGTTAAATTCCCAAGCTATCTAGTGCAAAATCAAAATCTTTCAGCAACAAAATAGTTTAAAAAAATCAAGTCAAAAAGCAAACTTTTAAAAATTTGTCGAAACTTGACTTTTTTCGACGAAAGTTTTCACTGTAAATCCCTGCTCATTTCGATGAGCACTCTTCGGAGAAAACATGCTCAAATTGTCAGCTTTCCAACGGTCTATCAATTTTTCATTTTAACATTCAAATTGGAAGAGAAAATTAAGTTTGAATGTCAAAAAACGTGTGTTTTACAGGAAAATCCAGTGTTTTAAGCGGTTTATGGTCTCCCTCGATCTCAAAATGGCTTGACGAGTTTGGTATCATTTCCTGTGTAATTTTTTTACGCTGAATCCAATGGTGATACTTCCGAATGATTCCGACAGCTAGAAAGTGGAGTTTTCGAAGAAAACCTTCGTTTTTCGTACATAAAATACGCATTATTCGTAGATATGGTAGTGAGCGTAAAGTAACACCTTTCACCTCAACAAAAACTTCAATCAGCTAGAAATTCGGTGTGCTCCCTACGAAAATTTAAGGGTTTTACGTACGATAAATCAGAAACATGATGTGGATTTAGGACCTAGGTAACTCCCTAGGTACCTTGGTAGATAGAAGTATTCCTACCTATCTACACTTTTCTAGTTGCATATTACACTAATCTGCCTAATTATCCATTAGAAAATGAACATACCTTATTGGATAATTAAAACATTGCTCATTTCGTAAATCATGCACTCTCTAAGAGAGTTGGGATGAAGTGATGATAACTGGTACTGCAAGATGACGGTTACTGGTGAACGTATAACCCAGTTATCTGCACCCTGGATCTTGTTATCGTCACCCCCTGACGAATACTGGATCCAATTGTTATAATCGAAAAATTCGAACACCTTGTTCCCCTTGAAAAGAAGATTCCGATAGAACTAAGAACTGAAAAATTGACTGAAACCCAATAATCGTCACATGTGACGATAACTGGATAAACCATCATTTCATGACACCAGTTATCGTCATCCCATATCAATTAAACTAATCTCTATAGAGCTCGAAAAACGCTCGAATTCAAGCTTTAAACTATATAAAAACTATTCAAATAAAAAGAAATGAGAAAATCGCTACTTGGGTAGGTAAAAAATGCAAGAAACTACACTCACCTCTTAGTAACACCCGACAATGGAGAGCTGGTTTCGGGTACTGGTGATGATTTCTTTTTATCACCAACAGAACCGTTACAATGCTGACTTGATTTTGGAGGAAATCGGAAGCCTACAACTTCCTCTTTCAAATGGCGATAGATTCAAATCCCTAGGTGGCGCCAAACTCTTATTATATTGAAATGAAATATGACGTGACGAACACTGGTTCCATATTTGCGCCTGACGATAATTGGTGACTCTACCCTAAACCAAAATGAAAAAGGACTAAACCTAAATGGAAAAAGTTTAACTCATTTCGGAAATGCTATATATCGATATGGAGAACCGATATTATCGGTCAATATCGATATATTTACCAATAATATCGCGTTTTTTTTTCAACAAGTAAAAATTAATGTTAAAATTAAAGGATGAGAAGGGACGCCTGTGCCTGTTTAAAACATCAAGTAATTTTATCCCAAATTTTGTAGGTACCTGATGTAGGTACGTGACGGCTTGATTTCTGATTGTTGACTTCAGCTCAGACATGATTGTGTACATGAATGGTTTACACCTACAGTGGCGCTCAAGGTTCAATATTATTTTACTTGAGCCAAGAGTAATGGAGGCGACTCTAGATTAAAATTACCTACTATACGAAGTGAAGCAGGTTTTCACAGTTACTTTCAATTTTGAAGGACCATGCCAAAAAAAACAAACATATTCAGGTTGAATTTTCGTCCGACTGCCATTCTTGGTGTCGCGGACGTCATCAGCTGTCTCCCTAAGGGGAGATCAGAATTTGTTCTGATGATTTCGCTCATGGCTTCCCAAACATTACCGCCCTGGGTTGGAACGAGAGATTGCCGATCGTCTAATAGACAGAAAACTTTCTGTTGGCGACCAGACTCGAACTCGCATCCCCGCTAGACGGTTCTTATCCTATCACCGCAGTAGGGTACACTGTCCACTAGACCACCGACGCCCACCAAAAAAAAAAAAAAAAAAAAAATTATAGGGGAAGGATGGGTAAAATGGGATACTGGGGTAAAATGGGATACCAACAGATCTCCTCGACAGATGCTGCCATCTGTCGCCTAACCTATGAAATACGTCCGTCTGGAAGAATGAAGCATTGCGCAATTGGTTTTCATGGCGGAAAGGTCTTTGTTTTGTTCACCGCGACTATTTTCGCAAAAGTGGATGATCAAAATCACCGGAACCAGGATTTCAGGACCCCCACTGCTGCTCCTGGCATCGCAAATTTGAAAGGTAAGTGAGTGGATGAATGAAGGCATTACTAAGCTACATTTTGCTTCCAGATCAATGTCTCTAACCTGCACACAGATCATGTTTCGGCCATCTTAGTTGAAGATTTCCTGTGGGGCAAGACGGGATACTAAGTGATGGGGCAAAATGGGATAGTATCCCGTCTTACCCACCCCTAACAACAAAATTCGCATGTTTCGTTATTCTAAATATTTTTCACATTTATTATATACCTACCTATTCATTTTTTTGTTTTTCTCATGATTTTAGGCGACCAGCATGCCGCGGAAATACCTATATTATTATTATTATTAAAAACACATTAGAGAGTTCCTAAAGATGATTTTGGCATAACGGCGAAGCTAACGGCGACCGTAGATCACCTTCTGCGCATGCGCAGAAAATTACGGCGATCAAATAACGTCCGAGCACATAACGGCGAACGTTCTGGCCGCTAACTTACGGCGATCTTGCTAACGTCGATGTGACTAACGGCCGCCGTTAGAGCAGAGTGAACCTGACATGCCGGTAACAGTTTTGCAACCACCAACATCAATTTCAAAACAAAGCCTCACCTCACCTCATGTTCCCGATTGTAAGGCAGATCAAAGCGAGTAACAACGACAACATTCAGTGTTAGTAAAATTACAAGTAAATTTTAGATATTTTTGTACTCTGTTAACAGAATCTGACGATGCATGTCAGTGGGGAGTTAGGTGTGAAATTAAACGTACCTTGGTAGCTTGTCTTTATGAAAAAAGGAGCTTAGAACGCTCTTTATTTTCTAACCTATCCGAAGTCATATTTCAGTTTCCGAGTAGCTGTGTGCATTTTTTCCGTATTGCGGGTTATTAGTTTTGTTAATTAAATGATTGTGAGAATAAAATTGATACATACGTATATAATTTCTGGTAAATATTTAAAAAATAATATCCGATCGTCATAATGAGTGGTTTTTTGACGTTTTATTATTTTTCGAACTGATTTTTTATTAATTAATTATGTTAATTGATATTATTATTAATATTAATTAATATAACTACGTAGCACTTTATTAAACCTAGTCTGGAAAGTATTTCCAATGGAATTGAGTTTTTGACAACCCAGCAAATTATCAACAGAATTTTTTATATCAATATTGAATGATGATGTCCATGTGACAGTAAGTGAGATTAAAACAATAAAAAATAATTATATCGTCATTTTCGGAAATTGTTAGGTACTTTAAAATTAAAATAGTTGAGTTAAAAAATAGGTAGTTAATTTTTAATTATTCTATAAAATGTGTACCTATCTGCATAAAAACTTCCAAAAATTAAGAAAAACCCTAAAATTGATCATTTTTGCTCAAATAATCACGCTGATAGTTGTATTTTATACCAACTTACCTTCTTTTACCTGAAAAACTATTTACCACGAATTTATGATTCTTTTAATATCCGTAATCGACATAGTTAGATGACGTATGACGAGATAGATGAAAATTGTAACATGAAATTGACTTGATATTGAAATATGAATGTGAAGGTAGAAATAACTTAGGTTATATTAAATCTTACGTTTTATTGAATACAATAATATTATAATGTTCATTCAGTCTTTTAAGTTAGGTACATGAAACTTTACATGAGTAAAATAGCGATTCATCAATTTTGAATAGATATTGGGTTGAGTGAAATTAACATATTTTGTTGTGAAAAGACATCGGGAACTCCGAAATGTTCGTTAGTAGGTAGGTACTCGTTTCCCGGAATCTGGAACAAAATTTATACCGCACACAATTAGGGATTTTGCTATTCTCTTCTCACTCAAAGTAGTTGAAAATACCAATAAGTGGGTAGGCTATGTGTGAGTACCTATCACAGTAAATAACAATACGATTCCTTACCTTGTAGTAAGATAGACTTGGCAGTGAGAAACGCCCGTACTCCGAGAGCCGCCCGTACTCCGAGAGCCGCCGTCTTCGTGGAACGTTTTCGACGTTCGTCTCCAGCACAGTGATCATATCTTCAGCAGAAAGTAGACCGGCAACGTACAAATTCATAAAATGATCCATCTCGAACAAACACCTTGACAAGATATACTTGAAATAGCGAACAACGAACTTGAAAAACGAAGGCAGTCAACAGTAGAGAACTGAGGATCTAACGGCGAAGCCAGAAATTCCTGTCTCTTTAACTTTCGCGTCACTTTTGTCATCGCCGTAAAATTGTTCAACATCGCCGTTATTTTCGCTAACGTTCATCTAGGGTTAGCATCCGATTTGACTCGCCCTAGACAGATTCATAACGGCGATGCCTGTAACGTTCGCCATTAAGCAAGATGCAGTTTAGGAACTCTCTATTATTATTATTATGTTATTTCCCTGCCAATTTATAAAAGTGATATTGCAATGGCGACGAGGGCAGTTTCCCCAGAATTTGCTACCCCGAAACCGCTGTGTTACTACACAGTGTGCTGAAACCATGACGTTTTCACACTTTTTTCAGTTTTTAAACTATGAATTAAACCCTATTAAACTATAAATTAAAGTATTTCATACCCAGTTTCTCTTTAAAGTAGGTTAATAATTACTTCGACCGATTTTTCCAAGTAGATTTTCCAATATGTCGAGTATGTCGATATTTTTTTCCAAAATGATATTAGTAACGTTTCAGTTCACCTACCTACTTACTTCGACAAGTTTTTCCAAGTACATCTTCCGATATGTCGATAAATTACTTCAAAATGATGTTTGTAATGTTTTAAAACAACTTAATTCACCTACGTAGGTACTTTAATTTGTTTTCCTTGTAGATCGTCCGATATATCGAAATATCAATATATTTAATCCGACATATCAGTGGTATCGATATCTCATTGACGATACATCATTTGATCAGCATATCGATACATTTCATTCGATATGCTATCCCTAGTAATAAGAGCACACTCTGACTTTATTATCAATAATAATCAATCTGTGGAAACGAACAAGAAAAAATCAATGTAGCGTTCACAAGGCAGGGACAACGCAGGGTGGAGGCCATGTCAGAGTTGCGGTTGGCTCTTCCGCCAAACCAAGTGAGAACTGATTTGAATTTCGAACTGAAAACTTGCACTGAATGAGCACTAGAATGTTTTCAAGTGCTCTAAATTTTAATCTGAGGAAATATGAAATTCCGACCAATGCTATTACCTCATTCTACACGTAGTAAGTAATTCAACTATAGCATTTACAAATCAATTTCACCCTTTTACAAATCAATTTCACCCTCTTCGAGTAATGCGAGAAATGCGGCGGTGGCAAATAAATAGGATTAGTGGCATTCCTTTTTCGTGAATATACCTACCCTAGTATTCCTTATCTCTGTGTAGTATTCCTTCTGTGTGTATCCTTCCTTAAGATTAGGATATGGATTAGGGCTCCTACCTGGCTGCACAATTCCATGAGGAGGGGTGTAGACAGGGGAAGTAGGCTAGGGGCAGATCCAACACCTAGGGGAACCACCAGACATGATCATTGAAGACTGTTTGCCGCCTTCAATTGATCCCCCGTATCAAAGTGGTAGCACTCGTGCGAGCACACAGCTGGTAGTGCTTAGGTCCTAGTGACCATACTAGCAGGCAAACAGGGGACCGTCTCCCACTATCAAGCTCTCGTAATGCTCGAGCTGGAATATTCTAGATGATAGTAAAGCGGTGGGATCAGGTACAAATTCTCTGATCTGGGCCTGTGACCAGTCATGGCATCTGGGGCTGAGACTGTGCCAGTTCACTGGCAGACAGTCTCATCTCAACACTGGTACCGCGGGAGGGGGGAGCCCCAGGCTACCGATACAATGACTCTGTCGAAGTATCACTTGCCTGCCCCCCAAATGAGGTAGGATTCGCGGGGGCCGTGGTTTATACTGCCCTGGGAGACGAACTTCAACTGTATCCCCGGGAAGGGATCCATGTGTCATGGCCAGCGAGGATGGCCCTGATACATGGAACCCGACATGTGAGTTTTGTGAATTACCAAAAACTCGGGCGCCGACCTGCATAGTCGGTAGTGCGTGCTAGACGTGCGCCTCAACCTGTAGGTTATCACAGGGACTTGCAAATATGCAAGGACATTGATTGTGTCAACAATCCCTCTCAGGAGGAGTTTTTCTCTTGCTGCTCACAGCAAGGGGGGAGACTATAGAGTCGCAAGACCCCAGGAATCCCTAAATCGACCTTCACTCTGAAGGAAGAATAGTAGACATCCTTGTGTGTTGACGATAACCTTTGTCGACGTTTCTCAGTTGTGGAAGTGAATTTTATTTTGGTTCAGAATCATATTAATTAGATATGAGTCAGTCAGAATCGTTCAGTAGCAGATCTAGCAACGAGAGTGAGGCGATTGCGTTCCTCTCGCAGGAATGTACGCCCGAGGGGTAATATTATTACATCGTCATCCGAAGAGGACGAAGCCCCGCCTAGAGTTGCAACAGGTCAGCACCGATACAATAAGATACCTACAGCCCACAAAACGATATTAATACGTATGATAAACGAGGGTCACAGTATAAAGGATACTGCCCTGAATGTCAACATCAATTATCACACCGCAAAATGGATTTTTTGGCGGTACTCAAATAATGACTGTACTTACCTTGCCTCAAAACCCGAGGAGGGGGGAGGGGTTGTCGAACTAAGTAACTAACGCCTTCAGTTCTATTGGCTATAGAAAACATTGTTGAAGAGAACTCAGCGTACACTCTCAGAGATTCAACAAAAATTGTTGCCCTCCAAAGGGCTGTGTTGCAGCGTCATCAATTCAAAATGCATTACGCAATTTGAAAATCACCGTGAAAAGAGGAACTGTCCAGATCGACCGAATGAATTCTGAACAAACGCTGGCTTTGAGGAAGGAATTCGCCATGACGTTTGATCGCTGGGCACTACAAAACCGATCTCTTTTGATTTTTATTGATGAAAGCGGTTTTAATCTTCATTTACATAGAAGCCGAGCGAGGTCTTTTGTTAACACAAGAGCTGTCCTGACGATACCAACCGTAAGAGGCCGCAATACAACACTCAGTTTAGCGATGAAAACCGTCAAGTGATCCATTTTGATGTATTAAGTGAAGGAACTTGCAACATCCAAATTTTTTGTGACTTCCTTACGGGTTTGTTTCGCCGATTGGACCAAATCCTTTTGACAGGCTGCTTACTCGTGATGGATAATGCGGCAATCCATAAGACTGATGCTGTGAAGCGATTAGTTGAATCGTCTCCTCACCACGTCCGCTATCTCCCTCCCTACTCACCATTCCTCAACCCAGCTGAATACGCATTCTCAAAAATCAAGGCTCATGTAAGAAGTGAGTTGGGGAACTTCAATCGTCAGCACGACCTTACGGAAATCATTTGGTGTTTCTACTATAAGTAACAACGATTGTTCAAATTATGTGGTTGGCGTACTTTTGAACCTCCCTACAGCTGCCGCAGGCCAGCCATTGGTTTAACAAATTTTCGATTGTTTTGTTTTTCTGGACCTATTTTTTTTTTCCTACCTGCTTTTTGTTGTTGGAAATTTTTGATATATAATAATATAAATTATCTATAATAAACCCATATTTTGTTGTATTCAGTTCCATTTCTTTGCCCTTCAACGCATTTCTTGCATTACTCAAAGCTTTACTACAATTTGATTCGATTACTGATTTGATTTTTTTTTTTTTTTTTTTACCCAACGCCAGTAGGTACTAGGTCGTTGGCGTTTCCGCCATCATTTGACCTCGCGCAGCCCAATATAAAAGCGATATTTTCGACCAGTTGGTCTCGTCTGGTGTGAAAGCTTGTCTAATGCCCTCGAGTTGAGGACAGTCCAATAAGTGGTCCGAGGTCATTGGCAGGGTTGAGAGGCATAGGGAACAGCCCGAGTTATCCTTCACTCGGATCCTATGAAGGTGGGCATTCAGATAATCGTGGCCTGTAATAGACCTGAACCCTGCCACTGATATATGTCGAGGTAGATTTGCGGGGACACGGTTCCTCTCCTCCAAAAGGCTGGCCCATCTCCTTCCTTCAGCTGCCATCCGATGGTTTTCCAGCAATCTTTCCTTTAATTTGTCCTGGATACATTTTTTGGCTGCTCTGTATCCAATGCGAGCCTCAGGCATTTCCATGCGGGAGCCCTCCTTGGCTAGTGCATCAGCACTGTCATTTCCCCAGATACCGCAGTGTGAGGGGATCCACTGCTGTGCCAAAGTGGCACCCTCTAGCAGCAAGGCCTGAATAGCCTCTCTGCTGCTGAGGACGTCATGGGACTCTGTATAGGTGCCAAAAGACAGCGCGGTAATAGCTGCTTGGGAATCAATGATGATAGCGACTTTGCGATGTGACTGGGTCCGGATCATTTCCAGTGCCAGCAACACAGCTCTAATTTCCCCATCAAAGCTATTTGCCAGCCTCCCAACGGGGGCATTAGTGATTTGATTGATTTGATTACTACAATTTGATTTGTAAAAGGGTGGATTTGATTTGTAAAAGGGTGACTTTGACTTGTAAATGCTATATAAATCCCGCTGCAAATCAAGCATCTTCTGAGTACATAAAAATTGAAATGAATTGACATGGAATTGAACCGACTTTCTCGTAGATAGGTTGATTTTATAAACATTGAGGACGGACAACAACAGGTCATAAACACTGGCTGAGGAACACCTTTGAAGCTTGATTGTACCTGGTTTGTATGTAAGAGGCTGAAGAAATCAGGGCGGCAGAGGAAGCGGAGGGCTGGGGAGTGTAATTCAACTGGCACAGCCGCCAGAGTCGTCACTGCAACACCAGTCGTCGGCTGCTCCGCAGAAACAGGATCGTCTATCGCCATCTGCCGCGACGTTATTGTTCTTCTTATGGACTGATATCTGAAGATAATGATTCTTCAGTTAGGTACCAAAAGACAACTTGAAAAAAAGTGACAGAGATAGGACACGCACATCATAAAACTACAACCATTGGTGTACGTAGAGTAGAAATCTATTGATTTGATCGCTAACATCAATTGGCAATTGGGCTCTCTTAACTACTAATTCTTGAATTTTTATTTTTAAGGTTGAATTGGCCGCATTGTAGATCTACTCACGGACCTTCTGTCGAGCTGGGCTCTCTGCATCTCGTTGTTCGAGGCTCTGAGACGATTGGAAGAACTATTGGACGGTCGGGACCACGTCGTCGTTCTGTTGATGTGATCGATGTAGAATATCCTCCCATGGCTGTCTATTCTTGCTTCCCAATCTAGGATAATCCAAAAAATAAATAAATATAATAAATTTAAGAAACGTCTGCCAAGTGGGCGTGGCACGAAGCTTCGTCGTATCCATAACCGATTTCATAGATGATACGATGCAAAGTAGCAAATCTCAAAACATCAATCTCTCATGTACTTTGCACTACCCTCATAGGGGACCATCTACACGTCAACCCGTATAGACTCTGAAATTTTCATAAAAACGGAGTAAAAAATATTAGTCAGAGGACAATTTTTGTCACAAATTTGTTGATATTGGAGGGAAATGCCTCGTTATAAGAGAGTCGAGATATTTTTTATTGTTGAACCAAGAGAATGGTATAACAATAGTCAAACTTAAATTAATATAACGGAAATTTGTAAAACAATGTAAAACAGATAACGCAGTATGTAAAAAATTCAATAACTAACACCAACTACATATATTAAAAAATTCATCAACATAATATAATTCAGCCATAACGAGAACATTTTTTAAGGACCTTCTGAATTTTACGCCGGCCAAGGTTTGCAGCTGAACAGGGAGATGGTTGAAGATCCTGACTCCCTGCTGCAGAGGGTTTGAGCGGAGGGAAGCAGATAGACGCACCGGAGGAGGACGGAGAGCACTACGCTGCCTTGTCTCATGATCATGAATACCGCAACCCTGCTGAACTCTGTCCAGGTTATCTTTTATAAAAAGTAATGCCTGGTATACGTAAAGGCCTGGTATGGTCAAGCACTTCATCTTTTTAAACAAACCTCTGCAAGAATGGCCATAGCCCAGGCGAAAAATAATTCGCAGTGCTGCTTTCTGTAGCCGGAAGATGGACTGTTTATGGGCGGAGTTTCTCCAGAGGACGATACCGTAACTAGCCCTGCTCATGAAGTAAGCAAAAAATACCATCCTCAACGCATGGGGCGACAGTACTCTGGAGAGTTTAAGCAACGCAAAGTTGAAATTGGCCAGCTGAGAGGCCAAGTGGTCAGAATGACTCCGCCCAGGAAATTCACTGTATTCGTTAGCGGGCCATTAAGGTTGAGTCTCAAGTCTTGGGTCTTGCTGTTGTTCACCAGCAATGAGTTTGCCCTACACCAATCACCAATCAGGCTGTCAGAGGCGGCCAAACGATCCGCAAGTGACACAGCATCTGGACCGGTTGTACAGGAGGTTATGTCATCAGCATACAGAATCAGGTCGTTGTTGCACTGATGTAACGGGTCGTTGACAAAAAAAAGAAAAAAGGTGGGACCGAGAACGCTTCCCTGCATTACGCCACGTGGCACAGGAGCTATTTCGGATTTTTCCCCATTGAAGTTAACACACTGAGACCAACCCCTGAGGAGACCCTCGCAGAAGGCCAGCGCCGCCTCATCAAATCCGTAATGTTGAAGCTAATAAAGACACTAAGGGGGGTGCGCCTTGATGTTTTTTAGATTTTGAATCGAAAGTAGACTACATCCAAAGAATTTTGGCACCAACCGCGACCTTCTAGCGAGAGTAGATCTGTTTCTATGATTTTTCAAAGTTTCGACCGTTTGTGACGTCACACGCCCCTCTCGCCTGGGCGGGACCCCCCAGCCCACTGTGACGTCATAAATGGTCGAAACTTTAAAAATTCATAGGTAAAGATTTACACACGCTAGAAGGTCGCGGTTGGTACCAAAATTCTCAGAATGAGGTCTACCTTAGATTAAAAATAACAATAAACAGTTTTTCCTACCCCGGCGCACACCCTATTGAAGTAAGTGCCAAGCAAGACGAGGGTAGTGACACCACAGAGTGTCCCTGCAGAGATTATTAGATGACTGAGAAATTTTGCTGTTATACTTACAAGGCGGGAGAGGATCCTCATCAGTGACCTCCAGCCGTTGGTGCTTTGAGCGTTCAGGAATGGACGGAAGACGAGTGGACTGTACATGCGCAGTTTCCATGGTGGGAGGTGGCGTGAAGGCGCCAGAGGGCGCTGACTGAGTGAGAGGCGGCGGGAGTGAGGCAGGTTGAGGACTCCGCCTGGCGTGGTGAGTAGGGGTGGGGGGGCACTGGAGAGGCTCTGCTTTCAGCAACGATCGCCCCAGCATCTATTCAACACAAATAGCAATTGAGAAATTAGAGAGTTCCTAAACTGCATTTTGCTTAACGGCGAATGTCACAGGCATCGCCGTTATGAATTTGTCTAGGGCGAGTCAAATCGGATGCTAACCCTGACGATGACAAAAGTGACGCGAAAGTTAAAGTGACAGGAATTTCTGGCTTTCCTGTTAGATTCTCAGTTCCCTATTGTTGACTGCCTTCGTTTTTCAAGTTCGTTGTTCGCTATTTCAAGTACCTACATCTTGTCAAGGTGTTTGTTCGAGATGGATCATTTCATGAATTTGTACGTTGCGGGTCTACTTTCCGCTGAAGATATGATCACTGTGCTGGAGACGTACGTCGAAAACGTTCCACAAAGATGGCGGCTCTCGGAGTACGGGCGTTTCTCGCTGGACGAAATTTTGGATGGGGATGCTCGTCTGCAATTCCATTTTGAGAAATCCGACATATGCCTGCTGCAGGAGCGCCTGGGTATTCCCAATATCGTAAGGGCGCAAGGATACAGAGTGCCAGGCATCACTGCCCTGTATTCTTCTACGTCGTTTGGCCTATCCAAACCGGCTTGTTGATCTAGAGCAGATCTTCCGGATTAAATCTTCAGGACTATCGGCCATAGCGATTTGGATGACAACCTTCATAAAAACAACGAAGGGACGCCAGATTTCCGATCTGGGCAGGATTCCGTGGTTGGGCCAGGAAAAGCTGGCTGAATACGCTGAGGTAAGTTTTTCTAGCACTACCTTAAAGCCGAAAATGTAAACCTACCGAAAAATTAAATTTACCCTGGGAAACGATACCCCACATGACCTATGTCATATGTTTGATCTGCCTTACAATCGGGAACGTGAGGTGAGGTGAGGCTCTGTTTTGAAATTGATGTTGGTGGTTGCAAACTGTTACCGGCATGTCAGGTTCACTCTGCTCTAACGGCAGCCCATTAGTCACATGGACGTTAGCAAGATGGCCGTAAGTCAGCAGCCAGAATGTTCGCCGTTATTTGCTCGGATGTTATTTGATTGCCGTAATTTTCTGCGCGTGCGCAGAAGGTGATCTACGGACGCCGTTAGCTTTGCCGTTATGCCAAAATCATCTTTAGGAACTCTCTAATGATCAGAGACCTTCAAATGCCACATTGCCACGGCGCTACACTAAAATGCCACATTCGGCCAATTTTTCGGTAAAATGCCATATTTCGTTGATTTTTCTGAAAATGCCACATTTGGCCTTATTTTACTAATTCTTATTTTACTAACGACCGAGAACGCCGAGAAAAATATGACGAATGGATGTTTGCTAATACCAGGTAAGATTAAGTTATCATCACAGGTCAACGTGGGTCTTCTGCTGTTGTTAGGGTCTCATGTCCGTTCAAAAATAACTTTCCTGGATGCGGATTAAGTCTGATGCAGGATCATAATGGGAAGTGCATGTGTACCTGAGTAGGTACATCCATTAGGGTCGGGGAGCACCATTCGGTATATATATCATTTCCGTTCCCCACGTCCTTCATACCAAGCTGAAGTTTCTTACTGTATACATCGCGCTCATTTTCGTTTTTCCTCAATTTTCAATATGCCTAGAGATTCTAGTTTAAACGTGACCCTTCATAAGAAGTGGATTACTGGTGACAGAAAATTGTTTTATAATGAGGAATTTCACCATGTCGGAATTTCCTATTTTTGACTCCAAAATCGGATTCAGCACATCTAAAAACCCCCTAAGGCAAACTTTCAGCCCGAACTTCCTAATTTACGAATAAAAAAACAGTGTAGAAAATACGAATGTTTAAAAAAAAACGAGAAAATGACGTCATGCTGGAATAGTTCATTTATGGCCGCTTGAAGCGCTGAGATCGAGAAATCCATAGTCCCCAGATGCAAAATTTCATGGAACAGTAAAGTTCGAAATCGAAAAACTGAAGAAAAAATAGAAAAAGCGAGATGGGAAAAATTAGGTTTCCTCTGTTTTGTTTGATAATTTTTCTCTTAAAAAACACGATTTCGTCGTCCCAATGGGCAACACTGGGAGGAGACGGCGATCCGAACTGCCCAATCAGCGAGCGTTCCCGCTTCACGTCCGTTTTCCCGGTTAGTTTTGAAATCATATATTTTGATTGTCTCCCAAAAATAACAGGAGACTTATTTTCAGAAATCAGCCCGATTTTCATCTATCCCACACCATTAACTATTCAGGAAAAATGCAAACAGAAATCGGTGAAATTCCTCATTGAATTTAACATGTTGTAAATACATGTAAATTTGTTGGAAATACATGTAAATTTGTTGGAAATACATGTAAATAGTTGATATACATAATACAGTAGTTGATATGCTTTCAAGTTTCATGATTTAATGGTTTAACATCCCTTCTATGTGGGGAGGGGGAGGAAAGTTGAAAAAAATAAATACCACATCAGCTGAAATAAATGCCACATTCGGCCACAATAAGTGCCACATTGCCACATTTTATAAAAATAAGTGCCACATTTTGAAGGTCTCTGCTAATGATTCAAACAAAATTACTAAGCACAAGATGATTTGGAGGATACAAACAAGTAACTCCAACTATTAACCCATTTGCGCCCCGTGGTCCCTTTTGGGACGTCAAACCCGGTTAGTCTTAAAATAATCTACACTTCCCCGTGCATGTCCGAACATGTTCCTGTCTGTCCTAACATGTTCTTTAGATCCTCCCGTACACCTAAGGGGGGTTGTTCATCCGTTCAGTCTTCTTCAGTCATCCGTGGAGATCATCAAATATGGACAACGTTTATGACCTCGACACCCTACGAGATTTATTGGCATAAGTACCAAAATGATTTTATTATCTTTCATTTTCATTTCTTCTTATATTCTCAGATAGTATCAGCATAGAATTATGGCGTTTTTCTGTAGAAATTTTGCTTTCGAGATCCTCTAGGTACCACAAACTTCCAGTGGTCCCATATGGGCACACGGGGCGGTTTCTCGGCGGAATCGCAGCTGGGTAATTTTTTTATGCTGCCGATAAATAGCCACAAGCTTACTGACCACCTACTCAACACCCAAACTTCGTCCTGGACCTAATACTAGCACGCGCTCTCGATTCTCGGCTACTTCCAGATACGACAACATCAATCATCTAATTCAAAAAATACCTAATGAACGCAGGTGGCGATGTGCACTGGAAACATGTTCATCGAGATCGAGATACATGAGCGAGAAAAGTGGCGTGGGCATTTGCGTCGACTGTTTTCTTCCATTTTACCGTGTTTGACGTTCTCCAAGTACATTTTTTTCTAGTTACCTTTCACATGTGATATTTTGTAAACTCTATATACCTATGTTCCTGACTTACTTTAAAATGTGTTTGATATAACTTTTTTTTAAAATTAAAAATGCTAAGTTTTGAACGATTTTGACCGCCTTTCCTATCCCAAAAAACACAGGTGGCCATATGGGACCACTGGTTTTCGAAGCTTCTGCGCACGTGCGTGCGCGATGGAATTTTTTCAATATTTTTCCCATGCTTTAGATAATATCTAAATTAGTATATTATACTAATGGACCATCTCTATGATTTTCGTAACAAAATTTGAAAAAAAAAAAAAATTACGGGCGTCAATAGGATAATCAAACATACAAACCATCTACACGCCAACTCACACAATTCCTGAAAATGTCATTGAAATCGGACTATAATGTCGTATAGTTTAACCCCATTACAAGGATTTCATGACTGACACTCATACAGACAGACACGGAACCAAAATTGTTCAGGAAGGCCTGAAAAGTAAAACGAGAGTGGACATTTTGATTTTGGAGAACATTTTTTCTTTTTCTTAACCCTTAATTTCTCACTTGTTCAAAAAATTGTATTTTAGGATATTTTTCAAGATTTTGGTGTATTTTGGCCAACCGATGCCATAGAATTGCTAGTTTTGATCGAGATTCATGTGAAGTTTCTTAATTTGATGAAAACCGGGGGGGGATGGCTATCGTTATTTTAAAAATATATAATTAGAATACATTCTATTAAAGTATAACTGGACGGAACCAGCAGCTTTTTATTCTGAACCAAATCAATAAAAACTAAAATGACAAATAAACTAAAATTTTAGCCCAATAAGACCCCCTTCAGTAGTATATTCAGATCAGACCTACCTCTACCAAGAACTGGGGGACAGTAAAGATCAGTTTCATGAATTAGTTCGGATATATAACAACTATTCTGTCAGATTTAATTTTAAATCTTACAGAAAAACAACCCAAGATGTTGATGAAATAAGAGTTGTGGCTGGAAGTATCCAAGAATATCAGAAAATTTCGATTGTTCAATGGTATATTGCTTCCGAGTCTACCAAGGTAGCGGAAGCTTTGTATTCACTTTTCAAGGACGAAACAAAAAAGTTCTCCAAAATCAAAATTTCCACTCGCGCTTTGCGTTTCAGACCTTTCTGAACAATTTTGGTTCCGTGTCTGTCTGTCTGTGTGTCTGTCATGAATTCCTTGTAACGCGCATAACTATACGAAGTTATTGTCCGATTTCTATGACATTTTCAGGGATTGTGCGGGTTGGTGTGTAGACGGTCCCCTATGAAAATCATCATCCTCGGACTGATAGAAGCGACTGCGCATGCGCAAACGTGAATTCCTTGTAACGACAACAACTTCCACATTTTCCACCCGATTTCAATGAAATTTTCAGGGATGTTACAGACTAGTATTTAGATGATCCCCTATGAAAATCATCACCTTCGGAATGATAGTAGCCACTGCGCATGCGCAAACGTGAATTCCCTTGTAACGGCCATAACTTCCACATTTTCCACCCGATTTCGATGAAATTTTCAGGGATAATGTGGATTATGTTGTAGATAATTCCCTATGAAAATCATCATCCCCGGACTGATAGAAGCGACTGCGCATGCGCAAACGTGAATTACTTGTATTAGCCGTAACTTCAACTGTCCCCCAGGGGTCGCGGGTTCGAATCCCAGCCGAGGCTAAGTATTTTACTGATCCAATCACATACATCTACTCACTTAATTTTTCATCCGAATTTGATGAAATTTTCTAGGATTGTCCAGATTATTGTGTAGATGGTCCCCTATGAGGGTAGTGGAAGGTACTTAGAGATTGGTGTTTTGAGATTAACAATTATGCATCTGATCATCTATATAATCGGGTTATGGATACGAGGAAGCTATGTGCCTCTCCCACTTGGCAGACGTTTTTTGGATATCTTGAGAGTCAGAGGGTCGGATGGTGTATTGTATAAACAATAGTTGAAGTATCAAGGTAGCCACAAGAATATCGGTTTTGTCTTAAAAATGGTTGAGCAGTGCTGTAGAATGCTTAAAAAATCGGACTTCCGAAAAGATACTTCAGGACATTAAGGGTTAATGTGTTTTGTGAAAACAATGCTACCTTGGTAGACTTGGAAGCAATAACGTACAGAATTACCTAGCTTTAGGGTGTTTCATAAAAACTAGCGATTTCCTAGATTTTTTCAAGTTCAGTTCTCAAGTTGATGCTTTTTGCTCGGCTTGAGTCGTAGAATCAAACCCTTATCTACAGGGTGTTTCACGAAAAGGTTACACCCCCCTTCATTTTCGCAAAATACAGCGTTAAAAATTCCGACCAACGCAATTCTTCATGATTTTTTGTGAAGATCTCAGGAAAAATACTTTTGCGCAAAAAAGTTGCGCGCAATCGTGCGCATTTGACACTAACTTTATTTTTTCAAATGGAACACCCCCATTTTAATTACAGATTCGGATTCTACGTAAAATTTCATGAAAAATTCATACCCGAATCGATTTGTTTTATAGGGCGCAACCTGGCTTTTTGAACGCTCTAAGTTGCGCAACTCCACAATTGCGCAAAAATTAGGTTTTGGATAACCCCAAGTGTGGCAGATGTTTTTTCATCATTTGTTTACGCTAAATCACATGGTGTCATCCGTTTTTCAATTTGACTGGAATTTTTCTAAATGGCAGCCAAAAATTTGGTTGTTATTAGTGAAAAAATCGCTATTTTTAAATCTTTACGAGTTTTTAGGCAATTTTATTCAGTTCAAGCATGATCGTGCTGCAAGTTTTTATTTTTAACACCACCGTAGACGCCCCTTAAGCCCGTGGTTCAAAAGGAGGTGAGAAAATGAAAAATAAACATGATTTCGACCACAAACTGGTGTTTTCGTGAAAGAAATGTTAGTTTTTCCTCTTGAAATCTTGGTCTTCCTCAAAACGGATGACACCCTGTGATTCAGCATCAAAAAATGATGAAAAAACATGTGCCACACTTAGGGTTCTCCAAAACCTAATTTTTACGCAATTCTGGAGTTGCGCAACTTAGAGCGTTCAAAAAGCCAGGTTGAGCGCAATAAAACAAATCGATTCGGGTATGAATTTTTCATGAAATTTGAAGTAGAATCCGAATCTGTAATAAAAAAGGGGGGGTTCCATTAGAAAAAATGAAGTTAGTGTCAATTGCGCACGATTGCGCGCAACTTTTTTGCAAAAAAGTATTTTTCCTGAGATCCTCACAAAAAATCATGAAGAATTGCGTTGATCGGAATTTTTTACGCTGTATTTTGCGGAAATGAAGGGGGGTGTAACCTTTTTGTGAAACACCCTGTACAAGTTATGTAAGGTTAACACCCTGTACACTGCGAAACGACTTTGACAAAGATTGTCGCTAGGGGCGAAGAACCCCTAAATTACCCGTGATCTCCTCAGGTAACACTCAGTGGAGCTCACTGGAATGAAAAACTGATAAATAAGCTCTTGCTGAAAGTTAGGAAGAAGTTAGTAAAAATGACATCAAGACTTACGTCAGCAGGGAGAGGTGGATGGCTGACCTGCCGAGACAATGGCTTGTGAGGACGAACTGGAATTTCCGTGGTGCGCAACTCATCACAAGCTGACACTAGCGAGTCGCTACTTGAGCTTTGGTTAGCTCCACTTGAGGAAGCTCCTGAAAAACGAATTGTAAGCGCATGAGAAAAATAATCTGGCGACCAAGGACTAAAAACTTGTTTCCGAAGAGTTTAAGACATTTGTCAAAAGACTGTTGGTCATAAGACGTTTGGTCAAACGACACTTGTCAATACGACGTGTAGTCAAACGACTTTCGTCAACCTTGTAAACTCAACTTTGTCCTAAGCTAGCGCTTAGCCTGAAAAGGCTAGGTTTGCACACGCTTAGCTGAAGAGATCCGAAAGATCGAAACGAAGTACCAAACAGGACGATCCCCACTGAAAGTGGGAATTTGAAACGGTTTTGACTGTACCAAACGCATTCTTGATGCAGAACGGGCAGCCAGTCTTGTTTCAGTGTAGATGGGACTTTGGTCAATCGTTTTCGTCATACGGTGACTCATCAGCAACGCGAAGAAGCGTTGGAACGATTTGGATTTAAGCAAAACTGCTTGTTTTAAGCTAAAAAGCTTAACATTTGACATATGTCAAAAGACTGTTTGTCATACGACGTTTGGTCAAACGACACTTGTCAATACGACTGTTCGCGAGTGATGACACTCGAATGATTATAGGGCGACGATAGGGATGACGTGGCTTGATTTGACGTGGTTTTGTTTTATGAATAAAGATTCATTCTTGGTTTGATTGTGAACGAGGTCGTATCCGATTATTACTCATTTAATACTATTATTTAATAAAAAGCTTCTCAGCTTTTCATTGGTCCTTCGAGCTGGATTTGAACCAGCGACCTATGGTACGACCTTTGCCGTGAATTAGTGTATTTTTAATTAGGTTTACCTACCTACGTAATTTTAATCATGTCATGCTTTCGCGTAACAATAAAGTTCCACCCGCGAGTTCGCGTTTGACGCATTCTTCTTCTGCGTCGAGCTCCACTTCCAGGACAGCGATCGAGAGAGAATTGAAAAGGATAGAAATGGAATTTATGGAGAGGAAGCAGCAGCTCTTGAGTTGGAAGCATGTTCCCAGAGGTCAGGAAGGAGAAAGAGTGCCGCAGTTGGGTGCCAGGTACCAAGTTTCCTACTTCCCAATGATATCGCTTTCACCAAACCCGAACCCTCAACTATGCGCTATCCAGGAGGTGAAACAATAGATGAAAAGGATGGCGAAGAAAAGAGAGACATGAAGAAAGAAGGTGCTGAAGTTGAGGCAAAAGATGACGCGAAGGAAGAGGAAAACGTCAACAGCAAAGAGGTCGCGTGGAAGGCAACCGAAGAGAAGGCGGACGCCAAAACTGACGATATTAAAGGAGCTGCTAAAGAAGGAGCTGTATCTGACGTTGGATGTGACAAGAAAGGAGAAAAGGAAATGTATTGGGCGCAGCGTGTGAGGAGAAGAAAATCGATGAAGATAGCGAAGAAAGATACGATCAGGTCTTAGTTGGAGAGAAAAATGATATGGAAGAAATGGAAGGAAAATGGAGTAAGGATGATGAAGATGAAGCCATTGAGTTGAAGGACAGGAGTGACGTCAATGGGTATTTAATACACCTTAAAATTGGTGAAGATAAAGAAAATTTGATAGCTGGAGAGTACGATATTGTTGAAAAACACAAATATATGAATGCGAAACGGAGTGGAAGAGGAAGCTACAATGTAGACACGGGGAAGAATGACGCCAGAAGTGTCAGTGTGAAAAGAAGAGGCGGCAACTCGACGAGCAAAACACCAAGAGCAAAGAACGACCAAACGTCGTATGACAAACAGTCTTTTGACGAACAGTCTTTTGACTTGCGTTTGATTGCTTCAAGCCTTACGATGATTTCTAGCAAAATTGTTCCCCTGAAGGGATTGACAAGGATCCAAAGTAACTGAGAACTGGATCCTTAAGCTTTCCCCACACAAATGAGTAATGTCGAAGATTCTTCAGTGAAAACAACGGGTTTCCAATAAGGCTGCACGAATGACGAGTCGTTACCTCCGTGGATTCCTGGGTCCGAGCTGCCATTGCTGGGGACCGTGAAAAGACTGCCGTGGGAAGTGGGAATGGAAGACGCGCTGAGGTAGCCAGCGTCCTGGCTTGTGGAAGGCACTGGTGATGCACCAGTCCCCCGATCTTGGCTCTCAGAAGCGAAACTGTTATCGTGCTCTGGAGTAGCCAACGGAGCCGTGTCACCTGAAATAAATAAATTCAAATTCACCAGTGTGTCCGTCTTAATAAATTCCTTTATAAACTGGAGAAATTTGTAACACAGATCAGTTGTTGCTCTGAACTTTTACCTATTTATCGCTTGTGCGATAAGTCGCTCGGCCACCGCCGTCTTTTGTTCTCTTCCCTTCCCCTTTTGGTTTATTATTTTCAATAATGAACCTTTGGAATCGACCAAGAAAAAATAAATTTTAACACCCCCTCAAAATTTGATGGTTTACGTTTCAAGGTACGTAGAATCCAAAAATCGAATATAAATTTAGCCGTCCGTCCGCCGTCCGCGGCACTTTCCCCACTTAGCATTGACCGATTTTGATGAAATTTGGTGTGTAGGCTCCATTTGGGGTCTAGTTGTGCCCCGAAGATTTTGGTTGATGTAGGTCACTTCCAAGGGTCAAAAAATTAATTTTGAAATATTCAAAACGCTCTAACTCAAAAAATTTTGATATAAAGTTATTGTTTTTCCTTCAATTTGAGATTCTATAGAATTTTTAGAATTTTTTGAGACCACGCGGAGCTCTGTAGGACAAACCGTTCGCTCCCTACGAGAATTTAAGGGTTTTAAGTACGATAAATCAGAAACACGAGTGTGAATCGCAAAAGAGGCCTAATCTCCGTTCAAATTTTAGCTGACCGAAATGCGATGAAATGCGACTTGAAAAGCGAGTGAAGCTTGAAAAGCGAGTGAAGTTCAAAGTCGACAAACTGAAAACAGAAAGCACCCGGTCAAACTTTCAGGAAGTGGCAAGTGAAAAACTCAAAACTCTTAAAAGCAATGATAGCCAAGCAAATGCTAATCTGCTGGATGTCAATCATAGATGGGGAGCTTTGAAAACAGCTTTGAAAATGGCAGCAGAAGATGTTCTTGGTGTACAGGAGAGGAGGCAGAAGAAAGATTGGTTTGATACTGATTGTGAGGTAGCCCTCTGCGAAAGGAATGAAGCCAGACTTAGGAAACTGAGAAGGCAAACCCGGAGTACGTTACAGTCTTATCGGGAAAAAAGAACATCGGCTAAGAACTTGTTACGGAGAAAAAAGCGTGCATTTGAACTACGAAAACTGGAGGAACTACAGGAAGCATTTGATTGCAGTAGAACAAGAAAGTTTTTAGGCGAACTGAGGCAAATGAAATCAGGATACGATCCTCACGTTACCTTTTGCAAGGATTCTGATGGAAACTTGATAACTGATCCTGGAAAGATTTCTGAAAGATGGACGAACTACTTCCAGAACGTACTGAATCAACCAACTACTACTACACAAAGGGCAACCATAGATCTAACACATGATTCAAGCGCAGAGCAAATTATAGACCCACCAACAAGGGAAGAAATTTTAGACATTATAAGAACACAGAAGAACAACAAATCACCGGGAGTCGACGATATTCCGGCTGAACTGATCAAGCATGGTGGTGAAGATGTGTGGAATGAACTGCATAGCCTAATCCAGTTGATTTGGGACACGGAAGAAATGCTAGAAGAGT
The DNA here is from genome assembly GCA_009739505.2 of Apolygus lucorum. Taxonomy (NCBI): domain Eukaryota; kingdom Metazoa; phylum Arthropoda; class Insecta; order Hemiptera; family Miridae; genus Apolygus; species Apolygus lucorum. The sequence goes on along the minus strand of CM019173.2, from coordinate 3,436,293 downwards.
GGAGCGTGGCAGGAATCTGCCCTATCTACAAAAAAGGCGATAAAATGGACTGCGCAAATCATAGGGGTATAGCCTTACTGTGCGCAGCATACAAGATAATGACTTGTTGGCTGAACCAAAAGTTGGTTGTGCACATGGAACGGGAGCTCGGCGAGTACCAGTGTGGTTTCCGCCGTAACCGTTCCACAGTAGACCAAATCTTCACGCTCCAACAAACCCTAGAGAAGACGTATGAGTACAATGTTGACATACACCACCTCTTCATCGATTTCCGCCAAGCATACGACAGCATCATCGAAGACCAAATGTATGAGGATCTGGTGAGTTTTGGCATCATTTGGAAGCATTCGAACCAACCCAGGAGGAACTATTTGGAACAGACTCACGCAGCACCTGGCTTACGCTGATGACGTTGACATCATGGCACGAACAGCTCCTGCCCTCTCAGGGGCAGTTGAGGAGTTCGAAATGGCAGCAAATGCAAGGGGCCTGAAGATCAACTCACAAAAAACGAAGTACATGAAGACCTCCAGAAAACCTCCGCTTACTCAGACCACTTTCACAATTGGAGACCACGAATTCCCTGTGTGTCACGAGTTCAAGTATTTGGGAACACTGATAACAGAGGATAATGACGTGACCGCAGAAATAAAAGCGCGCATAGCTGCAGGAAATAGATGTTTCTGGGTGGTTCAGAGAGCTCTCAAATTTCGTGGGCTGTCACGACGAGCTAAGCTGACCATTTACAAGACCATTATACGACCAGTGGTCACATATGGTTGTGAGACGTGGACCCTGACCGTCGCTAGTGAACGCCTGTTGAATTGTTGGGAGAGGAAGATTTTGCGAAAAATCTTCGGCGCCGTTTGTGAGGGGGGTGTTTGGAGAATACGTAAAAACAATGAGCTGAGCGTATGGTGAGCCAGATTTAGTAGCATTCGTCAGACGAGCTCGTTTCAGATGGCTGGGACATGTTGAGAGAATGCCTGCAGAGCGGTACCCACGGAGAGCCATGTATGGAATGCCCGGTGGAAGACGGCACAGAGGAAGGCCACGCTTACGCTGGCTGAGCGATGTTGAGGAGGACCTGACCCGGCTTGGCGTCCGGAGATGGAGGAGCTACGCGCGGGACAGGAAGGAATGGAAATCCATTGTTGAGAAGGCCTTGGTCCTTGGAGGACCGTAGCGCCAATAAAAGAAAGAAGAAGAAATGCGATCGATGTTTTTCTTCATGTTGGATGGTTGGTTGCTTTGCAGACGAGTGATCTATATAGAAAAATAATAAACCATTGTGTAATAATTTGCAGCGTTTTTTCCCAAGCTACTGGTGATCAACCATCTACCCAATACCCAATTGTAATAACTTTAGTTGATTAAGCCGATGAATGAGTTCGACCATTGATTGTTCAATGTAATTATTTCATCAACATTACTTAGTGCCTATGCAAACGTGCTAGGTACCTACCTGACTGTCTTTTGAAGATAAATTCTATTATTTTTGGGTAATTTACTTTTCAGTCGTGGAAGTATTTTCTTCTTGATGCATTGCATAATCTTCGCTTCGCTGTTGGAAGATTACCTAATTGCTTGTCTGAAAGATCCTATGCGTGGTGAGATGCTGATATACCTGAATTTTTACTTCTTCATACTACTGTTTTCCTTTTCACGCATCTTGACTAAGTAAGTCTGTTCCTTTTTATTTTCTAACTCTATTTTCTTTTCCCCTTCCAGGGATCTTTTCTTTTTGTAACTTCTTCTCTTTCTCTGCAAGAAACTTTTCTGGAATCGCCGGTTCTTGCCATCATATCTACAACCTGGTAGCCTTAGTCATAAGTAGGTACTAGAACGATAAAAAAAATAGGGAGTTTTCAATATTTTTGTAAATGATTGATCACCAGAGTGTATAAAAATATAATTTTATCGCATTTAACCAGGATATATCGAATTCCATATCTTACTGCCCCCACCATTCCAATACCTCCTCAATTGGAGAGGTGTAAACTTTTTATCGAGGAGTGGCGCCCACTTTTATTTTGTAGTTTGAATTTGAATTTAGAAAATTAATAAGCACTTGTCATTGGTCAGTCTCGCCCATTAAGCTCACCGACGAACTAGCCAGGGTGAATAATGTAATTGAGAAAATACTCGTAACAAATTTACCTCATTTTCGTCAAAATTAGAGATAAGCAGTGAGTCCAAGTGACATCACAGGGCTTCTAATAATGATGCATAACCTTGAATTAATCAATTTTAGGGCATTTGGAGCATTCATATTATAAATATTGAGAGCACGTTTGTGGTTACCTTCTGCAGGAACTACTCCGTCTTGCCGGTCAACCGAGTCCTGAGTTTGAAGGCTCGAAGCAGCTGAAAGTTCGTCTGTGTCTACAATTTCGAATCCGAAACTGTCCTCGGGATTTGTTATTTTCTTTGGTCTGGGAGGAAGCACAGGACCTGCAGAACACAAATTGAATGATTATTTTGAAATATGGAATGACCGAAGGAGGAATATGACTGTTGAAGTAATTGTAGGTGTGTACACAGAAGTCCTGCACACGTGTCTGCATTCTCAGGAGTAGAACTTATTACCTTCGGACATCTTATTCTTCTTCTGGATTTCTGGAGCTCTCCTGAGGTGGGGTGCGTGGCCTGAGACGGCTCTGGTTCTTTCGAGGGGTCTGTGGCGGGGAGGTAGCGATCGAGGAGGCAGAGGAGGTGGCTCATCTTGCGGAGGAGGGTAAACCTGAACGCCCAAAGACAACATTTCTAGTGAATAAGGTGTTTTAGGAGGTTAGGGAATTGAGTTATTTTTTATAATTATCGGAATAAACAAGAAATAAAATATCACATTTTCCCCCGTTCTGCATTCGAGTTGTTTGAGTTTACATTCAAAGCAAAATAAGATGCTGCAAAAACATGAGCTGACGTCATGATGACGTCATAAATATCTTTCCGCCCTACAGGATACCCAAACAACCTAATGGGGTAGTTGCATGGGTCGAAATTTCGTGTTTTTGACTTCAGATTCGAATTTAGCGCACTTGAAAACGATTCTGTACTAGTTTTCAGTTCGAAATTCAATTTAGTTTAGTCGTATTTCAATAAAGAAGTACCGCCCTTTATAGTGTTGGCGGGCCACTCCTCTTACGTCATCCCCAAACGAGAATCTCACGATAGAGTGCGTTGGGATCACTGCCATCGAGGACAATTCGAGTCAGAAACGTTAAAATGTAGTTGCAAAATAATGGTGATGATTAAAAAACTTCGAAATATATTTTTCAGGCTTTACATGTTTGAATTAATCGTTTAAATTGAAAGTTTGAAGCATATTTTGGTTGTTTTTCTTGTTTTTGCGTTGGCGCTAAAACCTCACGTTACTTTTACGGTCACGTTATCAGTGTACTTGTACTCGGTGGTGAGTTGAGTGCGGTCTGAGTTCATACCATAGTTTATACCGGTATTTACCTACAATAATTTATTAGTCTACCTACCATAGTTTATCAGTCTCAGTTTAGTTCTCGTTGAGGTGAGAACTCGGTCTCGAGTAGTGCTAACGTTCGTAAACAATTGTGATCGCGGGCCATTGAACTGCCGCGTCGGCACTGGCCCAATAAGAATATCCTCGTTACGATGAACTCCGATGCTACGTGTACTATAGAGGAATACTCCCAACTGGTGGTAAGGCGTATTGGTAACATTGAACAGAGTATTACTCAATTTTGCCTCAATAAAGACAATAAAATAGGAAAGCAGGAGGCGGCTCAAATAACGGCTTATGTTAAGCAAATAGTCTCTAGTGCACATGACATTGCGCTGCATTTGAACTTGACACAAGGGAAGTATGAAGAGGCCAAAAAAGGAAGGGACCTTATTTGTACCACGCTAGAATCCAATACGTTGAACATTTTGGATCTGGTGTCCAAAGGTGTTGAACATAAGACTGAGCGGCCAACTTTTGCAACCATTTTGAAGTCGAAAGTGATGGAAAAGCCGCTTCTAACAGATAATAGTGTTGTTGTGTTCCCAGTTGACAAGAACAGCACAAAAAAACCGGAGGAAATTCAAGCTGATCTGAGTAATGTTTGGAATCCAGTTTCTGAGGGGATTAAAATAGCTCACACTAGAAAATTGGGTAATAAAGGTCTTTTAATCCGTACTGCTGGAAAACAGGATCTTAATGCCATATTGGACTGCCCAAAATTTAGTGAAATCGGTCTACATGTCTCAAAACCACGGAAGCGATTGCCGAGGCTTGCGCTCTATGGGGTGCAATCAAGTCTGACAGAGGAAAACATCAGGGAAAGTTTGGTGTAACTAAACAATCTTGATGCCGAAGAAGTTAGAGATCAGATGAATTTCATATTCAAATTCGGCAGAAGAGAGCAATTGACCACTAACCATGTGATTGAGGTTTCGCCTGACCTTCGCAAGAGGTTACTCGAAAGACGAAGAATCTTCCTTGGATGGAGCTGTTGCCATGTCGAGGACTTTATTCGTGTTTCAAGATGCTTCAAGTGTAACAGTTTCGGCCATGTGGAGAAATTTTGTAAAATTGAACATCAAAATTGTGGTCATTGTGCTGGTAATCATGATTTCAAGGAGTGCTCTAAGAAAAACGAAACACCGTGCTGCGTTAACTGTAAGAAGTTTGGAATCCCGCATGATCATCAGGCTAGCGACCGTACTTGCCCTAGCTATCTTAATGCACTTTCTGGTCTAGTGAACAAAACTGATTATGGAATTTAGTAAATAACCTCACAGGTACCCCACTGCTAAACTTTTTTCCGAATTCAATTGTATTATCTATAAAAAATGTATTTCGGCTTCAGTCTTGCATTCTTGCTTACAAAACGGGCATTAGGTCTGAGCATGCATGTAACATTGCCTTTAGCTGAACTGCTTAGGCTTCCAATATATCTTTGCCTCGTTGCCGTACTGAATTTTATCGAAGAAATTCTTACATTACCGCGGTGAACTTTTGACGTGACAACGTCTTATAAATTGGTTTGCCGGGTGACACTTCAAGAAACTGCGTTACGCTCCGCTCTTGTATGCGCTCACAATGAGAGCGAGTGAGAGGCACGCGTCCCTTCCACTTCTCTCGCTCTTTCTCCCTTCCGCCTAAGAGCGAGAGAGACAGAGCGAGAGAGATAGGCATACACACCGGTTCATGTCTTGCGCTTCTATTTAGGCGCCTGCATACAATTTTACACGTTGCCAGTTAATTGTAAAACGATTGTGTAGTGATAATGTGAAGGTAGTTTCGTCCATCGCAACAATTCAAACAGCAAAGGTAAATAATTTCAGACTGATAATATAACATGATGAAATAAATGACGTTTATTTCGTTTCTCAACCAATAATAATTTGTTTAAATTTTGAATTTCTCTCTTCGAGCTCAAATAAAATTTTGTTAATATGAAATTCAGTGCGAGATTATTTGTATAAATTCATGTTTTAAATATAATTCTTTGTATAAATAAATGTTTTAAATTGTTACTATTATTTTATCCTTCTTCCTACTATACGAATGAATATTAACATTAAAATTATTTTACCACTCAAAGTCGTTGTCACGTAATAAAACTTTCGCCCGTATACCGACTTTACAGGCAACCAATAATTTTTTTTCATCAGCACAAAATTGATATAACTAATTTCCATAGTATACTGGGATTTAAAAATATTTATCGGTTATTTTATCGAGGGTGTTGTAGACGGTAGGTGCCTACGTTTAGTTTTTAAATTTATTATTTTATAGGGAGTATGGACATACGATTATTATAATATTTTTATTGGGTGTATAAATTTAAACTTAAATGCTTTTGTTAATTTCATTTCAACATTTTGACTAAAATTGTAATTTACCGAGACTCCACCAGGGGACACAAGTTCGTAGGAACTTAAGCCTTGGTGGGCAAGGTGTGTAATTGATTTATTATTTCTATTTCATTTTATGTCCTTGTATAACTGTCCTATTATTTGTATCTGTTTTGTATTTGCCAAATAAATAAATAAATAAATAAATAAATAAATTAGTTGATTGGTTTGGAAAAGATAATGTTCTCTGTAAAGTTTCAAGAATCTTTTAATAAACGCTTGCATCCGAGTCTGCAACACATATCTTCACTTTTTCCCGCTACCTACCCAATAGGTAATCTGCTTTCGAATGTTGTTGACAGTTCTTTTAACTCAGGGGTATATCTCAGTTTCTTCCGTAAGTACAGCGGTTTTGGCAGCATATAATTTATGCGTAAATGTAGGGCTTTCCAACGAATGGTGAACGATTTTTCTACGAACACGAATGACGAAGATAAAGTACGGTAGAAACGACTTGGTTGTTAGTAGAAATCATCAGAAAACCAACCTTAACTTTTTTTCGTTAATGTGCCAAAGTATTGAAATAAAATGTCAATATTCCAAAAAGGAGAGCCATCGACTAGAGTTTCGAGGTGGCTTCTCTGGAAAACATTCCGTATATCGATATTGGCATGTTGCACGATTTTTACGTCAATAACAACAAGTTCGTCAGCGCCGAAATAAGAGGAGCCAAAAATGAAAGGTAATTTGACACTTTTATAGAAAGTAAAAGGTCAGTTGTTTTCTTGTTCATCGAAATGGTTGCAGTAGGTCATTTATTGGAAGTTTCATCGTAGTGTCATTATCCTGTACAACGTAGTACCAATGAGTGTTTGTAGATTGTTAAATAAAAGGATGTTGGTTATGTCCAACTTGGAAGAATCTAGCAAATTTGCGAAGTTGTGGCTTGAGTATCACCAGAACACCGAGTTTCTTCACAACCATGTAAGGTTTCAGTTACGAAATCTTAAATGCAACATGTTTCGATTGCGCTGCTAGCAAAATTCAGTATGACAGCACCACACACGAAAGTTACCTTGCTTGAGGGTAACAGTGGTGTGCGGTCTCGTGGCCCCCTTCACACCCGTGACGTAGCCCCCACCCCACAGCGTCCAAGCCATGTGTAGGTTTTCCCGCCTGAATCCGAGAATCCCATACTTTGAAAAAATCTCTAAATTTTTAGGAAGCGTTTCTGGGAGTTTTATTTGCAGATACGTACTTCAATAGAGATTCTCTACACAGAAAAAATACAAAAAAATATCATGCAACTACCCCATTCAATAGATTTCATCAGAAAGTCGATGAGGCGTGTCATAAATTGAATCAGAAGGAGAAGCGGAACTCCACACCTTCCTCTTCCTTTCACTGATTGGCATTGGAGGTAGATGACGCAACATTGAAAGCAGAGCAGATGCTGCAGGAAGATGAGCATCCTTCGTGACATCTTCCCCTGGAGGACGGCGAACACCCCTTCATCAACAGATTTTCTATGATATAATTCGAAAGCAAAGTTTATGAGGCTTACCGTTTCATAAATCGAAGCAGAAGGAGCGGGAGCAGTTTTGGAACTCCAAATTGACAAATAGTCCGAAGACAGCTGAATGGAGTTTGCATGGTCCAGAGTCGCTTGACGCTGAGCTTCATGGGAATTCCACGTGGGCAAGTCTTTGGAAGACGCTCTCGAATCTGTATCAGAATCCTCAGCCCGATGCTCGAACCCGTTGGACAACGAAGGCTTTTTCTTCAGCAACCTCCATCCTTTCTTCCTGTATTTCGATGACGCCTCAGAGTCGGAATCGCTTTCAGAACTTGCATTGCTTCGGACTTGAAGGCGAAGCACATCTCCGGAACGAGGTAAATCGCGTTTCTTGATGACGTTGCCTGCCTGGTGACTCCTCACGGTTGGCTCCGCGTCTTCCGTTTTTTTCAAAATGGAGTCCACTTCAATCGGCTCGGACTGAGCGAGGCAAGAGAACGACAGGCCTGAATAGTAGCGGAAACAAACCATTTTGGGACGACCTGTGAACCCCGGATAAACAGTTTCAAAACGTGAAAGCCTATAAAGCAATGTATCTTAGATCTGTTTCAGAGTAAACCAAATGGTCAAACGTCAGCACAAATGATTTCTAATGGTCTTAACCCATTGCCGGCCAATGATGCGTTTTCGCATCCTCGTATTTATGAATTTTTTAGGAATTGAAAATATTGGAAAATCGTTGTAGATTAATTTTTTCTCGTTTATACTGTTCCTAAACTGCTCAAAAAAAATTTTGCTTCAACGTTCAGGAACTCATTGCGAATTTGGAGAATTTTTTAAAAAATAGGCATTTTTGATGGTCTGGAGGAGCTTTGACCATGTGGAATTTTTCGTTACTTTGGAGAAGGAACAATACTTCTCCTCTCTTGATCCTGATTGCTTGGAATGGTGTAGAAGCCAAATACATTCAAAACAAAAAATAAATAAATAATGGTATGGTTGTACAACGACGAAAATCGACGAATGCGAAAACGCACCTTTGGCCGAAAGCACTTTTGTTTTGAAATTTATTGAAAGATTTTGAGCTTCATTTCATGTTTATACATTCTTAAATATAATGTTTTTACATAAAAATTTCAACTTTTAAATTTATTTCTACCCTTGGCCGGAAATGGATTAAATATGCGAAGTGGGATGAATTACCTTGAGCAGTAATGGCGCCATTAGGAAGGTCTAGAAGCCACATTATGGTGCCAGTTCCGCAGCCGAGATCTTTGGTATATTTAACTATTGAATGGGAGGAATCTCTTTCATCTGAAAGTCATTTCAATGGATGTTAAGAGATTTCAAAACCTCAACTTAATTACAAGATACAACACTATTCAGCGAATCAGATTTAAAATTTGACACTTAGGCAAGTAGCAAATAATTGAGGAATGTCAAAATTTGAAGCAATGGTCATCATATTACCGATTCAGAGTAAGTCCTCAATGTGACCTCCTCCTTCTTCAGTACATAATGTGCATCGTCTCCTGACAGCTCATTCCTGAATTATTTTCTACTTGGCTGTTAAAAACTTTGCTTTGTGTTTACAGGTATCCGGACGAATGACAAACGAAGTCAAAGACGGAGTAGAGGATAATTTATTATCTCATTTAAGTTTAGTCAATAACGTACTTCGATGAACATAAAGATTATTTTTGTTCTTAAATATCATTTTTACTTTCTCTAAAATATCATTATTTATTTTTATTTTGTATTCCACATCTACACGCTATTTTTTATGAGAGATCTCTTTTTTCATACAATCGAGAAAGTTGCGATAATTGAACATTCAATTCGTGCATAAATACCAAGTAAATTAAAAAAAAGAGATTCGGACCTATCAAAATTCAATACTGAGCTTCCACATACCAACGGTGATGGAATCAGTTTAATAGCGTTGAAAATGACGTAGAATTCCACCCCTAATTCGTCGAACCTGCCCGAGGCCCTACGAACCAGAAACCTTGATTTCCATGAGCGCAACCACGTTTTTTAGCATTCAATCGTATTTTTCACCCCTAATTAGCGGAGTAAAATTAAAACAAATTATACCATTAGAAAGCTGAGATCTTTGCGCAGTTTTTGATGTAGAGGTACATGAAAAATCATGTGGAAGTAAAACCTTAACAATCAAAAGAAAAAGTAGGAAATTTTGACAATTTTACAAAAATGACTTTACGAGTTGATTTTTCACCCATCACGACCTTACAAAAATATTTGTATAACCACTAGAAAGATGGTAAATTTAACGCCCTATCCAACGGTGTAATTAGATTTTGAATTGCTTGTAAATTATGCGAGTTTTGGTCATTTTTATGGCTTAAGGTCGAAAATAAGAAAAAAATTTTAAAATTGAAATAACTCGGAAATTAAGCGTCTAACGAAAAATTGCTAAGAGGCACTTTTTTACTAAAATTAGTTGTAGATTCTACTCCCGAAGTTTATCGGTGCTTAAGATGGGACACCCTGTACTAGATGTCGTACTAATTGCGAAGAGTTCGAGAGGTAACACTGGTGGATGAGTTGCCATGGAATGACCAGAACCACAAATGTCTTTCAATGAGTATCGTCGATCTACAAGAAGTACACCACGATGGATAGCCCAAATATAATCATAACAGACGTGGAGTAAGTTAAGCTTAAATTTCCACCTGAGGTGCCAAGTATCAAAATCCACCCACCAGCCAAATCTGATGGACTCGGTATTGTGTCTCTCTCAGAGATGGGCGAATTCTTAGTCATAAATACAATTATGAATACAAATCATATCTGTGACTTTATGATTATGAATACGAATACAGGTATGAATATGAATATGAATACGACTACAATCGTATCCATACTTTGAATACGATTTTCCCCCGCATTCGTATTTAGAATACCATTTTATGATTTTTTCTATGATTTCCCTAAAAATCGAATTTTTTTTACGATTTTCCCTGAAAATCACAATTTTTTTATGATTTTCTCCCGAACTCTGGACATATTTATGACCTAACATTGTCAAAATAATCAAAATTCGAAACGCTCACAAATTCTTACAGGATTTTTCACGCAGAATCGAATGAGACCAACCTCAGGTCGCTACGACCAACCGAATAGAAACTACGACGACATTTCCGCTGAAAATCGATTTGCACTGAAAATCATCAAAAAATTATAATTTTTACCGGAAATTTCGTCGTACTTTCTATTCAGTTGGTCGTAGCGGGAAAAAAAAACGGGGGAAAATCTTATTCAAAGTGTGAATACAATTGTATTCGTATTCATAATCATAAAATCGCAGATATGATTTGTATTCATAATCGTATTTATGACTAAGAATGAGGAATTTCACCGAATTCTGTTTGCATTTTTCCTGAATAGCAAATGGTGTGGGATAGATGAAAATCGGGCTGATTTTGGAAAATAAGTCTCCTGTTATTTTTGGGAGACAATCAAAATTTTTGATTTCAAAACTAACCAGGAAAACGACGTGAAGCGGGAACGCTCGCTGATTGGCTGTTTGGATCGCCGTCTCCTCCCAGTGTTGCCCGATGGTATGACAAAATTGTGTTATCTAAGAGGAAAGTTATCAAGTAAAAACAGGGGAAACCTAATTTTCCCCATCTTGCTTTTTCAATTTTTTTCTTCAGTTTTTCGATTTCGAACTTTACTGTATCGTGAAATTTTGCATCTGGGGACTAAAGATTTCTCGATCTCAGCGCTTCAAGCGGCTGTAAATGAACTATTCCAGGATGACGTCATTTTCCCGGTTTTTTTAAACGTTCATATTTTTTACACTGTTTTGTTTATTTGTAAATTAAGAAGTACGGGCTGAAAGTTTGCCTTAGGAGGTTTTTCGAGGTGCTGAATCAGATTTTGGGGTCAAAAATAGGAAATTCCGACATGGTGAAATTCCTCATTTACGCATAAATTGAGAGCTTTTCAAGGAGTGGCGAACGATTTTCTTGGGATGAAAACTAACAGCGATACATTTCAATAGAAACGGGTCAGTCCTAAGTGAAAATCATTACAAAATCCTCCGCTACTTTCGTTCCACGGTTTAGTCACGTTTTTGCCCAGTTAGGTGATGGCTAAAGCCTGTTCCATGCTAAAATAATAATAACAAGAATTAGCAACCACTTATTGACCACCAAAGTTGTATTAAACGAGTCTGCCAAATGCGATACGTACGTAAGAAATACAATCCGACCCAATCGTGGCGAGAAGGGGCCTCGACCGACCAGGATAGCTGAGCCCATATGGCCTCCACTCTGAAGTACAAGGAAGCGTGCAGCCAGGACCACCCTTGAGGGGGAGCTCCACCACCTTCATTAGCGTACAACCTGTCAAACATCACAATGATAATAAGTGAACCAATAGAAAACTGGCATAACGTGCGAATTTGTACAGGCTACACACACATTCTATTCACTGCTTCAAACAGAAGCAGGTTGGAACCAGTTTTTTCGAGATCACCAAAAGGTTTGTTCCAACAGAGGAGCATTTGGAAGGCGATCGAACCGCAGTCCACAGCCTTCTAAATCGCATTCCAAAACTGTCGAACTGTTCAACTTCGCTGTAGGAACGCTTTTTGCCATCCCCTTATTTAACGTTACACAAACTGGAGCTCACGTTACTTCCAGTTTCACAGATCATTTCACCTCTTTGCTCATTTCGACAAAAAATTACTAGCCATGTTTTGTTTACCTAAATGAAATTATGTGGTAAATTTGTAAAACGTTTTTACATTTGGTACAACTCTTATTAAATTTGCTTTCCTAAATTCAAATCAATGTTACCATTCGTGTACCTATGTGATTTTTGTTGATTCCTTCCAACATTTACAATCTATTATTGTTTGTTTACATCTATGTATTCTGTTGTAAAATGCTATTTTCAACTCCATTAAAGTTGTTTACTCAAACGCTCTTATAATTTTTAGACAATACCTCTCCTGCGTTTGAAAAAAAAAAACGCTGGAAATTTATACAACTATGGGCCATTACAGTTTGTAAGAAAACGTCTCGTACTATTTTGCATTTTTAATTGACTTGCCCTGAAAACGTGAAAAATTAAAGTGTATTGTTTTTTCGAAATAATAAAAACTTGTGGCATACCAATTTGAACTTTTGGCAAATCCCCTACTTTTCGGCAATTACTGGAGTCCTTGTCTACCTGTTTAACTTTTACAATGTTCAATAAAGTGTTTTTTCTATCAGGATTAAAATAAATTAATAAATAGACCAGGATGATTTGAAATAACCAATGCTGTGTATGGACGACCATTGGCTGGAGGGTGGGGTGAACTCTCAAAAAATACACTAATAACTGCATAACTCACTAATAAAAATGAATTTGAGCAGTGGAGTAATAATTGAGAAGTCCGTGTTGCATTAACACATTTATTAAACCAAGAAAAAAAATGAACTCGACAAAAAATGGATTTTTCCTACTCTATCCATACTTTTCCAGTCACAGTATTACTTTTGTTTGGACCTTCCCGCCCAAAGTGGGCAGTTGGCCCAAAGAGAAAGTAGTCCCTTTTAACAACAACGTAGTTCCCTAAGAATGAACCAAATTAGATCATCTCGTACATCCAATGGGTTATTGCATTCAGAACTAATAGGCCAGTATCAGATCTGTAAGAGTTAATGAACTAGTAGACCAAGGACGATCATAATTAATCATAATTAAGAACAACATAGAACAAGAATGCACAGGGCAGATCAAGACGGCCGAGGCGTAAATACCCCTCCGCGGTCCCGATGCCTCGGCCATACCTAGAACCTACCTACACAAGTTAACTCTGCGCTCTATATTTCTTGTTCAAATCCATTATTCGTTCTGTTTAATACAACGTTTTAGTTCTCAACCAGTGTGGTTATTTAGTTCTCATTCCCGAGGTAAACAACTTTAAATTGTATAGTTTACAAGTAACACAGCACATTAAAGGAAAAACCACTAGACGTTGGGTGTCGGACCGGCGCTAGTTCTCCCTGGCCCCACGGGGAGCGCAGGATAATTGGGATGACCGACTTTACCGATAAATTTGATGTTAATGAGCGATTGACAAGGCGGCCCCGAGAGTGCAGCAGTGCAGCATAGGCAAATTATAGACATTTTTTCTTATCTTGATCTCAAACTTATTTAACTATCAAAGTCTTATAAATCACGCTTTAACATCAATTGGACCGCGTTATGCGAAAATACCTCTTAAGTGACAAAATACCTATCGTACCTACAATACAAAAATACCTATCGTTGGATTCATCTCGCTATGTAGAATCGATTTCTTTGGGCACTTGCGCCCACTTTTTGTTAGAAAATGGAACTATTTCCTAATATAGGTAATTACTAAGCGACACTCACTAAAAAAGGCATTTTGAATTTCCCAATTTGAATTCCCCTACGACACACCATGAAAAAGTTATGTAGTTACCAAACAAACGACACATGAATATTGGTGGTTAGTTTGGATTAAGGAATCTATTGCCCTGGAGCAACTGTTTATACTTTTCACTCTTTATTATCTAATAAGAAATGAAAAAGAACTTAAGCTGAATATTTCATACCCATTGTGTGGCCAATCAAACATGAAGTTATAAAAGAGTTGTGTAATAAAACAAGGATAATATATCATTAGGTACCATTGTACAATGTGTAAAATGATACAAAGGGCGCTAGGTCGTCTTGGTTATAGATATATGCAGTATTATAGGTAAATGCAATTTTATCTAATAAGCGATACATCAGCGGTTGTTTGGTTATTGCGCTCCAATTATCAGTAACATCGGTCATTCCAATTATCCTGCGCTCCCTGTGGGGCCAGGGAGAACTAGCGCCAGTCCGACTCCTAACGTCTAGTGGAAAAACCAGGTGCACCGATATCCAAAAAATGAAATTAAAGTTATAAGGAGAAGAGGGCCAAAGAACGAACTAAATACGAACACAAAAACAACACTAAACCCGATTGGTTTGGAGGAGATGCGAAGTGAACTCCACGAATTCAATTTTAGAATGAGCAGGTTATGAAAGAGGTTTCAAATAGGAAAAGTTTCCTTTTCAACGGGACCCCTTCGAGCCGTCAACTTCCTTCCAAATGCATTCCAACAGCAGTTGAACTGATTATTCTGTTGGAACAGCCTTTGGTTTGATCCGTCTGACAGGATCCTACAGTCCTGTAGGAACAGCAGTTAGGCTACTGCGCATGCCCCAGTTGGTTTCCTTCCAACTGCTGTCGCTGTAGGAACAAACCTAAAGTTAACCTTTTCGCACCCGGATTCTCGAGAGCCTACAGATCCCTCTGTCCTCTCAGTACCGCATTATTTTGGCAACTCGGTGGTTCGTCCGAAGTTGTTTCCTTGCATTATTTTATTGTACTTTTTTTCGCGTGATACTTTCTGTTATGAGTTCATGAGAATTATTAAGATTATGTGCATTATTTATTCATTTTCTAGCCAGATAAACATAATCGGAATAATACAATTAATGTAGAGTAATTATGGTACCTTATGACTTGCTCCGCTTTCAATTAAATTCATTCAATATAATTTATTGTTCCTCACTTTCATTCTGTTTAGGAAAATTCATACAATTTGATAACTTTTCATAGTGGGGAAAACCTAAAAGGTGGGAAGTGCATGTAGAAGAGGGACATTTTTGCGAATATTCCACAGCAGAGTTCAAATAGGCGGTGAAATATCCGAAGGGCGGCAATATCTTTGACAGGCCTACTGCCAAAAGTACCGAAATGGAATTAGAAGAGTTGAGAAAAAAAATAAAAAAAAAACAAGAAAAATACAGAAAACAAGTCGGCGAAGATCAAAGAGAACCAACTGTTTGAGGTGTCGCTGCATCAGAACGTACCTACTGAACCAAGGATAAACTACCGACCAAAAAACGCCGACAAACAATGAGATTAGTGAAGAAAAAGGAAACACATTAACTGAACCCGTTTTTTTTAAAGGGGCTATGTGACATTTTCGGCCATTTTCACTTTTTTTCATTTTCTGGGTCTCCATACTTGGTTGCATCGATTGCGATTAAAAGGAACCTCGTATCATTGACGCTTCCCATAGAAAAAACAGGTTGAAATTTCCGATGTCTTTTGAAAGGGGCTATGTGAGCCACATAATCCCTTTCAAAAGAAAACTTAATCACTCGCTATGTGGTCGACCTGGAGTTTCGAGACTCAAATAATGAACTATCAGGTTGGTTTATAATAATTAATATGTCGTTAAAGGGAGGGGGTTAAATTTTGTTTCTTGGTCGATTCCTAGGCTTTTTTATTGAAAATAATTAACCGAAATCACTTCCTTTTGAATCTCCACCTCGCCCTAACTAAGACAACAATTTCAAGTGGGTGAGGCACGTAAATTCCTCGTATCCATAACCCGACTATATAAATGATCCGATGCATAGTAGTTACTCTCAAAATATCAATCTCTTTAAATCTCTCTATCAAGTACCTTCCCCTACCCTCACAGGGGACCATTTACACGTCAACCCGCACAATATCTGAATATTGCTGCAAAATGTAGAAGTTATGGCTGTTACAGGGATTTTACGTTTACGCATGCGCATAAGATACTTTCAATTTGGGGACCATGATTTTCTTAGGGGACCATCATCATCCCAACTCGCATTATTCCTGAAAATTTTATCAAATCAGATGGGAAATATAGAAGTTATGGCCGTGGCGAGGATTAAACGTTTGCGCATGTGCGGCGGCTACTATCAGTCCGGGGGTAATGATTCTCATAGGGGACCATCTACACCCCCACCCGCACAATCCCTGAAAATTTCATCAAAATAGGATGAGAAATGTAGAAGGTATGGCTGTGGTAAGGATTTCATGACAGACACACAGACACGGAACCAAAATTGTTCAGGAAGGTCTGAAACGTAAAACGCGAGTGGAAATTTTGATTTTGGAGAACATTTTTTTCAATCTTGAAAAGTGAAAACAAAGCGTGCGCTACCTTGGTAAACTCGGAAGCAAAATTCGACAAAAACGAAAAATTTTTCCATGTGAGAGGCATAGATTTCTCCCGTGCTATCATGATTCCGCTCTCATCAAAAGAAAAGTGCGCTTAGTAGATCGGCTACACATCTTTCACCCCAAAAATCGTCCCCAAAATTGTTATGACCTACAGCAATGCTCAAAAGTCCATTCTGTGAATTGCCGGACTCCCATCAACCCATTCATTTCCGTTAGCTGACCTAGAGAGGTTGAAGAATTACATTCCTGAAGAACATTTTTAGCATTTCATGTTGGCCAAATAATAAACTGATCATATACATATTTTATGTTATGATGTTTTATGTACATATTTTCATCAAAATATGTTTCATTCAATGAATAAAGCTGTTTATTAAAAGGATTTCAGTCCTGAAAATCGATTTTTTTTGAAAGGGGGTATGTGAGAGCATTTCAAATTGCAATTTGATACACTTCTCCTTGCTGAAAAAATCTGAAAAATTCTGGAGGATTGTGGAGTAATTAGCTGTGTTGGAATGTTTCAAAAAATGGGATGTTTTGATCGTTTTGACGACTTGAAACAGTTTTTTGCGTTTTCCCGAAAGTTTCACAAATGACACATAGGTAACCCCTTTCAAAAAAAACGGGTTCAACTGTTCTAGGAATATATACACTGTTCTATGAATGTAACATCATGAGGATTGTAATGGAAGTTACACCCAGCGAAAGAGCGCAAGTGCCAGAACAGCTATTATCGGCAGCGGGCAGCTACGGATAGGCCGAGCCGCCCGATATATGACGTTGGCGGGCAGGAAAGGGTTAAGGCCAGTCGGCCCTGGAGATCGTTTGGATTGATGACCGCTCATCGGCGGGATCTCAGGTCTTGATGACTTTTCGGGTTGGGTCATTGGTGAATTCTGTTCCACTTTGGCGGGTGAGGCAATAAGTAGCCATCATCATCAGAACCAATTCTGATCTTCCCTTTAGACAACAACTTATGACCTTGGGTCTGTTCAGAGAGGCAGTCCTGAACCGTTCAGAGGGGTTTGGAGGAGCCCATTCGCCTCTATCCCCTCCCCTTTTCAGCTCCGGTTTGGTCCTGAACTGGTTCTGGACTGCCTCTCCGAACAGACCAATACAGATGCCAGGAATGGCAGTCGGAATGGTTTTTTACTTTACTTAAGCCCACTTTCACCAAAAGTAGTCTAAACTTGCTTAGTTAATAGTTAATCTAATAGTTAATAGTTCTAAACGCGTTAATAGTTAATCTGAAGGAATGAACCCGGCAAGATGGCGAGCGTCTTTCACCAACCCAAATCATTGTTGAACGTCGTTTAAGATAATTGAATTGGTCTAAACTTGAAATGTCGAGCGGAACGAATGAAAGTTGGACATTATGACGTATTGGGGCAATAGAAACGTTGAACAACAACCACTCCCGCGCTTGCTATCAGATCATAGATTCCCGCCTTGTGTATCTTTATCAGTGTCAGTTTTTCGAATTCCTTGTTTTTTTATTTGCTGATTCCAGTGGTTTTTTAGAGTTTTCCGGTTCCCTTCGTTTTATTTTGCTGAATATTTTCATCACCTACCTGTTGAGTTATTACACATCATCACTTTGAGTCGCAACGAGCGCAATAACTCCAGTATTTCTCCAGATTCAAGTACCTTCCTTGATGTATCCTAGTGAATTGTTGTTCTGAACGGTAGGAATGTACTTCGATAATTTGAATGATTACCGATGGATATAAACTCGAAGATGAGGGCCCCCAATATCACCTCAATAGAAATTTATTTTGGTCGAACTGGTCTTTTTGTATAATGGTCAATTTGTATAATTCGTCCGAATAGGTACAATCAAGGAATGTAGGTTGCACTATTATGTTATTGAAAAAACCATTATTCATTTTAAATTAACGCGTTGAACTTATTTGTATGACGGGAACTCGAGGCGAGTGTCAATCTAGTCAAGCACTTGGACGACTCGGGGCTTGGAAAGGTGGAAATTCAGTAACGTACATAATCTCCGAATGTGGAATCCGATCCAGGATTCGACTCGGACGTCGTCGTCATCGTCAGACGAGTCAAAAATAATCCGAAATGCAAAAATAATTCGCAATTTCATTTCGAAAACAATCACAAATCAATGCGCAGCCATATTGCATTGCTAGTTAAACGAGGTAACCTAGTTTATTCGGCCGACTTTCGACCGTTTAAACTCGAACCCCCCCAGATGGAGTTTAAACTCGTAAGTAGCTCTGGTGAAAGACGATTATTACTAAACGTCGATTATCTCTCGCCTCTTTTGGTTAAAAGTCGTTTCGAATGTTTGGTGAAAGTGGGCCTTACACGTTGATGGACCCAAAAATATCAAATTTTTGAATACTTTCGAGAAAACTCACATTTCAACGGAAGCATCGCGGACAGGCGTAACGCCGCATGCTTGGTCGCAGAGCCCCTCTTCATCGCCGCTGCTCGCCTGAGCCAATTCCGTCGCCTCATTCTGGCTCCAGGCATCGCCCTCGCGCCTTGGCCCCTCCCCTCCCCAAACGGCGCTCCGACCGTTATTGTTGTTGTTGTGCTGTTGTGGCTCCTCCTCATTCTGCTCCCCTCTCGTTTCTCCCTCCTCCCCCCGCCCATTGAGCACGCCCTCCTTCGTACCGCCCGTCTTGGCGAATCAGCTGTTCGACTCTGTTCGATCCTGTCCGTCTTTGGCTTTTTCTCCCCTGGAAAACGAGCAGTAACAAACAATTCATTTGTTAATATTACGATGGATACTGACTCTGTTTCTAGAATAAAATTGATACAAAAATGGTTGGATTTTACGGTATAGATCACCCACCTGCATGACAAAAATACCTTGAAACGTAAATCAACAAATTGAATGAATGAATAAATGAACGAAAAAGCTTACAATCAGACCTTCAATTTGACTATACACAAATAGTCCGTCATTGGCTCAGTCGGAAGTCACAGGGCGGACCAATATTCCCGAAAACGGGAACCACGTTTTTCAACTTCTTTCACAAATTGTCGATACTTTTAACAAAGCAAAATGAAATCTGTTTGAAACGGGACGACCACAGACACTGGTAGAACACATTTCAAAAAGAACCAGACAGATTGGTACCAGAATAAAGAAATGCAAGGTGTTCAGACATACAAAAAAAAAAAAATCGTCGTCCCACGACAACCCGAATTGAGTACCTCCTCTTACTAGGTCTTTTCCAACCAACTGTTCGGAGCAGGTTCCGAACAGTTGCGCATGCGCACTAGAGGAGAACGCCGAGAGAGCTCGTTCCAACCGAACTCGGGACTTGCTCGGAGCAACTTGTTCTGTGTTCCAACCTCCTCGGGGACTTGCTCCGAACTTGTTCGGAGCAGCCCCAACCTGCACCGAACTCCAGGCGGAGTAGGTAGTCCCGGACAGTAACCTTCTTCAATAAATAACCTGCCTCATTCGTGATTTCAACTGTTTACCGTCAACATCTCTCCGTAAACTTCTCTCCTTTTGCTTTTTAATTTAAAAAAGTTTTTGTTGTTTCCATTTTTTTATTTTGCATCCTTTCATTTGTTATTTGCATCTTATTATTTGAATATTATTATTTTCATTTTTTATTTTACATCTCTTCATTTATTATTTGCATCCTATTATTTGCTTTTCATTATTTTCATTTTTTATTTTGCTTCTTGCATTTTATTTTATAATTTGCATCCCCTCAGTCATGGCAATTATTATTATTTGGGTCAAGCTCGAGCAGCAGTTCAGATGAAGAGAGCTCATCTGATGGGTTCGAAGAGGATTTGGCTGGTTTTGTCGATCGAGTTAGAGCCAAAAATTCAGTTTTCTTTGACTTCTTAGTTATAGGTTTTTTACTATCGTATACATGTACCTAATTGAGGTACGAGTGTGTAAAGGGGGTCTCAGTAGGTCGCCGTTTGTTTTTAGCGAACTTGAAGGCGCAAAAACTTTTATTCCTTGCTCTTAGTGATGAATTTCCTGTGGAAAATACCCTCGATGTTTCGCAACAAGAAGAAAATGACGAGGTTGAGGCCAGGGATCTACCCGACTCGGGTAACCTACCGGCAATACTTGCTTACATGTATGACTTAACTTGACTTGAACTAATTCCTTTAAAACTAAATGTTTACTCTATTAAAAATTGAGGTGTTCTCCCTGCTATTCACCTTTATTTATATTTTCCCACATTCACTATGAAATACTTGACATTGAAATAACAATCTAATTGTACGTCTTTTCATCAACGTAATTGGTTTAACTTTGATTGAAATTGACCAACTTGAAGAAACTTCAACCTATTCAAGATGAACACGAAAAACGCTGCAAATCATTGCTCAAAGGTTTATTATTTTCTGTATAGATCATCCTTCTGTATGGATCACTGGTTCTCCATCAATAGCACCTACCACCATCTGTATTCTCCCTTGACCTTCCCGCTCAAATTTCAGCTTCCTGCGTTCAATAGGATTGAAAATGGCTTTGGAGCTCACTCAGCTGATCAGTGATCTGAGGTGTGAAGAAGATCTCCTCGAATGCTGGAGACGCCTGGAAGAGCACTTCCATTCAATAGGATTGAAAATGGCATTGGAGCTCACTCAGCTGGTCAGTGATCTGAGGAGTGAAGAAGATCTCCTCGAATGCTGGAGACGCCTGGAAGAGCACTTCCATTCAATAGGATTGAAAATGGCTTCGGAGCTCACTCAGCTGATCAGTGATCTGAAGAGTGAAGAAGATCTCCTCGAATGCTGGAGACGCCTGGAAGAGCACTTCCATTCAATAGGAGTAAAAATGGTTTTGGAGCTCACTCAGCTGATCAGTGATCTGAAGAGTGAAGAAGATTTCCTCGAATGCTGGAGACGCCTGGAAGAGCACTTCCATTCAATAGGATTGAAAATGGCTTTGGAGCTCACTCAGCTGATCAGTGATCTGAAGAGTGAAGAAGCCTTTGAGCAATGATTTGCAGCGTTTTTTACCCACCAACATTTTTTTTACCTACCAACTTTTTTTTACCTACCAGCTAGGTACTACCTACCACACCATACTGGCTTCACACCTTCACAATCAAGTTTATTAGAAAGAACTAAACGCTTCACACTCGATTGGAAAAATAGATAGAATTTGATTACTGGTTACGCAGAAGACAAAACTGTATACAAATCGAAGAAATGAACAGCGATCGCATTTTAGTCCGATAAAATTTGAATGGAGATTAGACCTCTTTTGCGATTCACACTCATGATTCTGTTTTATCGAAGGAAAACCTTCAAGTACTCGTAGGGACCGAACGGTTTGTCCTACAGAGCTCCGGGTGGTCTCAAAAATTTTTTAAAATTCAGTACTATTTAAAATTGGTGAAAAAACGATACCTTTATTTCGAGAGTTTTCGAGCTAGGGCACTCTTGAAAATTTCAACCCTTAATTTTCACCCCTTAGAAGTGACCTACATCAACCAAAAGCTTCGCGGCACAACTAGACCCCAAATGGAATCCATATACCAAATTTGAACCAAATCGGTCCAGTGTTGCTAAGAAAAGTGCCGCGTACGGCGGACGGCGGACGGCGTACGGCGTACGGCGTACGGCGGACGGACGGAAATTTTTTTATTCGATTTTCGTATTCTACGTACCTTGAAACGTAAAACATCAAATTTTGAGGGGGGGTTAAAATTTTTTTTTTCTTGCTCGATTCCAAAGGCTTATTATTGAAAATAATAAACCAAAATATAGTTATACGTCG
Source organism: Apolygus lucorum (assembly GCA_009739505.2). NCBI lineage: Eukaryota > Metazoa > Arthropoda > Insecta > Hemiptera > Miridae > Apolygus > Apolygus lucorum. The sequence goes on along the minus strand of CM019173.2, from coordinate 3,414,189 downwards.
ATATTTCATTTACCTTGGAACCAAAAGACATTACTATAAATTAAACCGATTTAGAAGTAATTCCTATACTTGGAGTTGATACTATTATAATAAATTTCAAAAACGTGTACCTACCTTACCAAATCGATTTATGGCTATTCTGTTAAAATTGCTGAATTTTCAAGTTGTTATATAGGTTTTATGAAGGAAAAATGAAGAGAAGAAATTAGGAATTCTGAGCCGTTGAAACTCATAAAAAAATACCAACAATTATCTGCAGTTTCTTATTTATTAATTTTACATTGATCACAAATTCATTGGTCACATACCATCATCATCACATAATCTCATCGTTAGTTGAAACAATAAACACATCAATTATAAACGATCGCACAATCGTTGAAAGTAATTGAAATCACAATCCCACAAGTGAATTCAGAAATTGAAACATGTTGGTAGGTTACTGAAGACGCTGCCAGGTTATCTGCATCAGGTTGTCCTGCCCCGAAAATTCGTATTCCAACCGGTAGCTGCTCCGAACTTGTTCGGAACTAGTTCTAGTCACGCATGCGCGGGACTACCGTGCTCTGAACTTGCTCCGAACAAGGTGGTTGGAAAAGACCTACTTAGTTGGGTTTATATACAGATCTGCTGAGCTGGCGCAGATAGCGCTAGTGTAACCCCTGGAAAGATCATCCTTGAGCTGGCAGTACTGTAATAATCCTTCAGTTCAAATATTCTATAAATTTGTCAAAATACATCTAAATTTGATCAAAAAATCTTTTGAAAAAGTGGGAAATTAAGGGTTAAGCTGCTTTGCGCTTTATAAACATCAAATTTTTAGAGGGGGTTAAAATGGGGGGGTGCGCCTGATTTTTTTTTTTTTTTTTTAAATCAAAATTAGACCTCATCCTGAGAATTTTGACACCAGCCGTTCTCTTTTTGGATGAGTAGATCTTTTTCTATGATTTTTCAAAGTTTCGAATGTTTATGACATCACGCACCCCTCCCGCCTGGGCGGGACCCCCCAGCCCACCGTGACGTCATAAACATTCGAAACTTTGAAAAATCATAGAAAAAGGTCTTCTCACGCTAGAAGGTCGCGGTTGGTGTCAAAATTCTCAGAATGAGGTCTAGTTTGGATTAAAAATAACAATAAACAGTTTTTCCGACCCATGCACACACCCCGTTTGTTTTGCTCGATTCCGTACCATCTTTAATAATGAACCAAAATTACTTTCGATGAATCCATCCACTACCGGACTGAAATTAGCATTCGGAAAACAATTTCGTAAAATCGTTAACACTAAAACCAAACTGAACCAAATTTGAGCAACGAACTCCCCTGATTTCGCGCACTAGACAGGGCTGGGAAGGACAGCTGAAGAGTGAAAGAAGAAATTGTAAACATTAAAAAATCGGTAAAATCTTTTAAAATTGATAAAATTGATACTTTTCATCCAAATTTCACGAATAATGCGGGGGTAATACTACACAGAGTTATGAAAGGTGGAAAAGAAAAGAAACCGGTAAAACCCTTATAACTACAATACGTTAAGATGTTGAATTAAGGAAATTTCACCCCTCTTCTCCCCTTCCACTTCTATCTCGTGCGCATAACTCAAGAGAATACATCGTTCAAATTTTGTCCAGTTTGGAAAAGTACCTAATAAGGAGGAGATCCTGACCATTTCTCTCAGATATCTCCGTATTAGATAACCCTATACGGACGAAATTTTGTAATTCTTCATCTTATTAGTCAAAAAATAGAACACCGAGCATAGATTTTAGATTTTTAAATTTTATACTAAATATTGTATAGTTTTATTAGTATCATAAATATGAAAAAATTTAAAACTCCAATATCTCCACAGAGATCTGTTAGAAATAACCTCCTGAGTGTTCCCTAAAAATCTTAGAATTTTCGGTTCATCCGTTCATCCATGTTGGGAAATACTTTTGACTTGAGCCATATGAATCAGGGCTCCAAGAAGTAAGGAAGTTAGGATTGTAGTTCAACCCCCAACACAAAGATGTCTCTGTAATAGGCGGCTCCTTCCCACGGCAGAAATAGTTCATACTTCGAGGTTCCTGACCCACCCTAACCAGGATGTAAAGGTGTTTACCTGGCCGTATTGGCCCTCCCCCTCCTCACTCCTTTTGTAGGAGTGTAGTACTTTTCACTCATCATCCATTTACCGATTTACCTTGATTTGTTTGCCCTTGTAATTGAAATATGTGCTCCTCATCCCCAATCGTGCTATCCCCCTCAGTAAATGTTATTCCGAACATTGCTCTGTAGTATAGAATTCAGGATGAACTTAAGATTTCCTATAAACATTTCTTAAAAACAGAGTAATAATGCTTCAAAACTGGTTCAAAATTCTTAAACATATTTCTTTGAAAATGCTTACATACTCTCATTTTGCACCAATGGGATTTTTTCGACTTAGTTCTTTTGTGCAACGCAAAAAAATATGCACAACTTTATCAATTACTACGCAATTTCTGGGTTTGATTCAGAAAAAAGCTCATGTGCTTTCAATGGAAAATTGATTCAAAAATCTCGCAACTCTTTTTGAGCCAGTTGGTAACTATCTTCAATTTCTACAAACATTTTGCTAAAATGAAAGAACGAATGAATGAGCTTCGAAAATAATGTTGACTTCAAAAAGTCTCTAGAAAAGTTTTTACACAAAGGTCGACAATGACTACAAGCGTATGACTAATGACGTTAACAATAGAAAGGGTCTTGAAGGAGGCAGGTACCGTACCTAAAGTCGGCCAAGATATCGGAGGATTTGAGAGAGAGAATGACTGTTAAGGCCGGTCCAGACGCTACGTTTTGCACTACCTTTTGTCTGTGCAGTTCAAGACGTTGCACACAAAACGTTGTGTGTGGACCGGAAAACTGCGCAGTTTTGAGTCCATTTGGGAGAACTGCACAGTTGCAGCGATAAAGCTGCCCACACACGGTCCGACACGTTTGCAGTGGGGGAAGCCAAAACTTTGCCCCACTACCTTTCAGGACCGAAAGAGAGGAGAGCACACACGTACCGACAGTTGGGTTCATGGATATTACTTTTTAACCAGTGCGTAATATCCATGTTTACCTTATTCTTTCTTGCTCTCAACTTTCTTTGCTTTCAATCGTTTGTTTTTCAAATCTTATAGCGCAATGGCTTCAATTTTTAGTAAATGCCAAATATGTGGGTTTCATTGTCAATCATTGAGTCTTTAAGACTAAAAAGACGCCGTACCACCAAGAAAAAGAGTTGAAGGATGAAGAGTTGGTTGGAGATGAGAGGCACGTGAAATTAGTGCATACCTACCTCAAAATTACAAAACATTTCATGTTTAATTTAATCATTGGTATTTTAGTTAATTAGGTAGGTACTTAGCTACCTATCATTCGGGTATCTCGAGAGGGCTTTGGTCAATTTCTATTTGAGGTGATTTGGGTGTGAAATTTTCCGTTTTCCTTTATTGGAGCATTATTGTTGTCATTCAGTTTTTTTTAGAAAAATTGGAAGACAATTTATCAGAGATGGCTAAGTACTCCATTCATTGAAAAAAGTAAAGTACAAAAATAAATGTTTTTATTTATTTATTGGTTTGTTTTGATTTTTTCTGTACGTATCACTTATCTAAATTTAGGTACCTTGTTTCAAGTTACTAATCAGTATCTGGTATTTCAAGTTTATGAATATTGGTATTTCTAGTTTACCAATAAATTATGGAAAATAGAGGCGAACTGGTGTCTATGTATTTTCCTTTCTTTTCCAATCAATTTGATCCAACAATCAATGCATCAGTCATTGATAATGCTCATCATTCATCGAAATAGACGTAGGTATCTACTAACATGGAAATAAGTGTCAATGAAATACGTAGGTAGGTACACCAACTTCTTGAATCATAATGGAACAACAAACAGGAGACACAACAAACATAAACTGCTAAGAAAACAACGTTTTGAATCAAAACTCGGTCAAATAACGAGTAAAACACCTAGAATAGGACAATTAATAAACGCAGCAGGAAAAAAATCCTTCCTGTCTAGTGGCAAAATTCGAAAACAGCGTGAAAACGCGGGAGCTGGTCGGACAACAGCACCACACACGAGTAAGGATGCAAGGAGGGGGTACCCAGCTGGACGGTCGTCAAGGCCGTCGTGATGATCGAGCATCCCGACTTTCCGACAGTCGTCAAGGCCGTCGGAAGCCTCCACACACCGCCCGACGCCATCCCAATCGGAGGAGGGAGGCGCCTTTCGGTTACCACCTCTACCGATATCCTTGGTCGGGTCGGCCCGTGTGTGGGCAGCTTAACTGAGCTCGTGAGCTCTGAAAACCGTGACCTGCACAGACATGTCCTTACGTGTGGACACTTGCTCCATTTTCCAATCCGTTTTGTTCCGCAATCATCCGACATGGCAGATCCTCGGCAATGTTCTCGCGAGTTTTTTACTGATTTTATTTCACTTTATGAGAGTTTTCCGTGCCTTTGGCGAGTTAAATCCAAAAAGTTCAGTGACAGGGACAAAAACGGGGAAGCGCACGAGAGATTAGATCAGTAGTCAGTCAGCTCTCGTCGAGTGAGCATCGGGCTAGTGTTGCGATAACGATCCTCGCGTTAATCTTGTTTTTGTTTTCGTGGCCGAGATGGATTGTGCGAAGTGCTCTCGTGACCTGCACTCACCGAGAAAAACTGTGAAGTGTTCTAAATGCAAGGCTTCTTATCACCCGGCATGTACGCGCCTTAAAACTGTTGAAAACTACAAAAAGTTGCGCAAAGACTTAAAGGAATCTTGGCTGTGTGATGCATGTCGTGACGGAGATAGGGAGGAGGAGGAGGAGGAAGAAGATGTTGACGAGGGGAACGAATTGCTTGAGAGCAGCGCCAACAAACTGAACTTGAATATCAAGGCTCTTTCGAAGAAGTTTGATTCGTTCAATGAAAAATTAGCGTCCCTTGAGAAATCGATGGATTTTTTCAACACAATGTATGAGCAGATGAGGGAGGCTTTAAAAGAGCTTAGTGAGAGTTTGAAAGAAGTGAAGAAAGAAAATGAGGAAATACGTTCGGAAAATGCTAAACTAAAGAAAGATATTTCTTCTTTCCAGCAGAAAGTGAATTACCTAGAGCAAGCTACGCTCCGTACAGCAGTGGAAATAAGGGGAATTCCCGAAACACCTAACGAGAATGTAGATGAGATTTTGAAAGCGCTGGCTAATCAGGTGGATGTTCCTTGGCAGGATGCGGATATCCTAACAAGATATAGGGTCAAGATGCCGCCTGGAAATCACCCTGCAACAAGTGGAAAGGGGCTAATAATAGCCGAATTTGGAAGTGTAGCTTTGAAGAAAAAATGGATTTCACAGATAAAAAAATTTAAAGAAACAACTGCAAAGGACGTTCACCCATCACTCCCAGAAAATAGAATCTTCATAAATGATCGATTAACTGGATACAACAGGAGACTTTTTTGGCTCACCCGATCGTTCGCAAAGGAATATGAGTATCGTTTCGTCTGGACATCGGAAGGCAAAATTTTCGTTAAAAAAGATGACTCAACCCCGTCCCGACCGATTCTCATCAAGGATATGGATCAGCTTGTGAAAATGGACTCCCGCGGGTGTTTGGCCTCCGAAGTGGGAAACAGCCAGTAACTGTAAATATTTAATTCAATAAGAGTTTATCATTCATTTTTGTGTCTATGGTTGATCTACTGAAAGAAATAGATAGTTGTTTTAACGTTCACACGTATGAACTGGAGTCAATGATAGATGTAGAAGCATTTTGTAAATTTCCAATTGGAGGCAGTTCCATTTTTATTTTTCACGTCAATATCAGAAATGTAAGGAAAAACTTTAATTCGCTTTTGATTGAACTTTCTTTTTTGAAACGAGGTCCGGGGATTATTGTCTTGAGTGAATGTTGGCTTCCAGTAATTAAGACCGAGCATATAGCGCTTAAGGGATACAGTGTGTTTTGTTCTGAACGTAATGTAAATCAGAATAGTGGGACAATGTTATTTATAAAAGATGAAGTGAAGGACCTGGAAGTGAAGGAAATTTCCATGTTCGGCAGTAGTGCTTTAAAGGTGGGGGGTGTTTTCAACAAGGTATCTTTTTCACTATTGGCTTTTTACAGATCGCACGTAAGCAAGGAGGGAGAACTTATGTTTTTGAGGGATTTCGAAGGAGAAGTAGGTTTACTTGGTGTGAACAGCATTGTAGTAGGAGATAGTAATTACGATATTCTAAAGTACTCGGGCACTTCAAATACGGCTTTGTACATGGACATATTGGCTAAGCACGGATTCCTTTCGTTAATAAATGGCGTGACCAGGCCTGAGAGTGGGTCGTGTTTGGATCACATTTTCACTAATATAGTATTCGATAAGAAAACAATGAAGCCAGCCATAATCCATACAAAAATTAGTGACCATTTTTCTGTTATGCTAAATTGGTCTACGAGCGATCAAGCTGAACCCAGTTTGAAGCAAAACGAAATGCGGACAGAAATTAACTTCGAAAAATTAGTAAATTCTTTAAATGAAGAAAAGTGGGAGATGGTTTTGAAGTCTTCTGAGGTTAATGAATGTAGTGTTAATTTTATAAATTGTTTGCAAAAATATATAAATTTAAGCTCGAGAATAAAAAAGAAAAATTCAAGAAGCACAGCCTTGAAGCCTTGGATAACCGCAGCGTTGCTTACTTCCATACGTAAGAAGGAAAAAATGTATAAGGCTACACAAAAACAACCCTTTAATTCGGATTATTGCGCCTACTTTCACAAATATCAGAATAAATTAAAAATATTGATAAGATTGAGTGAGGAGAAATACTATAAATCTAGGCTAGATAAGGTAGTAGGTGACAGCAGAAAAACATGGAGCTTGATGAATGAAATAATGATGAAATCTAAGAATAAAAGTATTAAAATGATTAAAAAATTGGCAGTGGATAATGAGATAGTTGATGCCGCCGAGGACCCTAGAAAGTGTGGTAATATTTTTAATGAATTTTTTGCAAGTGTAGGAAGTAACCTAGCAGCGTCAATTCCTCCGGTGGATCGGAGTGAGGCGAGTGGTTTGGAGGAGCATAAAACGTATGTCCCCACTGAGGGGATGCTCTTTGCGAATACCAGTGAGAATGATGTTCTTCGTGCGATTGATTCGCTAAAGGGTGGCTCTTGTCCAGGGTGGGACGAAATAGATTCTAAAATTTTGAAACTTTGTAAAAATGCGGTAAGTAAACCATTGGCACATTTAATTAACCTTAGTTTCGGGTCAGGTATTTTTCCTTCCAACATGAAGTTGGCCGTAGTTGTTCCTCTGTACAAGGCGGGAGTAAAAACTCAGTGCACCAACTACCGTCCGATCTCCTTGCTAAGTAGTGTATCTAAAATAATAGAGAGGTGTGCTAAGGAACAACTACTTGCTTTTCTTGAGGGAAATAAATTGTTGAGTAACAACCAATATGGGTTCCGAAAGACTTATAGCACACAAGATGCAGTTTCCCGTTTAAGCTCCCACATAATTAACGATTTAGATAAGGGTGCTAAGCCATTGGCAGTTTTCCTTGATTTAGCAAAAGCTTTTGATAGCATTTCCCATGACCTTCTTTATAAGAAAATGGCTAAGATAGGGATTAGATCGGGTACATTGGCGTGGTTCAGCAGCTATTTGGGTAACCGTCAGCAAATGGTTAAAATAAATGGCGTCAAAAGCGACAAAATAGAACTAAGTGGGTGGGGCGTGCCGCAGGGAACAGTCCTGGGGCCAGTGCTCTTCCTAATCTATATAAATGGTTTGGGTGAGTTGGGCATTCCGGGAATTCAGATACTGTTTGCAGATGATACAGTGCTCTATTTTAATGGGAACACATGGGATGAAACGTTTTCTAAGGCAAATGTTGGGTTACGTAAGGTGTTTTTGTGGTTAAATGTTAATAAACTTAGTCTGAATGTTAGAAAGTCTCAGTATGTGGCGTTTGCTCTGAATTCTGCGGGTGTCCCGTCTAATTGTGACCTTAAATTACACATTGATAAATGCTCACTCAAAAACTGTAAGGTAACGTGTAAGGCTTTGGACATGACCGATTGCGTTCGGTACCTTGGTGTCTGGTTTGACCAGCACATGAGATGGGAAAAGCAAATAAACCAAGTATCCCAGATGCTACGGAAGAACATGTATTTGTTTGCCCGTTTAAAATCCTTCCTCTCTGATAGACTACTTAGAGTTGTGTACTTTGCACTAGTTCAATCATTACTGACTTACTGTCTTCCTTGTTGGGGTGGAGCGTATCAAACTACGCTCGCCCCATTGATAACAGCCCAAAAAGCCATTGTGAGAATCATTTCAAGGAGAAATTCTCGAGAGCACACGATGCCTCTTTTTAAAAAATTTAAAATTTTGCCATTCTCCATGCTGAAAGAGCTGGCATTTGTAAGGCACTTTGTAAAATCTAAGCACTTTGTTTACCCGTCTCATGAAATTAGTACTAGGTTTAAAACAAATAGTAATATAGTAGTCCCCCATAACACCACAACACTTGCAAAGAATTTCTATGAGTTTTGTTCGGTTGGAATCATCAACGGTTTTCCGACGGATCTAAAGACATTTATTTACTCTGGTGCGAATTCAATTAAGCAGGTTTCAGAGAAATTAAAATCGTATTATGTAGGCCGGCTAGCTTTGGAACAATGAATTTGTTGTTTGTGAATTTTATGTGCATATGTTTTATACATATATTTGTTGTAAATCTATACTTAAGTAGTTATGAATTATTATTGGATTTTTAATTTGGGAAATCGTGAGGTTACCCAGCATTTGTACCTTGTGTAGGCGTAGCTGTTAACTGGTTCCTCTGGCTTGATGGGAGTCATAGTGGCTGCTCATCCCCTGCCACGGGCTTTTGCCCATATAGGGGATTAATTTCCATTACTGTAACAGGCCTTTAAATGGCCTGTGCTGGATTTTTTAATGTATGCCATAATTTTGTAAAATTTTTTGGAAATAAAGGTTTATAAAAAAAAAAAAAAAAAAGATTGGATGACAAGTTGAAGGAAATAGACGTCAACGCGAGCAGGGAGACAGAGGTGAAGAAAGTCAATTCTTCGAGAAGCGTTTATCGCCAAGAATTGACTAAGGTAAACAAATCGATTCGATCTGGGACTGGAGAAGACGAAATTTACAAGCCATCTCTGTGGTATTTCGATTTGCTGCATTTCCTTTTTTTTCAATCTTTTATTTTGCAATACAGCACGCGAATATTGACCACAGGAGAACCTCCTCCATGGCGATATCACACAAAACTGAGCGAAATGTACGGATAAATCTGCACCGTGTGGACGCTCTCAACACTGCGCAGTTTTAAAACTGTGCGGACAGAAGGTAGTGCAAAACCTAGCGTCTGGACCGGCCTTTTGGCTCTCTGTCTAGACGGAATGGTTCGATGGAAATCAGCCGAAAAACGACACTGGCGATTTGAGGATTTTCTGGTCAACCGTGATCGCCCCCTTAACGATTTTGCGGCATTTCTTTCTCTGAATATTGCTAACTTCAGTCCGGAGCATCCACTGGACACAAAGCGGACTTTTTACACCAGGTATCGTACAGAGCTTGAACGATCCCTGCTTGAGTATTCTAATAATCTCTGTGACATTACGTTATTAAGGGTTCTGCGCCTTAGGTAGGTACCATGGTTTATCAACAGAAGAGTCAGACTTAGCCGAAGTCCAAAATCACATGTTGTTACACCCGGTTTTGCGATGTACCTAAGCAAAAAAAGGAAGAAATAATGGAAATCAATCAATCAGTAATTGACCATCCTATGCTCTCGGCGTAGCTGCTAGTGGAGAAGGGGCGGGACGCTGTTTCTAGCATAGGTACCTACCGAATATGACACTGATTCAGCGAGAACACCCAAAACTAATTAAAACAGTCAGGATAGTGATAAAATGGGCGCCAGTCCGCTTGGAAAGTCAATTTGGTCGAAGTTCACATCACAAACGACCATAGGTAGGTATTCGAAAAAGCGGACGAACTCGTTATACCCCTATATTATACTAAATTTACCAAATGATCAGGGTGTTTAAATAAAAATAAATTGTAAGGTGAAAATCCAAATTTTAATCAAAATTTGGGTATGGGTATTCAGATTGCAATTCCCTAAAAAAAAAATTAATACGTCGATGGCTTGTGTAACACCTTTCACAAAATGCGGTAGGTACTCCTTGTACCAAAAAAAAAAGAATCGTTTACGAAACAAAATATTGAATGTACCAGTAGGTACCTACAACTACCTACTGGTGATCACCTCACTAAAATTTTGCACTATCCTAATTGCGTCTTAAATTGATTCTACGATCTAAAACTAGAGGAAGTAAAGACACACTGAAGAGGCCGGCACAAATGTATGCTGATTTATTCCGTGATGACTCGGTTAATGATCTGGGACTATGGTTTAACTCCAGGAATTCTTGCTCTAATAAGTGGGTATAATATCTAATATAATATAATATAATATCTAAGTGGGTATAATATCTAATACTGAGTTTCATTGAAGCCTGTGACTGAGTGGGGTGAATGACGCCACCGCAATGGGAATGGAAAGCCTCTCTCGAATAAAGAGAAAGAAAAAAGATAGTCTGTGCCTGGATTCAATTATTCAGGATTTTTTAGAAGAATAAATTGAGTTCCCCAATCTAATATGGCGATGAGCGTCTTTGGGAGACCTTTCTAGCGATGTTGAAAATCCTGGGTTATCCATCAATCTTGATCACTCCGAATTTTAACAATTTGTCGGGAGAAATCGAAAGGAAATCCTGCGCAAGGCAGCTATAAGTCTTGGAGACTAGAAAGGTTGAGAACCTACTGACTACGCCTGAGGGAAGGAGTTCACAAGCCATAGATCCATTGTGGGGACTTGATAAGGAAGAACAAAGACCATAAACACGGGATAATATCCCAAGAGAGGACGGGGATTGCCAAAGTGGAGAAGTTAAAAGGCTGAGCCGACACGGCTTGCTTATCAGCCAGGGATCCTGGGTTGTGAGTTGACCGCAAGTGTCATAATGTTCTATTCCAGTATCGAAAAAAAGGAGTAACATTCAGCTCACGAACTCGCACCATCCCTTAACCAAATCTCCATTCGAAGAGGTACTCATGGATGGGCTTTGACTTCAGGTAGACTTGAAGTGTCACGAAGTGAAGCAAATTGTCCTACACACTGGAGGTCCCCAATGAAAACTCAACGAGTTTCTCTCATACCGCTCAAATCTTGCTCTATTCCCAGTAAAACCGTATGAAGTTGAAACTAGGTTAACCCTAAGAGGCCACATAGACATTTGTCATCAATGAGCGGTGACAGCCGTCGTACAGTTTTCCAATCATTTCATCGGAAAATAAAAAACCAAATTATCGCACGACGACCCGTTTTCTATTGATTCACAGGGCTAACAAAAAACGATTTTGTTTAATAGCAAGATGACAACGCCCCTCTCAAGTGAGTCCATTTTGGTGGTGAGCTACATTTTTTACAGCACAGTTCGGGACGACCGAAAGGAAGTTTCCTTTGAACAAGTAGGTCGTGGCATATGGTCACAGCGATTTCTTCGAAACGGTGTCACAGAAAACCTCATATTATATCCGGGTCAACGCAGTATCAGCGTATGGCATATGTAAATGTAGGGCACAAGTAATCACCACATCCGCCTTTAGGACTCCGTGCGAACCAAAATAACTGCAAATTAGGACACAAAAATCGTTACCTGAAGAGGGAAAGATGAGCGAACTGCGGAAGTCGATTTCACAAATGCACCAGCGACGTTCGTTTTCGCAATAAACCCGATAAAAGTGAGCGAAATGAAATTTTTACGAAGATTTTTCGCACTACGAAGTCTGTGTATGTGTACAGTGACGTCCCCCACTGCAGAGATAACGGATATGGATGATATAGAGGTTTGTAGTGTCCATGGAAGGTGTGATACATGGAGGAAGTTTGCTGCACAGGTAGACACGTCATTCTCGAGAAAACGTGGTTCATTCGTGTCTATTCAGACCTTGATTATTGGCATCTACAGGGTGTCCCAGAAGTTATGGTCCACCCTCCGGCATTTTCGTATTTAATTACGTAATAAAATGGGCCCAACGCCATTTTTCATATTTTTTTGTAAAGAATTCAGGAAAAATTACTTTTGCGCAAAAAAGTTGCGCGCAATTGTGCGCAATTGACACTAACTTTGTTTTTTCAAATGGGAACCCCCATTTTTTATTGCAGATTCAGATTCTACGTCAAATCTCATGAGAAATTCATACCCGAATCGATTTTTTTCATTGCGTGCAACTGGTACTTTTCGCGCAAAGTGACCAGGGTGCGCAAAAGTGAATTTTTTTTAACCCCAAGTGTGGCACATTTTTTTTTTTTTCATTATTTTTGACGCTGTGTAATACCTGGTTTTCCTAGCGATGGCCGACGGATTATTTTAAATGAAAACAGATATTACAAAGACCTTGCGCTTATGGACTAGTATGGTCTCTAGTGCACTTACCATGTTTCGGAACAATGAGTCGCAGTTGGTAGCGGAAGGCGTCGATGTTCGTTGACTAGGTGATTCCCTTTGCAAACACCGAAAAACAATATCCTTCGTCTGAAGTTTACCAGGTAAGTAAGGTGCGTCGGGGGAAGTGCAGAGTACAATTTGCATAGTTCAACTTTGGTAGATCCTGAGAAACTCATTTTTAAAGCTAGATTTATTTTCCTTATTTCTCTACACACCTCGGACTATCCTCTTACCAGTTTTGTAGTTATTTTAAGGTTTTTTGAAGTTGTAGTGGGTTTTTCGAGCAATACTATAATTTTTGTCCGTACTCCTCACTTACCCCGCCTAAATGGGGTAAGTGCAGAGCATCCCTTCATTTCTCATGTCGTTGGAGTTACAAATGCGAAGGGGGAAGTGTGTGGAAGAGCTCGTTTCAGGCATTATTTTGCTTTTTGCAAAGTTAAAATCGGACAGAAATTGGTGAAGTTACACAGTTTTGAAAAGTTAAAAACGTGGTATAGCGAAACACATAAAAATCTTGCAAAATTCAAACTTTTCAATCTTCATTAAAAATTGTTTAAATCACTGTAAGTCATCAGTCTTACGAATAAGAAGGGTTTTTTTACAGCCTTATACTACAAATGGTTATCTTAACATTGCAAAAGTTTGCATAAAACTTCGAAATGAAATAAGTCTGCAAAGTGGGTGTGGCACATAGCTTCCTCGTATCCATAACCCGATTGTATAGATGATCCGATGCATAGTAGTTAATCTCAGAACATCAATCTCTAAGTACCTTGCACTAACCTTTCAATTGGGGGTGGGGGGGTGCATGATTTTCATAGGGAACCATCTCCACCCCAACTCGGGAAGTCATCTTCCGTTCTCCCTCTTTACTGGAGCGAATAAAAAAGTTCCCAGTTACATTAAAAGTGCCCAAGTTCACAACAAGAGTAGATGAAAAATACATAGTATTATGCTGGAGTGTACGCTCCATACTTCCCTTGGTCATCCATTTAGGGGGAAGTGCGGAACTCCACACTTGCCCATGTTTCTTACTCTGCACTTCCCCCCATAGGAGGAAAAAACGGGGAAAGTGCAGAGGAGGTCTTATTTTCAAAATAACCAAAGTTAGAACAAAATGTCATACGTACAATGAAACTGCAACATTCAAAGTGTATAATTACCTTGTCAGTCATGAGCAATACCCAATTAGAGGCAGGTTGAACTCGGGTTGAAAAATAGTTGATCACCTCTACCTCACAGATGAAATCCCATGTGGTATATCATAACCTCACCGTTAAGGTTACAACCGATATGAGGACACTCTAGTGGTGTTTTGTGAAACTTGAAGTAGTTCTCTACAACACCCAAAAAGGATATTCGTATCAGCCCTTATGTTTGCTTGTGAAAGGCATACCCCATTTCTGCACTTACCCCGACGCACCTTATGATTTAATATGATTTTGCTTTTATCACGTAATTGTGTATAATTTGCTTTGTTGATCAACTTTAACTTCTTTCTTTTGTTTCAGGTTCTTCAAGACTCAGGTAAGTGAATTTATGTTCTGCAATATGTGAGTGACTCGACTTCTACTTTGATCAAGGTAAGTGATTCTTGTAAGTATTCTACTAATTAAAATGATTTCTGATCTTATTACGCTCCAGGAAACTGCTCAGGTAAGTATTCAAAAGTCAGAACACCAGTTCAGGAACAAAAAGGTATGAATCTCTATTTAAACGAAAAATAATCCAACATTCAATAAATGGCATAAAAGCAACATAATCTTAATGACTTTGACTCAATTTAGCAAGGTAAGTAATTAAAAGATAGGTCCCTGATGGGGTTAACCTATACTTGTTCACGTGGTGGGTCGTTTCGGAACACCACGAGATCGATAACAAGAAACACTGTGTTTCGAAACACCACGAGATCAAGAACAATCTACTAAGGTCCTTTTTGGACATAAAAATACAAGAAAATAAATGCCTAGGAGGAACTCCAAAGAAACAATTAATACAATTTGAGTAAGTTTACCGGTTTGACTTATGTGAGAGAGAGAGTTCGTTGGGGTGGTCCGTTGGGGAATGCGGCGGTCGTCCAGAATCTTCGTTGGAGTACTTGGGAGGGTGCAATCGTACACCAATGTATCCAGGGCTCGAGGATTTGGTTGCAAGGTATCAAATGGTTACTCTAAATTGACTTCACTGTCATAAAAACTGTCCTTTTCCACTATCTCTATGTTACGGAACTTCAACCCGCTCCAAATAACATCAACTTCTGACTCACAGCTTGTGGGTGAGCGCTCGATCAAGACACGACTGAGGCGTTAGCGTCGCATTGCCCCAGCCGTGCCCTGCTCACGTGACCTCTCCCCCACCTCATTGCTTTCCGACGCCGGCCTGGGTGGTGCTGCTGCCTGGTGGCGGCCGTGGTCCCTCCACTTCCATGTGGTCTTTGGTGCATGGAAGGCTTCTTTTTAGCACAAGCTTTGGGATGGAGTTGGCGGAGCCTTGCTGTGATGGCCCATCACAGCTGAATCACGTGGTGAGGTCCTTTCTTCGATTTCATCGTTATTTTTCCAAATTTAGAAGGAAAAATAATGTTTCTGGACTTTATTTTCCCTCACCCTTTCACAATCCGGGCTGGGTGGGGACCTGCCAGGATTAAAAATAAATTCCTCACTTCTAAATTAAAAAAAAAAATATTGTAAAGTAGGTAGGTACTTCACTACTTTAATGTAAACAAGTTGGGTGGGCAGTATAGCTTCCTCACTCATTGTAACATGGACGTATAGAATCAGTTGGCGAAAACTTCGCCCCCTGCACCCCCGGATGATTTCCGCTTAGAGCCTAATGGCTAAAATGTGACATACCTTGAAAAGGTTTTTGCTCCCTCTCCCTCTTTATCTTTCTTCCACTGTAATATTTAAGCTCACTCAGCTGATCAGTGACCACTCAGGCACCTTCAGCATTCTCCATTGACCCTGCCTCTCAAATTTCAGCTTCCTGCGTTCAGCAGGAGAGAAAATGGCCTTGGAGCTCACTCAGCTGATCAGTGATCACTCAGGCGCCTTCAGCATTCTCCATTGACCCGCCCTCTCAAATTTCAGGTTCCTGCGTTCAACAGGAGAGGAAATGGCCTTGGAGCTCACTCAGCTGATCAGTGACCACTCAGGCACCTTCAGCATTCTCCATTGACCCTGCCTCTCAAATTTCAGGTTCCTGCGTTCAGCAGGAGAGGAAATGGCCTTGGAGCTCACTCAGCTGATCAGTGATCACTCAGGCGCCTTCAGCATTCTCCATTGCATGCGCAGCGGCTATTGCTTGACCAATTTGATTGAAACTTATAGGGTGTCTCTTAAAAGTTAGTCCCTAACTAACCTCCAAATTTGAGCAAAATCGGTTTATTAGAAACCGAGAAACCGAGGTTCCAGGAAATTCACGTTTGCGCATGCGCACTCGCTCCTATTGGTCCGAAGGTGCTGAAATTGATAGGGGACCGTCTAGGACCTAACCCGCACAATCCCTGAAAATTTCATCAAAATCGGACCACAGGTTAGTATAGTTTTGCCCGGGACAAGGATTGACCACAGACAGACCGACAGACAGACAGACAGACACGGAACCAAAATTGTTCGGGGAGCTCTAAAACGCAAAAAGCAAGTGGAAATTTTGATTTTGGAGGACATTTTTTTTTTCACTTCTTTCACGAATACAAAGCTTCCCTACCTTCGGTAGTGAGGAAGCAAAAATCAGAAAGCTTCTCATCTCAAAATTCTCAAAAAAAATTAAAAGTTACCAAATCTCCGAAAAAAAGTATTAATAAAAAACTAAGATAATAATAATGAAATTAAAAAATCACAGCAACTGCTGGAAATTACCTCCTTTTGCCTGCAGACAAGTAACAACAAACGATTTTTTTTAAAAAGATTTTAGATGAGAAGCTTTTTGGTTTTTTTTTACATCAAAGTAGTACCTACCTACTTTCCAACATTTAATTTAAATTCAGAAAAGAGAAATTTATTTTTAATCCTGCCATAGCCGGTCCTCAGCACTGTCGCGAAAGGGGGAGTGAAAATAAAGTCCAGAAACATTATTTTTCCTTCTAAATTTGGAAAAATAACGATGAAATCAAAGAAAGGACCTCACCACGTGATTCAGCGTCAAAAATGATGAAAAAACGTCTGCCAAGTTGGGTGGGCAGTATAGCTTCCTCACTCATTGTAACATGGACGTATAGAATCAGTTGGCGAAAAAATTATCTACAAGTTCGCGCATGCGCAGCGGCTATTGCTTGACCAATTTGATTGAAACTTATAGGGTGTCTCTTAGAAGTTAGTCCCTAACTAACCTCCAAATTTGAGCAAAATCGGTTCATTAGAAACCGAGAAACCGAGGTTCCAGGAAATTCACGTTTGCGCATGCGCACTCGCTCCTATTGGTCCGAAGGTGCTGAAATTGATAGGGGACCGTCTAGGACCTAACCCGCACAATCCCTGAAAATTTCATCAAAATCGGACCACAGGTTAGTATAGTTTTGCCCGGGACAAGGATTGACCACAGACAGACCGACAGACAGACAGACAGACACGGAACCAAGATTGTTCGGGAAGCTCTAAAACGCAAAAAGCAAGTGGAAATTTTGATTTTGGAGGACATTTTTTTTTTCACTTCTTTCACGAATACAAAGCTTCCCTACCTTCGGTAGTGAGGAAGCAAAATCGATTCGGGTATGAATTTCTCATGAAATTTGACGTAGAATCTGAATCTGCAACAAAAAATGGGGGTTGCCATTTGAAAAAAACAAAGTTAGTGTCGATTGCGCACAATTGCGCGCAAAAGTATTTTTCCTAAATTTTTTACAAAAAAATATGAAAAATTAGCGTTGGGCCCATTTTATTACGTAATTAAATACGGAAATGCCGGAGGGTGGACCATAACTTCTGGGACACCCTGTATACTTGACCCAATGTGCACAAAAATAAGCATCAACTTTGGGAATTGTTGAAAAATCTAAGATTTTTCCCTCTCATGAGAGCGACACTGGTCGAAACGGGACAGGCACTTGACTTCGGCTATCGACGAACAAGGACGAACCTAGCCGAGTGGCGCATTTCAGCTATCATGACGATCTGACATCTCAGCCTGAGATTCTCAGGTAGGGATGGGTATCGTTATAAAAGTATCGATATTTTGGATCGATGCTGTATCGTATCCGAGTATCGATATCCCAAATATCGATGGGCATGAGTATCGATATTTTAAAGTATCGAGTATCGATACTTTAGTGTCACAAACTATCAATCATATCCAATATTCTCAAGAAAAACAATTTTTTCATCAATTTTTATTCATTTTTCACTATCAAGAGTCCAAGCAGGGTGATTTTCTCCATGATATAAACGTTATTTGTGCAACCAAAGAATAATGACCCAAAAGCCTCTCAACTTTCTTCATTTTTCAGCCACTATGTTGAATTTTCCACGAGAAATGTATCGATATTCGATATTTAGAAATATCGGATCCAAAGTATCGATATCCAAACATATCGGATAGTGCAGTATCGATACTAAAATATCGAGTATCGGTACAAAAGTATCGATATTTTGAAGTATCGAGTATCGATACCCATCCCTATTCTCAGGTTATCGTTTTGTTTTCAATGATTTTGGTATATTATTTTCAATAATGAACCATTGGAATCGAGCAAGAACATTTTTTTTAACCCTCCCTCAAAATTTGATGTTCTAGGTTTCATGGTACGTCGAATCCAACGAACGAATAAAAATTGTCCATCCCTACGCGGCACTTTCCTTAGTTACTGTTTGCAGATTGAAAGAATGCGGATGGTTTGGTGAGGTGTCCATGTGTATTGCAATCCCAGAAACATCGTCCTTCTTCTACCTGCCACTCAAGCCAGTGAAAATGAGACCGAGGTTGACTACAGACCGATGATGAAATGAAAGGATTGATTAATTACAGGCAAAACAAAACAAATACAGAACACTAATAAAAAATAAAACAGGTTCCTTACCCTTGGGAAAGTCTTATCAATTAAGAGAATGTTCATTCATTCATTCAAAAATAAAATCACGCTTCCTAGTACCCACAGAGTAATGGAGACAAGTTAACAGAGAAGAAAGCCAACGTTAAAATGGTGTGCAAGCATGTTTGAGGCTGCCTCAGTTGCGCCATCTACTTTCAGCTAGGATTGAGGAACTACTACGGAAGTGGTGGGGATGGGGAGGCCACACTTCATACCGCTTCTTTTCAAATCCTTTCGAATGACCAGAAATTGATAACTTTTCGTTTCATCACCATTTAGATTTGCAAAAATTACTTGGAAAACTCCAATCGAGGCGAAAGGTATTTTCAGAGTTCTCATGCAATTGTTGTTGTCCCTATCGCCAGTAGTTCAAATATTCAATTGACAACTGCCACCCAAAGAAACGTTTGAAACCCAGTGTATTATTGAAAATCGCTCGATATTTTGGTACATATCGGGAATATAACTGAATGTTATCAAATTAATTACTTAGATGCAGCCGGTAACGCACCAAGGAGAAAAATACATGATAAACAAGATGACTTGTTGTGATGAGGTTGGGAACAAGTGATCATGAACGCTATCTGTTGCTTTCCGCTATAACTATGTCCTGGAGCTCCACCAATCAGAACGCTTCTCGGGCTCCCACATTCAGCTTTCAGCCCAGTGCTAGTACCTAAAGGATGATGCTTCTTTCAAATTTTAAAGGCGACTGAAGGGTAAACAGAAGGGCTAGTGAACTCACATTCAAGATATTGGATAATAATCCTTCCTAACAATTGGCTGAGTGGAGGGGCTCTCTACCTTATTATGACTCGAGTTGCTCGATGCCTGGATTATGATTACTGAGGCTCTGCCCTTTCCCCAGCCTGACTGAACAGGCTACCTAAGATTTTGGAACAGGTAGTCGTCTATGTTAGCAGGTATACCCTTCGGGAATGAGGTATTTCAGTCAATTTTTTTTTTCAAAAGAGTATGGCTCAGGAATAACGGTAATCGAGTCTGTTCATTGAGAAAATATTTTTTAAAAATCAGAGAACCTAAGGAAAGTTGAAGATTTGAATGGTGTGACGTAGCTAGCCAACTGTCTCTGAAAAAAGTATCCATGCACAGAAACCCTTGGAGGACCTCTTGGATACTACAAAATACTACTCACACATGCGCGCGGCGTAGTCCTTGCCTAGTGTGTGTGCATTTATAGCGGCCCACCTTTTTCAAACGTGTGATCTCTTTAATTAATTTTTCTACCACATGTTAATTCAAAGTTTTATTTTGCTAATCCAAAAATTGGCAATACAAATGTCAATACCATTACAAAATTCAATTAGGGTAGCGCCGATCACAAGTGGGTGAATGGGAGCGCAGGCAAGAGCCCCCCCCACCCGCCGGCCGGCGCCACCCGACCGGCCCCAGGCCCCACCCACCATGACGGCTCCCCGCATAAGTCACCCACGAGGGAAACAGCTGCCACGCAAGTACCAGCCGCCCCCAACGCAGGACATCCCCACGGATCCCATTCCCAACAGGGAAAAGAGAACAATGGAGCCGCCCCCAGGACCGATAGGGCGACCACCGACCAATAGGAGAGGTGAACCCACCCATACAATCATTCATTCAATAAATACATTCACACCACTAATAATTAATTCTTGAATATAACAACAACAAAAAAAACACGAAGACAAAAAATATCACAGATCAGGCACTACCACTATACTAGACAGAGTACTTACAAAAAAAATTCCTCTGCTAGACAATTAAAGTCAACTAAATCTAAATATACCCTATTATTATTCATTCAATTCTTATCGTTATCGTATCATTGGGCTTAAAGTTGGAGTATAGAGGTTTTCAAGGGTGCTGAATCCAAATTCAGCAGGTCAAAAACCTGAATTTCCGACACACCGAAATTCCCCATTGGCCAACCGCATTCTTTCTATCTACGAACATTACCATTACTGCAGTACTCTGTCGTTACCATGGACCGATTTGGTATGTGGGCTCCTTTTGGGGTTTAGTTGTGCGGTGAGGCTCTTGGTTGATGTCAGTCACTTCTAAGAAATAAAAATTAAGGGTTGCAATTTTCAAGAGTACCCTAGCTTGGAAACTCTCGAAATAAAGGTACCTACAGTTTTTTCACCAATTTTAAATAGGTAGTATTAAATTTTTTAAAATTTTAGAGACCACCCGCAGCTCTGTAGAACAAACCGTTTGCTCCCTACAAGTAGTACTGAAACACGAGTGTGAATCACCAAAGAGGTCTAATATCCGTTGAAATTTTAGCTAAACAAAATGTGATTACTGTGATCATATATATCGATACACAAAGGCACAAAGGCGCTACGTCCAAAAACGGAGTTTTCAAAAAAACGCAAAAGAAGTTTTCACCAGTGCACAATTCCTAAAATAATGGCTTACCACACCAAACTTTTTAATTCTTCTACAAATTTTCAAGCTATAATCGTCAAGAAGGTCAATAACACTCGTAGTTTTGTTGAATTTGAGTTTTTCTGACATTAAAAAAAAAACAAAAAAAAAAAAAAAAAAAACATGGAAGATGGATTGGAAGAATCATAGGAATATGATTTTTGGAGAAACTTCAGGGATCGTTTCATAATGTTCCAAAACGGATTTTAGTGAAAATTTTTTTTCGAAAAAGTCCATTCTAAAAATTTTGAGGCCATTGCAAGAGCTTCATTTTCCTTGAAAATTCGCTAAAAATAAATAGTTTAATAAAGGGTCTGTTCGGACAGGCAGTCCGGAACCAGTTCAGAACCGAACCGGAGCTGAAAAGGGGAGGGGATAGAGGCGAATGGGCTCCTCCAAACTCCTCCAGGCTCCTCCAAACTGTTCAGGACTGCCTCTCCGAACAGACCCAAAGAAAACCGTAATCATCACGTGTCGATACTCAATATTTTGAATTAGCGATACACCAAAACGATGCATTATCGATACTTCTGTAATGATACCACAGAGTCCTGGGGACAACCGACAGTGTGGCCAACGTAACAACACTACAACAGAGTCAGCTCCTCTGTGAATAGACAATGAGGTAGACAAGAGAAAAATCACAACTGACAAAAATAACATTTATTTTAAATATCATCATCTATGATCTCAATAAATATCCAATAATAATAAAAGTGATACAATGATAATTACAAAAAAATTCGGCTTCACCATTTGAGCCGCAACTAAGCCGAAAACGCCTCTAAAAACCATCGAGGTGCACTTTGATGAATTTCGGAGGGCTCACAAATTTAAATATTCACTTTTTCATCTTTTTTTATCACAGACCACCGGGCTCTCAAATTTGTCACAAGTCTCGAACTTATAAATATAGAAAAATATATAATAATACTTACAGAATTTTAAACCTACGTTGAAAAAACATCATTTTCAGATAATCCAATGTGGTTTCGGGATCATGCGAAAATACCCTTTCGAATCACAAGTGGTCGTAATAACATGGTTCTTACTGCTTGATATCAAAATTAAATTTTGAGGTATTTTTTTAAAGGGAATACACAATTAAAATACACATACAGTGGTCATTTCATGCAAAATTCAATTTTTTACAATCATAGAAAATTGGCAACATTGCAGGTCAGGCATACTATCCGCTCAATAGGAGGATAATGCCTTGTGAAATTTCATGAGTAATCGTCTCAATACTCGAGAGACGAGAAAAATTCAAAAATTGCGTATTTTTCGGGAATTACTTCAAACAGGGCTGGCTTTGGAAGAAGCCTGAGGCAATAGAGAATTGGCTTCGTTGCACGTCAGGTGTACTATCGACTTAAGCCTAGTAAAATTTCATGAATAAGCGTCTCAATACTCGAGAGGCGAGAAAGATTCAAAAATTGAGTATTTTTCGGGAATTACTTCAAACAGGGCTGACTTTGGAAGAAGGCTGAGGCAATAGAGAATTGGCAACGTTGCACGTCATGTGCACTATCGACTTAAGCCTAGTAAAATTTCATGAATAAACGTCTCAATACTCGAGAGGCGAGAAAGATTCAAAAATTGAGTATTTTTCGGGAATTACTTCAAACAGGGCTGGCTTTGGTAGAAGGCTGAGGCAATAGAGAATTGGCAACGTTGCACGTCAGGTGCACTATCGACTTAAGCCTAGTAAAATTTCATGAATAAACGTCTCAATACTCGAGAGGCGAGAAAGATTCAAAAATTGAGTATTTTTCGGGAATTACTTCAAACAGGGCAGGCTTTGGTAGAAGGCTGAGGCAATAGAGAATTGGCAACGTTGCACGTCAGGTGCACTATCGACTTAAGCCTAGTATAATTTCATGAATAAACGTCTCAATACTCGAGAGGCGAGAAAGATTCAAAACTCGAGTATTTTTCGGGAATTACTTCAAACAGGGCAGGCTTTGGTAGAAGGCTGAGGCAATAGAGAATTGGCAACGTTGCTCATCAGGTGTACTATCGACTTAAGCCTAGTATAATTTCATGAATAAACGTCTCAATACTCGAGAGGCGAGAAAGATTCAAAACTCGAGTATTTTTCGGGAATTACTTCAAACAGGGCTGGCTTTGGTAGAAGGCTGAGGCAATAGAGAATTGGCAACGTTGCTCATCAGGTGTACTATCGACTTAAGCCTAGTATAATTTCATGAATAAACGTCTCAATACTCGAGAGGCGAGAAAGATTCAAAACTCGAGTATTTTTCGGGAATTACTTCAAACAGGGCTGGCTTTGGTAGAAGGCTGAGGCAATAGAGAATTGGCAACGTTGCACGTCAGGTGTACTATCGACTTAAGCCTAGTAAAATTTCATGAATAAACGTCTCAATACTCGAGAGGCGAGAAAGATTCAAAAATTGAGTATTTTTCGGGAATTACTTCAAACAGGGCTGGCTTTGGTAGAAGGCTGAGGCAATAGAGAATTGGCAACGTTGCACGTCAGGTGCACTATCGACTTAAGCCTAGTAAAATTTCATGAATAAACGTCTCAATACTCGAGAGGCGAGAAAGATTCAAAACTCGAGTATTTTTCGGGAATTACTTCAAACAGGGCTGGCTTTGGTAGAAGGCTGAGGCAATAGAGAATTGGCAACGTTGCTCATCAGGTGTACTATCGACTTAAGCCTAGTATAATTTCATGAATAAACGTCTCAATACTCGAGAGGCGAGAAAGATTCAAAACTCGAGTATTTTTCGGGAATTACTTCAAACAGGGCTGGCTTTGGTAGAAGGCTGAGGCAATAGAGAATTGGCAACGTTGCACGTCAGGTGTACTATCGACTTAAGCCTAGTAAAATTTCATGAATAAACGTCTCAATACTCGAGAGGCGAGAAAGATTCAAAAATTGAGTATTTTTCGGGAATTACTTCAAACAGGGCTGGCTTTGGTAGAAGGCTGAGGCAATAGAGAATTGGCAACGTTGCACGTCAGGTGCACTATCGACTTAAGCCTAGTAAAATTTCATGAATAAACGTCTCAATACTCGAGAGGCGAGAAAGATTCAAAAATTGAGTATTTTTCGGGAATTACTTCAAACAGGGCAGGCTTTGGTAGAAGGCTGAGGCAATAGAGAATTGGCAACGTTGCACGTCAGGTGTACTATCGACTTAAGCCTAGTAAAATTTCATGAATAAACGTCTCAATACTCGAGAGGCGAGAAAGATTCAAAACTCGAGTATTTTTCGGGAATTACTTCAAACAGGGCTGGCTTTGGTAGAAGGCTGAGGCAATAGAGAATTGGCAACGTTGCTCATCAGGTGTACTATCGACTTAAGCCTAGTATAATTTCATGAATAAACGTCTCAATACTCGAGAGGCGAGAAAGATTCAAAACTCGAGTATTTTTCGGGAATTACTTCAAACAGGGCTGGCTTTGGTAGAAGGCTGAGGCAATAGAGAATTGGCAACGTTGCTCATCAGGTGTACTATCGACTTAAGCCTAGTATAATTTCATGAATAAACGTCTCAATACTCGAGAGGCGAGAAAGATTCAAAACTCGAGTATTTTTCGGGAATTACTTCAAACAGGGCAGGCTTTGGTAGAAGGCTGAGGCAATAGAGAATTGGCAACGTTGCTCATCAGGTGTACTATCGACTTAAGCCTAGTATAATTTCATGAATAAACGTCTCAATACTCGAGAGGCGAGAAAGATTCAAAAATTGAGTATTTTTCGGGAATTACTTCAAACAGGGCTGGCTTTGGTAGAAGGCTGAGGCAATAGAGAATTGGCAACGTTGCACGTCATGTGCACTATCGACTTAAGCCTAGTAAAATTTCATGAATAAACGTCTCAATACTCGAGAGGCGAGAAAGATTCAAAAATTGAGTATTTTTCGGGAATTACTTCAAACAGGGCTGGCTTTGGTAGAAGGCTGAGGCAATAGAGAATTGGCAACGTTGCTCATCAGGTGTACTATCGACTCAAGCCTAGTAAAATTTCATGAATAAACGTCTCAATACTCGAAAGATGAGAAATATTTTCAAAAGTTAGTATTTTTCGGGCATTACTACCATCAAGATTGGCTTCAGTAGAAGGCTGTAGCAGTAGAACATTTGCAACAATCTTCAGCTACAGTTTAACAATATGCATTTTCATGCGTGTATACCTACTTCACAGGCATTCTAAGTACATAATTAGTGAGTAGAGTCAATATAGCTTGTTGCATCAATCATAACAAATAACTCGGGATAATTCAACCTTACTTTAGACGAGCTGGTCTGAATGGTGAAACAGGCGAGCAAGTACAGCGTTGCCAGATCTCGTCCGATTGCCTTCTACTCGAACAGGCCTCGCTTCCAAGCTCTATGATTTTCATGCGGATTTTCACCCAGAATCGTGTAGTGATACAAGTATTATTATTTACTGATTACATTTCGTACTTGTTCAGGTCATAATTCGGATATTCTTGAAATTTATAGTCACCAGTTTACTTTGAAAGGATTTTTAGAATGAAAAAACACATCAGTCTACCGTACTTACCTGGCAGTATACAAGCTAACACGAAAAGCCAACTTTTACGTTTTCCTCACATTTTTCTGTTTTGTTTTATTTTATTTTATTTTTTTATGTAGAGTAGACCACTCAAATAATTACAGTGGTGGGTTAATTATACATGAAATGTTAACAAAAATTACGAATCGGCAATTAAAAGCACAAGAATTCCTACTGGGATGTACAATATTAGTTGAATATCATGGAAGGCATATCAAGTGGTTCCCGCGTCACTAATTTATCGCAGGAATATTCTGTAATAATACTGATAATTCAAAAATATTGAGAAAGAACGTGTTAGCACGATCCCTGTGACCACAGAGGTTTCGACAAATGACGTTTTCGATGACCCAAAAACACCAAGGCAGGGGATTTCGTGAACCTAGGTACTGTCCCCCGATCAAAAGAATGAACGCAAGGCCCGACAGGGGGTTGGGTATCCACAACGTAGAACTACACCCTTTTCCAAAAATATACGTTTAGAGATAGTAACTGACCTTATCTGATACCACGGCACGATACCACAATATATCGGAGTATCGATACTTTTTTGGTATCGATACCGATATTTGTATCGATACTTTTGATTAAAAAAAACTCAAACCGATATATTGGCATCGATACTTTTGCCTGAAATATCGGAGGTATCGATACTTTCTTGACGACATTATCGATATTTTTGCCAAAGTGGAATAGTAAAAACAAATATCAAGTATTTAGATACCATACTATATCTGCCACTGAATAATACTCGGAATAGTATCAATCGAAACGATAATTTTTTAAAATTCAAGTCAAAATTCACTTTACGTCAAAATTTTGTTTTTATGATTCGATCATAAATGTTATTAATTTGTAATGTAACTGATTTATTACTCGATCCTTTCCATTTGCAGTGAATGAAAAAATCATTTCATTGAACGGAGAATTCTTGGGAATAAGAATTGGAATAAATATAAAATGAAAGGATCATTCATTTTTATTAAATTTTAAATTATTGACTTTTATAACATTTTAAATTACCACTGACTTTAACTACATTTTAAATTATTGACTTTTATTAATATATTTATCATGTTAATATTTATAATTCTTGATTAATGGAGTTTTAATTTGGTTTGTGAAATCATTAACAAATTTTGTGGGTTAATTTGAAGTGCCGATATTATCGAAGTATCGATATCTAATAATATCGGTGTTGAAAAGATATCGAGTATCGATACTTCCTGAGAAATATCGTATCGAAAGAAGTATCGATACTTTGGAGTATCGTGCCGTCCCTACCCCTGAACCTGCAGTGAGTCATACATTCTTCCTTTCCCCTCGTTAGCCCCTTCTTATATCGCAGTTTAAATCATGCCTCACTTCTGTCCAATGATATCTGGACAAGAAAAATACATTCTACGTAATAAAATATGGAATCGACCAAAAAAATTTAAAATTCTCCAAATTTGTTGGTTTACGTGTAAAGGAACGTAGAATCCAAAAATATATTAGTAATTTTGCCGACCGTCAGTCGTAAGCAGCACTTTCCCAGACTGATTTTGATGAAATTTGGTATACGGGCTCCATCTGGGGTCTAGTTGTGCCCCGAAGCTTTTGGTTGATGTCAATCTCTTCTAAGGGGTGAAAAATAAGGGTTGAAATTTTGAAAACGCCCTAGCTCAAAAAATTTTGATGTAAAGGTATTGTTTTCTCATCAATGAGGAATTTCACCATGTCGGAATTTCCTATTTTTGACCCCAAAATCGGATTCAGCACCTCTAAAAAACCCCCTAAGGCAAACTTTCAGCCCGAACTTCCTAATTTACGAATAAACAAAACAGTGTAGAAAATACGAATGTTTAAAAAAACCGGGAAAATGACGTCATGCTGGAATAGTTCATTCATGGCCGCTTGAAGCGCTGAGATCGAGAAATCCATAGTCCCCAGATGCAAAATTTCATGAAACAGTAAAGTTCAAAATCGAAAAACTGAAGAAAAAAAATAGAAAAAGCGAGATGGGGTAAATTAGGTTTCCTCTGTTTTTGTTTGATAACTTTTCTCTTAGAAAACACGATTTCGTCGTCCCAATGGGCAACACTGGGAGGAGACGGCGATCCGAACAGCCCAATCAGCGAGTGTTCCCGCTCCTCGTCCGTTTTCCCGGTTAGTTTTGAAATCAAAAATTTTGATTGTCTCCCAAAAATAACAGGAGACTTATTTTCCGAAATCAGCCCGATTTTCATCTATCCCACACCATTAACTATTCAGGAAAAATGCAAACAGAAATCGGTGAAATTCCTCATTGAGTTTTAGAATCGATTGAGACCACCCAGAGCTCTGTAAGACCAACCGTTCGCTCCCTATGAGAGCAATTCTGTCAATAGCTTCCTCAAATAATCCATCCTTTTGCCAATAATCATCCTCAATCTTCATGATGTGACCCAAGTAAGATTTCCTGTCATGTTTATTATTTTGTTCACAGCTTCCACTTTAAGTTCTTGAAGGCGTTTAAGTGATAAATCACCACCCGTATTCCTTTCCCTTGTGAATCTCTTCATTTTCGCCCAAGTCTACCTAGAACCTAGTGGAGAGTCAGGTAAAGGATTCGAGAGGAAGTGACCGAAAACGGGATTCCCCTGGACGAGTGACAAGCTCGGAGAAGTTTGAACGAATGTTTTCAGTTTCGGAATAGGTCGGTCCTCACGTTCATTCTTTCCATCGGGGGACAGTACAAGTGTCAAGTGCACTCAATACATCATGGCTGCGTCGGTTCAATCGGGCCAACCGCCATTGTTCTTAAAAGTTTAGTTAACTCTTTAAAACTGTATATACAAAAATAGTTGATTTTTTAATAATTCAGCTTATAGCTATATAAAAAATATATAACTCTTCTTATTTTACGAGGGGTTGCACAGTACCTAATGGCCTAGTGAAGTGTAAAATTCAGAGAGACGAATCAAAGTCTGGAAAACGAATGTCAAAATCGTCGCAGAATCGTCCAGGCAATCTCAAAATAAATACGGACTTGACCGGTTTCGGTAATTTGAAGAGATTTCCTCGAAGTTAACAAAAATTATAAAATAGGAGTGTACAAATTCAAGAAAGTACTTTCGAAAATAGTGAAAATACCAGTGAATTGATGAAATAAGGACATAATGATGTACAGGGTGTCCCATATGTTGTCCAACAAACTTCGGGAGTCGATTCTACAACTAATTTGCAACAATAAATGTCTCTTAGCAATTTTGTTTTAACCCCCTTAAAATCCGACCTTTTTGACTTTTAAGATTTTTTTCGTGTTTTCGACCTTACACCTTTAAAACGGTCATAACTCCCTTAAATTGCACTCAAAAATCAAGAATAAGGATACCGTTGGAAAGAGCGTGAAATTTTTCAATAGATGAGCCGTTGAAAAATTGAAAAAACTGAACGCTAGAGTAGTTTTTTTACCTCAAACTTTAAAATTTGTCAATTTCTGTTTTTTTTTTCAAACATTTTGATGATTTTTCCCCATGGAAACAAGGTATTTGCCAGAGGGGCTCAAAAGCTTAAAAACTGCTCCATTTCATCAGGTTTTCAACGGTCACCCAATTTTTAGTTTCACTGTGGAATTAGAGGAAGAAAATGAAGAGTTCAGGGAAAGAATGGTTTTTGTCCACCCTTTACGAAAAATGAGATAAGACCGCCACGGGTTGCCTATTCAACGTAGCTAGCAACTTGTAATATTGTCACTGGGGAAAAGTTTTCTTTTCCGAAGATATTACACAGAGAAGGTTTGCCGTACTGGGGAAAAATGGTTCCATGTCGCGCGCCATATCACAAAAATAAATTGTACAGGAAGGTCTAAAACGTAAAACACGAAAATTTTGATTTTGGAGAACTTTTTTTTTCAACCTTGAAAAGACTTTTCACTTAGTGAAAACAAAGCTTCCGCTACTTTGGTAGACTCGCAAGCAAAAAATCCCCCAGAAAAACATCCCCATGAAGAAGATTTACAACACTTAGCTTCCTATACAAGCAGCGAAACACGGAGATTTGCAGTTTCTTAAACATTTTTTTTTCAAGAAAACAGCATCCCAACAACTTTATTCAAACCATATGAAAATAGAAGAACCAAAAAGGAAAGAGCCGAAGAACAAGAAAAAGAAGAAACGAGAGTACGACAAGGAAAGCGGAAAGGACGTGATCAGTGATGAAGTGATCATTGGTGACAAAATGTAGGAAACAATGGTTGCTGTCCGAACTTTCCGTTCATTTCTTATTTTTTTCAGTAAAACAGATAGTTATTTTTAATTTTTCATTCTGTAATACAGTTCAATAAGAGTATTAAAGCATGTTCGTATTTTTATTTTTTGAATTTTGATCATACCCTTGCCTCAAAACGTTTTGCATGGTTATTCTCGAAATCAGGTTTTATGGACATGTATCATTCTTCCCCTGTACTCTTCAAATGGTGTTTCAACAAGAAAAAACGTGCATTTTTTTTCAACGAAATCGACGGTTGGACGGGAGGGATCTGTCTGCTCCGCCGCCCCTCCTCCCAAGCACCACGTCAAACCGTCGATTTCGTTGAAAAAAATACACGTTTTTTCGCATTGAAACACCATTTTCTCCCTCTAATTCCACAGTAAAACTAAAAATTGGGTGACCGTTCGAAAGCTGATGAAATGGAGCAGTTTTTAAGCTTTTGAGCCCCTCTGGCAAATACCTTGTTTCAATGAGGAAAAATCGTCAACATTTTCACCAAAAACAGAAATTGACTGATTGAATTGAGTTTGAGGTAAAAATACTACTCTAGCGTTTTGTTTTTCTCGACTGGTCAACGGCTCATGTATTGAGAAACTTTACGCTCTTTCCAACGATATCCTTATTTTTAATTTTTGAGTCCAATGTAAGGGAGTTATGACCGTTTGAATGGTGTAAGGTCGAAAACACGAAAAAAATCTTTAACCCTCTGTGTGTATAGTGTGTCCCACAGACACCTATTTTGTCTAAAACCGTGGTGATTTTGGATTAGCGAGAAATAAAAACAAAGTTAACCCTCTATGTGTATAGTGTGTCCCACAGACACCTATTTAGCCTGGAAACGTGGTCATTTTGGATTAGCGAGAAACAAAACATTCAAAACAAGATTGAAAGTTTTGAATTTATTATAATTTTTATTTTGAATAATTTGGAGTGGTGTTTTTAAAAGCATTCCACTCCAAATTATTCAAAATAAAAATTATAATAAATTCAAAACTTTCAATCTTGTTTTGAGTGTTTTGTTTCTCGCTAATCCAAAATGACCATGTTTCTAGGCTAAATAGGTGTCTGTGGGACACACTATAAATATAGAGGGTTAAAATGAAAAAAGTCGGATTTTAAGGGGGTTAAAAGAAAATTGCTAGAAGACACTTATTGTTGCAAATTAGTTGTAGAAACTGCTCCCGAAGTTTGGTGGATAAAATATGGGACAGCTTGTAGAATACTGTCGAAAATAGTCCTTCTAGTCGAGTCACGCGTAAACTAGGTTACCAAGTATCTTCCAGTCTTTGTTGAACGAGTTTATGAGGAAGAAGTCCATGGAAGAGTAGAGCACGGTTTATCTGCAACTAGATCTGTTCACTAGGTAGGTACTCGTTCTTGAGGAGTTAAGTAGTTGAACCTATCAATCTAGGATAGACCGCCAGGTACCAACAGGTCTCAGCAAGACAAGTAACCAGTCAACGAGTGTGGTAGAGCAGTTTACCAGGCCATGCTGAATATGTTCACTAGTCCAGGCTACATTACTTTAGTACACACTGGTAGTGACG
This sequence comes from Apolygus lucorum, assembly GCA_009739505.2. NCBI lineage: Eukaryota > Metazoa > Arthropoda > Insecta > Hemiptera > Miridae > Apolygus > Apolygus lucorum. Next base: position 3,382,851 of record CM019173.2, on the reverse strand, counting down.
ATTCGATGTACCTTTCGATGCGATATTTAACATCGAAATAATATCGGAAGACAGTATCGATATCGATAAAATATTGATATCACTAATATCGATAGAATATCGAAACAAAAAATATTGATGTAACATTGTCACTGATTTAAAAAAAAAATTTTTTTTCATCAATATTAGTGATATCGATAGAATATCGAAAGAAAAATACTGATTTCACTGATATCGAATATGTTTTTGCATCTTTTTTTTACGAAAATATCGATGTGACATTGTCACTAATATCAAATGTTTGTGCATCTTTTTTTTTCTTTTTTTCTTAAATCAATAATATCGAAAGAAAAATACTGATTTCACTGATATCGAATATGTTTTTGCTTTTTTTTTTTTTTTTTTTTTTACTTAAATCAATATTAGTGATATCGATAGAATATCGAAAGAAAAATACTGATATCGAATATGTATGTCATCTTTTTTCAATCAATATCAGCGATTACCATAAATTATCGAAAGAAGAATATCAATATCACTGTTATCGAATTTGTGTTTGCATAAATTCATCGATTAGGAGAAATTGATATATTACAGTAGGAAGGAATACAACCATCACAACCGATAATTTTTTTCTTTCGATATCAACATTTTCCTTTCGATATTCGATAATATCGCAAGAAAAATATCGATACAAATATCGCAAATATCGAAACAAAATATCGATATCAATAAATATTGAAAGTATCGAATTGTCACTACTCACTGGCCCAGTGATACGAGTCTAAATGGATGTACCTCCCTACTAGTTCAGTGTAGTCTATTTTGCTCGATACGAGTCATCAGTGTAGGTAGTCCAATACACAAGTCTAATTGGTACCTGCTAGCCTAGGCTAGACTGCGGTTTACTGAGTACTTGTCCAGGTTATACGAGTTGCATAGGTACCTCCTTTAGTTTACCAGATACAAGTCTATATAAGACTATTTCACCAGCACCCAGTCTAGTTAACGAGTTTAATAAGTACCACTCTTCTAGTCTAAGCTAGACTGGTTTACTAGGTAGTAGTTCAGGTTATATGAGTTTCGTAGGTACTAGTTCAAGCTAGACTAGCTTACTAGATACTAGTCGATGTAAGAGTAGTTTACCAGAAACCAGTCGAGTAGACGAGTTCATTAGGTACTTACTAGTCTTTACTAGACTAGTCTACGAGGTTCTAGTCTTGTCTCTAGGGCGGTATCGGTAGTCACCGTACCGAGTACATTCAAGGGAGTAAACGCGGGTTGAATCTTCCGATGTGGAGTACGATGCCGGAGGGGTTGTGGCGCACGATGTACAGGAAAGGGCGGTCGAAGCGCAGACGCGGCGGCGCCGGATCCGTCGACGGCGCGGGGAGCGGTAGTCGGCCGGAGCGAGGGCGTCCGTCGACGACGTCGTCGCCGTTGAAGTGGTAGCGCGGGCGACGCGGCTCGTAGTGCGGCTCGTCGTCGAGGTAGTTGGGGAGGGCGTCTTCTCGGCCGGATCTCGTCGCCGACGAAGGGTACGTCTCTATGTGATGCCGAGCGCCGAGCACCTCCTCGCCGCACGTACTGAACGTGTTCACCTGAAACGCGCACCCAAAAATTCATGGCTACTTCAAACATTATAAAACTAATTTAGCGAACTCCCGAAAAAATAATTAGCTACCTATTACAATTAACTCAAAATGTTTAGCACCAGGACCAGGGGCGGCTCCTGCCCTGAAACTCAGGGGGTGCACAGAGATCAGGTGAAGGCTATCGAGAAGGGACAGAATAGGTGATTTTCTCTGCCAAATAGAAATTTCAACGATATGCAAATGGAATAAATCTTGGTAACTTTTTCATCTTAAAATTGCAAACGGTACTAAATACGTATGTACAATAGACACGAAACATGTTCTCCAGTGGTTAACAGAAATTTTGAAATACTTAATCATCAAAGGTCGAAACCCAAGAAATTCGTCCATCTAATTGCAATAACTGAAATGCCCGTGACGATTCAAAACATCGTCCAATTCGGAAGAAAAATTAACGAGCCCCTCGAAAACTCCGAGATTTGAAGAATCTTCCCTCTCATCATGCCCTCGCACGGCTAGCTCGAAAACACCACAGAACTTGATACAATCAATGATTCGGGATTAAAAATGTACCTATTTTTCTTAAAGTTTTTTTTTTGCATCAGATTAAGACGATATGCACTGTCGAGTTGTTGCATTATATTTTGACGACACACTATACGCAAATCTGCCAGAGCGTTCTTATGGGAGACAGCCTAAGCGTTTTTCAATTTTTTGGCTAAATGGGAGATCACTTAAGGCCATATCACACGAGCGATTTTTCAGCTTTTTTCCGCAGAAAAATCGCTGGAACGTGAAGAGGAAGAAGTAAAGTGATTCAAGTATCCATGCAAGGGAAGAAGTACAGTGTTTCAAGTATCCATGCAGCGGGTTTTTAATTCCACTTCCCCACCCCCCCATAGCACAGCCTGCACCCTGGTGGAGCGATTTTTCTAGCTTTGGAATATTTAGAACGCGTTCTAATTTTTCTAGTCCGCCATTTTGTGCGGGAAAAAAAGCTGGAAGGAAACCATTCGAAGGTTCTCCATCGATAAGTAATTTGTGGTTGTAGCATTCCTTGATCTACTAGTCGACGTCTGTTCAGTTTTCTGCAGTTTTCCGAGAGAAAAATTAATCAGTTCTTCGTTCATTTTTAAACCTCCAACAAGTATGCCGCCGAAGGATATAGTGAATAGGTGGACAACAAGTGAAACTTCGCTTCTCATCAATTGTGTAGAGAAATATCAGAGAAAATATCAAAGAAATCACCACTAATGATCAAGGAAATAGGGTCCATTTTGAAGAATAATACGACAGGAGCACAAAAACTGAAGAAAACGAGATCGTAGTGACACCACGGAGACAAGTAAAGTGATTACTTTTTCTGGGAGTGGGAGCGACGCTAAAACGTTGCTTCAAAATTCCACACTACTATAACCTGATCCAAAACTTGTAGTCACGCTAGAGTGAAAATCGCTGGCCGCCAGAATGCGCTCTATTCGCAGTTTTCTGCGGTTATTCTTCTTCAACTTCGCCTAACTTATTCTAACTTCCTCTTCACGTTCCAGTGATTTTCCAGCGGAAAAAAAGCCAAAAAACGCTGCAAATCATTGCTCAAAGGTTTATTATTTTCTGTATAGATCACCCTTCTGATTTGAATAGGATTGAAAATGGCTTCGGAGCTCACTCAGCTTATCAGTGATCTGAGGAGTGAAGAAGATCTCCTCGAATGCTGGAGACGCCAGGAAGAGCACTTTCATTCAATAGGATTGAAAATGGCTTCGGAGCTCACTCAGCTGATCAGTGATCTGAAGAATGAAGAAGATCTCCTCGAATGCTGGAGACGCCAGGAAGAGCACTTTCATTCAATAGGATTGAAAATGGCTTCGGAGCTCACTCAGCTGATCAGTGATCTGAAGAATGAAGAAGATCTCCTCGAATGCTGGAGACGCCAGGAAGAGCACTTTCATTCAATAGGATTGAAAATGGCTTCGGAGCTCACTCAGCTGATCAGTGATCTGAAGAATGAAGAAGCTTTTGAGCAATGATTTGCAGCGTTTTTTACCCACCAACATTTTTTTTACCTACCAACTTTTTTTTACCTACCAGCTAGGTACTACCTACCACACCATACTGGCTTCACACCTTCACAATCAAGTTTATTAGAAAGAACTAAACGCTTCACACTCAATTCGAAAAATAGAAAGCTTCATATTGAAATTTGATTACTGGTTACGCAGAAGGCAAAACTGTATACAAATCGAAGAAATGAACAGCGATCGCATTTTAGTCCGATAAAATTTGAATGGAGATTAGACCTCTTTTACGATTCACACTCATGATTCTGTTTTATCGAAGGAAAACCTTCAAGTACTCGTAGGGACCGAACGGTTTGTCCTACAGAGCTCCGGGTGGTCTCAAAAATTTTTAAAAATTCAATACTATTTAAAATTGGTGAAAAAACGATACCTTTATTTCGAGAGTTTTCGAGCTAGGGCACTCTTGAAAATTTCAACCCTTAATTTTCACCCCTTAGAAGTGACCTACATCAACCAAAAGCTTCGCGGCACAACTAGACCCCAAATGGAGCCCATATACCAAATTTGAACCAAATCGGTCCAGTGTTGCTAAGAAAAGTGCCGCGTACGGCGGACGGCGGACGGCGGATGGCGGACGGCGGACGGACATTGCAAATTTGGATTCTACGCACCTTGAAACGTAAAGTGACAAAGTTTGAGGGGGGGTTATAAAAATTTTTTGCGATACGATCACATAGGCTTATTATTAGAAATAATAAACCAAAATCGCTCGTGTGATATGGCCTTAATGCCGTCTTTAACTCAAGCCTCATTTCGGTTGGTAGAACAAAGTAGGCAAGCAAAGCAAAATTATCAGTTAGTCACTTCACACCCACAAAGCCAATCTACTTACTCTAAATTTTTCGAAAATTTGGTGAAAGAGGAGGATTTTGTTGTTGGACCCAAATCCCAATAAAGCTGACATAAGCCAATCTACCTTCTTATAATAGTCGACATTAAAACTTACGGTACGAATCCGCACGGTTTTTAAATTTCAACGTCTGCTGGAGTCCAAGGAGAAATGGGAAAGGGCAGCCAGTTTTTTCGAATGTCGCACTTTTCCACAATCGACAAACGCAAATAGTTTACTTTACTTTAATGTAAACTACTCATCGTACCTACAACACTCCTAAATGATCTCAATACTTTGAACAAAACGGTGCATACCGAAATGATAGTAAACCGAAAACGTAAAACAAAATTCCCTTATCAGGTTTGTTTGTTTACTTATTTCTCTAAGGAAATCCGGATTGCAGAGCTCTCTGACGGGGGAGCAATGAACCAATTCTGCTCGATTTGAGAAAATGTCCTGCTCTCTGGTTGGTCAATCTCACGTGCCTGCCTCCCTCGAAACACGTCACCCTCTCCAGAAACGGTGCAGAGGAAAGATTTTGCTCCAAACGGGTGTGATTGGTCAGAAAAGAGGGAGCTCCCCGCCACAGTTTTAGCGCGCAGATTCAACTAGCACAGTGCCTACGATTGAGTCTTCTGTCACTAGCCAACTTACTCTTCAAACGAGGAGGAACGAACTTTGATTTTTTTTTTAATTGGCTGTGGGTGCTCATGCGTCTATGCTCCTATCAGCAGCCGCCCCTGACCAGGATGATAACTTGAGGAATGTTCATAATAACAAACGAATAGTCGAGTTCGTTAGCCAGAAATTTAGTACAACTCTAAGGGGGCCCGAATTTCCTACAATAGGTGAAAAAGGCCAAACACGTGATGTTAAGGTTTTTTGAGTACATTACCATCGTAATAATATTGTATGGTATATTCGGGTTCAGTCCAAAATTTCATTTATCAGTATAATTTTGGAGGGTGAGAAGATTATATTAGTGCAATGCTCGGTCAAAGTAGATGGTGAGCTCTCAGACCAATTTCTAACGCACCAAGGTCTGCGGCAGGGTGAAGGCCTGGCCTGCCTGCTGTTCAATTTTGCACTGGAATGGGCAGTGAGGGAATCGGGTATCCAGGTGGGCTGGACCATTTTTAATCGCTCCTCGCAAATATTAGGATATGCAGATGACATAGATGTGGTCGGGAGAAATTTTAATGCTTTGAGCTCAGCATTCTCCAAATTAAGAGCGGTGGCCGCGAGGATGGGCCTAGTAGTGAATCAATTCAAAACAAAGTACATAGTGACGAGCCCCCAGGGCAGGCCCCTGGACCAGATCCAGTTGGATGGATACTCCTTTGAGAGAGTCAAGTAGTTTGTTTATCTTGGCTCCTTGGTAACCGAAGATAACGATATGGAGGCAGAAATCTGAAGGAGAATCATTGCAGCCAACAAATGCTACTTTGGACAGGTTCGGCATATGAAGAGTAGGACCCTGTCGCGAACAACGAAGCTCCGTTTGAATAAAACGCTGATCAAGCCAGTGCTCATCTATGGTTCTGAAACCTGGACACTCTCCAGAACTCAGGAAAACCAACTTCTCCGATTCGAAAGAAAAATATTAAGAAGGATTTTCGGAGCGATCTTCAATCCTGATGAGCTGGCCTGGCGAATAAGAACAAACGTGGAGATAAAAGATATGTATGCTGACAGAGATGTGGTCCACCATATCAAGATTGGTCGCCTTCAGTGGGCGGGTCACCTTGCTAGAATGAGCACTGATTCAGTCCCTAGGAGGCTCCTAGAAGAAGACATATATGCCACCCGACGACAGGGGCGCCCTAGACTGCGATGCTGGGAGTCCGCGATTGGAGAGCAGCTGCACAACAAAGAAATGACTGGCGGACATGAGCCATGAAAGAAGAAGAAGAAGGGGGTGAGAAGATTGCTATTAATTTTATAATGATCCGATTAATAGAAGCTACCGCACTCGTGGAAAATCATCAACAGTCGCGAACGACTTCATAATCGTGTTGATGTTTCGTCGGCTCGAAAAACCAGCAACACAATCGAGAAAATCGAGCTTCGTAACGGAGATTTTATCGATAGTAGACACTGACCTGAACCATGTCTGAGAGATGAAGTTCAGTGGCGCCTCCATTGAGTCCTCTGAGGTCCGCCTTGAAAGAAAAGAGGTCTTTCAGCCCCATTCGTCCAAGAGCAGACGTGACGTTGAGTACGCTTCTATGAGAAAACCTGAGAAAAGAAAGACCAACTTAGAATTACCTTTGTGTCCAACTGCGATGAGATTTTTTCAGCTAGCTATGGGATCGAGACGGAAACTACGAGTTGGTAGTTAACCTTGCAAAAATAGTTGATAGGTACTAATAATGAAAAATTGTGTTCTTTGCAGATGGCTGATCTATAAAGGAAACATAACAATAAACCGTTGTGCAATAATTTGCAGTTGTCCTCGTGGCATATGATGCTAAATCATCAATCACACCCGCAGAAAAGATGATGCAAAAATCGATTAGATAACATCAAAATTCGATTTAATGGCAAAAATATGTAATACCTAGTACCAGATTATGAATTTATACATCGCCCTGATTCCAAAAAGTACTCACAAAACTAGGTAGGTAGAGGTTTGATTTTAAGCATAGGTTCCTAACATACTATAGGTATTGTCAGGGTGGGGGTAAATAATATTATGTAATAGTGCAAGATTATGAATGGTTAACATTATTATCAAGTACCTACTACGAATTCTGACAATGTTTTTATGGATATGAGGAAGCTATGTGTGTACACAGGGCGATTTTTGACCTCAAATTTGGATTTAGCACCCTTGAAAACCTCTATACTCCAACTTTTAGACCAATGGTACTGTAACATGTGGTGGAAAAATTAATCACACGTTTGAAAAAAAGGCGGGCCTCCATGAACACACACACTACTCCACTTGCGTGTGTGAGTAGTATTTTGTAGTATCCAAGAGATTCTCATTTCGGATAGTGTTACTTTATGGTTCAATCGTTAGCGTTACCTACGTCTGCTGTCTGTTATCGGTTGTTTTCTGTTTGCTTCGTTTGTGGTTTAGACTTACTATCTAATTTCAGCTAGTGTATCGCCCACGATTTCTTTTCTTTCTTTCGTTTTAAATATGACGGAAAAGAAGAGGAAGATCAACGTTCTGGAGCCTCAATTTGAACCTGCTACCATTGAGAACAGTCCAATCTCTTCTCTGTGCATGGATACTTTTTTTCAAAGACAGTTTTGGCTAGCTACGTCACACCATTCAAATCTTCAACTTTCCTTAGCTTCTCTGATTTTTTAAAAACATTTTTTTAAAACTTGATGAACAGAACCGATTACAGTTATCCCTGAGCCATACTCTTTTGAAAAAAAATTTTTTTAAAAATTGACTGAAATACCCATTTTCAGGGATACTTTCTGAAGAGGCAAAATTAGAAGACAAATGAGAAGGTCGTACAATGTTGCCAGATCCACGCAAGTGTTGGCAACGCTGTGATAATTGGTGCCTTGGTTGGAGGGGTAGAAGTCGCCCCCCCCCCCCCACCACCTTGACGTCCCTTTTATTGTAGAGGCCCGATTTACCGTCATTCTTTCAATATTACAGAAATTTGTCTTTCCATTTTCGACATTATTCTGCAATTTAGAGTTGCCCCATTGAATTTTTAGAGGTTTTACCCTTCTACAAGGCTACATTATACGGAGAATTTTATTTTAAAATTTGTTTCACTAAAATCTAAATTTTTATATTTTTTTCAAATTTTACTTTTCAGCTTAATTTGGCTAGTATGTAAAAAGTATTGGATATTAAATAATGAATTTAGAAATTTTTTGTGAGAGGAAATGAAAACACGGGAGACTACCTACTGATTCCCGCGCCACCATTATCTAGGAAATTATTTGCCGCCATAAAAATTATTCATTATTTACTATCATTTCTCATAATTCCGTTCATTATTTATTCATTCCGTTTATTTTAATCATTATTTTGCTTCCGAGTCTACCAAGATAGTGGAAGCTTTATTTTCACTTTTCAAGGTTGAAAAAAAATTTCTCCAATATCGAAATTTCCACTCGCGTTTCACGTTTCAGACCTTTCTGAACAATTTTGGTTCCGTGTTTGTCTGTCTGCCATGAATTCCTTGCCACAGCCATAACTTCTACAATTCTCGTCCGATTTCGATGACATTTTCAGGTATTGTGCGGGTTGGCGTGTAGATGGTCCCCTATGAAAATGATCACTCCCGGACTGATAGTAGCCTCTGCGCATGCCCAAACGTAAAATCCTTGTAACAGCCATAACACTTACATTTTTCGTCCGAATTTGATGACTTTTTATAGGATTGTTCATATTAGTGTTTAGATGGTCCCCTATGAAAATCATATCCCTCAGACTAATAGTGATTGCTGCGCATGCGCGAACGTGAATTTCTTGTAACAGCCATAACTTCCACGTTTTCCATCCAATTTCGACGAAATGTCTCAAGGTTGTTCAGATTAGCGAGTAGATGGTTCCCCTATGAGGGTAGTGGAAGGTACTTAGAGATTGATATTTTGAGATTAACTACTACGCATCGGATCATCTATATAATCGGGTTATGGATACGAGGAAGCTATGTGCTACACCCACTTGGCAGACTTTTTATTTAGGTATTTATTATTTGCCCCCATCACCATTATTTGGAAAATGATGATCTTTATATGCCTATAACAGGATTTCCATAATAAAAGGGTTCCTAATTTCGCTTCTAACGTCAAAGACAAACCATCTTTTGAAATATTGAACTGTGGCTGGATAAGTTGGCATTATTTAGTATAAAAATGTCAGTCAGTATTGGCAATGGGATTACTAAAGCAATGGGTTCACATGAGATACTTCAGAAATTTGGAGTTTTCAAGTAGAGCCGTCTATTATTCAACTGGCAGTAAAAGACAATGAAATTACTCGATAGAAATGTCGAAAGGATTCATCAAGTTCAGACCTTGGGACCTGAAGCTCTAATCCTGGTCTGGGAAGGAGACTGCGTAGAAGGCGCGACCAGCCGCCTCTTCTGTAGGATGTCTCTATTAGACGTTGTTCTAACCTCGCCAAACCGTCGCCGGGAGCCACTTGTCCCTGTTAAAACATTAATATAGAGTTGAAATCCAAATGAATCTTCTGGCAAAAGATATGATACACATCCTCGTACAGATAACATTGTAAAGTAGGATGCATTGCAAACAAACCTGCTGTCCTGGGAGAATGAGAAGTGTCGAAACGACGGAATCCTGATTGAGGCAGACGGACGTGGCGTCGAGCGAAGGTTCGTATCCAGCAGAGAAGCCGGTGCGCCAGACGACAGCTGGCACTGGCACCAGGCGACGTTGTCGTGTCGATGGCCGCACCACGAAGTACATTTCCCCGTCACGGCCGTCCGTCGACCCGGAATCGCAGTCCGTCTAAAACAGTAAGTTCTCCATAGAATGGTAGATGGGAATGAAGGAGATAAACAATCTGTACTCACTGGAGACGGATTGACTGATAGTTCCCAGTAGTGATGTGCGAAACAGTTACTTTTTAGTAATAGGTGACAACGTGACAGTGACAGGCTGGTAATAGGTTCCAGTAATAGGTGACTTTGTAATAGGGTGACAAGAGAAGCGCATCCTGGAACTGCGGCGCTGCTTGGTGTAAAGTGACTCGTTACCAGCAGTGATTTCCGTAACGAGAGTTCTTGTCCCAATAGACGCAACTAGCGTATCGGTCTCATATTTCTAATAAAAAATTGGTTCTGTTCATTGAGAAAAAATTTATATACCCCTCCATTATATTTGTATATTACGTTTTACCAATTTAAGCACCTAGTATGAGACACTCAGCAATCAGATTAATAATATTAATCTGATTGCTGAGTGTTATGTTTAGAGCTCAGAAATAATTAATTTATCGACAGTGTCATCATAGTCCTCCGTTGGTAGGTAAAATGGAATAAATAAGAAAAAAATGGAATTTATCACAGTCGTTCATTATTGGTAGGTAACATACATTTTCACCTCAATATTATCTTTAATTGAAACAAATGAAGGAACATGAGCAAATAGGAAAAAATTATTATTACGAATTATATTTTTTAATTTGTAGGTACCTAATGGTAGTTTTGAAACTACAAACTTGACCACATAGGTCGCACTTGGCAGTTTTTTCGACCTTTTAATGAGCTTAAAAATCGCCCATAATTGAGAAGATTTCGGTTTTTTATTCATCTCAACTAATCACAAAACAATGAAACTATCGAAAAACATCGAACTAAAGGGGCAACACGAGTCAAACTAAAGGCAAGAGTCCTAAACCCAGATTGCGGAAAGTACGGCGTGAGGGACGAGACAACTGACCACCTGATCACGAATGGAGTGACAAGTGACGATGTAGCTCCAACCACACAAAGAGTGACAACGTGACAAGTAGCGCCAACCCCCCATGAAGTGACAGCCAGCGCCAAGTTGGCGTCGCCAACCACTACTGAGTGACGAGTAGCGCCAACGGCACTGTAGTGACAACGCACACAGTGACAATTCAAGAAGCTCCGAAGGGGTCAAAGTGAAATAATTTGAAATAGTGATTCGGAGCATGGAGGAAGGGAGCGTTATTTTACCTGCTGTCACTGCAAGTCCGTTGGTAATCGGGTCAGTTCCGTAATAGGTGACAAACGGAACAGTGACTCTCCAGTAATAGGTGACTTTAACCAGTGACGCGATTTCCTACCCACCTCTAGTTCGCAGTAAGATTATGATCAAAGCACAAGGGGTGTGTTGGTTCAGGTATTTCCCTGGGATGGTTCCAGCGGTTACAGTGACAAAGATGTAACTGTTCCAAATTACCGGTACAGTTCCATTACTGGAACAGGCAGTCTCCCTATCGTCCTTCTTCCATGCTTAAGATCTCAACTTGCAATACAATAGCATCATTTTCCTTGAAAATTCGCTAAAAGGAAGGAATTTGAATAAGTGTTACAAAAGAGACAATTTATTATAAACTAGCTGAAAAGCCTACAAAAAGTAGGCAAAAACAATTCCTCCGACTCTCTCCTCCACCCAATCACTCCGACTCCTCCCGCCCCCAACTCCTCCGACTCCTTCCGCCCCCAACTTCTCCGACTCCTCTCGCCTCCGACTCCTCCCGCCCTCAACCCCTCCAGCCTCCAACTCTCCCCACTCCCACGACCCCTTCAACCCCTCCGTACGTACGTACGGTTGGCGTTTTATATAATTAGATGATAGTGACCAAACAATTCAAGGAAAGAATAATGACGTTGCAGTTTAAGAACTTAACATGACAATAATAAATTAATAATACTGGAGACAATTTCCATGCTAACCAGTCCAGAAGATCACTTCTCGCTCAAGAGCCGTTCCATGATACTATTATATTCTCAGTCCATGGAAGTAGTAAGGGCGCTTCCAGGTACAACATGGAACAGAACTGAGAACAAATGCTTACCAGTCCAAAACCCTTCCCAGTCCAGAGCCATTCTCCATGATATCTTATCGGTCCAGTTCCATCCTTACCGGTCTGAATGATCCCTTCCTGGTCCAGAGCCATTTCAAGATATCTTATCAGTCCGTGGAACTGGACCGGTAAGGGTCGAGTTTTTGTCACTGCCTGGAAGCGTTCCAAGTTAATACTCGGTTCCAGTGTCCCGGTACAGCTGTACGAAACACCTCTACAAAGCACGTAATCCGATATAGGTTACTGGCACAGAGTACTGGGGACAAGTTACTGGTGATCATAGATAGATAGCCACTGGATACATACAAATGATGGTCCTGCTGAGATGTCATTAGATTATGAGCTGAACAGACCTCCATAGTACTCAAGGCCTGAAAGTCCATCAGAAATTGGGCTGTTGGAGAATTCTGATCCACTTGAGCGGTTGAGGCAATAAGTAGCCATCATCGTCAGAGCAAATTCCGATCTTCGTTTTGGAAGACAGCTGATGACGTCTGCGACGCCAGGAAGTGCAGTTGGACGAAAATTCAACCTTAAATGGTTGTTTACTTTACTTTACAGTCTTTGGTAGGGAGTCACCCAGTGAAAACCTAGTCCCCAGAACTGGTGAGTATCTTTCCAGCTTCCGATTTCTTGGCTAAGCAACTCCAATGATGGATCTCCAATTTGGACGGGGATCATATTACTTCGACAGGTCATCTTAAAACTAGCGTGACTCCATGCTCTCATATACCTTCTAACGTGTTCTGTAGATGTCCAGTAATAGTTTATTATACACCTTTATTTAAAGCAATTTAATTATTCCTCCTAGAATCACAATAGGTAATGAGCCCAGAATAACGCAAAAGTGAAATATTCCGCGAAGTGAAAATAGTTGTGATCGTTTGTCTCTGGTACAACCCCGTTGTACTAGCTAGCTCCCGATTCGGCGCTCCAATCTTTTCGAGAATATTTTCATTGGTAATTTCGCATCAATCCGTAAAATGACGAACAGCACAGTGAATAGTTACAGAATAGAACCTTTACGTAAAGACAATTACGACACATGGGTCATTCAAGCACAAGCCATCCTTATCAAAAGTGGACTATGGGGCTACGTGAACGGCGATATTCCGCCTCCAGACGAAAACACTGCTGCCGATGTGAAAACCAAATGGATGCAGGAGGATCTCAGCGCAAGGTCACATCTTTTTCTTGTTATTTCACCAAGTGAACTTAAACAAGTTAAAAATTGTGCTTATAGGAGCTAGGAGCTATTGTGCTTACAGGAGCTCTTATGTATTTGTCAATGGGGACGAGACCCAACATTAGTCACTGTGTCAGCTACCTCAGCCAATATAACATGTGTTTCGACAAATCACACTGGCTTGCCGCCAAACGGGTGCTACGCTACCTGAAAGGTACTAGAGACCTAGCACTAGTCTACCAGAAGACAGGAGTGCCACTACATGGATTCGCTGATGCAAACTGGGGCTCTTGTACAGAAGACAGGAAGTCCTACACTGGCTACCTCTTCAAATTCGCTGGTGCTGCTATCAGTTGGGAGAGCCGCAAGCAAAGAACAGTTGCTCTATCCACTCAAGAGGCAGAGTACAAGTCCTTAACAGATGCTGCAAAAGAGGCTATGCATTTAAAACAACTAATCTCAGATATGGGAATTAAGCATGACGCTATGGAAGTCTTCAAACAACCTCTCAGCGCAGGACTTGTCTAAAAATCCAATTGTTAGTACTCGTTCCCAACACATTAGCATTCGAGAACACTTTATCAGAGAAAAGGTTCAAGATGGAAATATTGTCGTCTCATACAAACCCACTGAAGTAATGGAAGCCGTCATTCTTAGAAAGGACTCGCAGGACCTCGCCACCAGATGCTCCAAAACGCAATGGGACTTCAACCGAAGCCTACTGAGTGAGGAGGAGTGTTGGATTTCTTCATCCACTCTTGGCTTCTCAATGTCTACACCGCCGTCTTCTATTATCCTATGTAACAATAGCGTGACTCCATGCTCTCATATACCTTCTAACGTGTTCTCTAGATGTCCAGTTAATAGTATTTGCAAGGCAATATGACTTCTCCAAGTGGGGTAAATATCTGGCCAACGTAGTCCCTTAGCTTCACATCAAACTTCATCATCTTAAATTGTGAAAAATTTTGCTCATACAACTTGGATGATATGAAAGAATGAAACTGTGTCTGCTTCAAAGAGGTTCAAGTTTTATTGTTTATAACTAAACTGACAGTAACTGTTTGATCACTCTCTTTACCTGACCATGACTTGAAACAGTTATGTTCAGTAAAGTGTGCATTTAGAGACTCAGACTTGATAAATGGTTTTCCTGTGCTTTCCGACTGATCTGAGTCAGTGTCATCATCCGTGATGAATTTTGAAAGAGATGCCTTGTTCTTTTGGGGACACATATTCCTGAGGTGTCCCTTCTTCTTACAAAAATTACACGCGTAATCCTTATATAGACACTTATCAGAATTATGATTCTTACGTCCACAAACTGAGCAGGGTTCTACAGGCCCTGAGGTCTGATTTCTACGTGAGTTTTTGTCCCATCTTCTCCTATTATTTGCCGTATAATTTATTGGCTCAGATTTAATTTGAGTATCTGTGACGTCTGATGCTGCTGCTTCCCTGGAAAGGGCTGTGCTGACGACCGTAGCAAATGTAACATTCAACTTTGAGGCATCCTCCTCAAAGATACGATCTTGAACCTTGGTTGCCGCCAGTCCTATAGCAAAAATGTCACGAAGTACTACGTCCAATTCTGTTCCAAAACCACAATCCACAGCAATGGTCCTCAATCTTGTAGACCATTCCAAGACAGACTCACCATTTCGTTGACGAGCCGTGTAGAATTCTTTTCGAGCGGCAAAGTACGCAGAAACTGGTGTAAAATGCTTATCCAGAACAGTGACCAACTGGATGTAGGTTTTGTTATCAGGGGCATCAGGCAGACATAAACTTTTCAAAAGTTTGGAAGCTCCATCCGACAGTGAGGCCAATAAATATGCTTGCTTAGTATCATCAACAGTTGTTGGATATACTTTGAAAAGATTTGTCAATCTGGACCGAAAAGAAGTCCAATCTTGAGTGGAGCAGCTAAAACCGATTCAACTGCCAACAAACGCCAGCTGCGCCCTCGAAACCTACTAAAGAATTATAAATCATAGGGGGGAAGAGTGTAGTAAAGCCAAGGCTATAATTAGCAAAGGCGAAGAAGAAGACTTTGTAAACAATGTGAAGTGAAACCTACCTATTTTTTGTATTTTAGAAAAAGGAATTAATTTTCAGAGAGAAGTGTTAAATAAAAAACTTATGTTCTTCTGCTAAAGAAAAAGTTATTTATTCCGGTAAATCCAAAAATTACTAAAACACCTTTATTTAAAGCAATTTAATTATTCCTCCTAGAATCACAATAAAAACAATACGAAATTCATTTCAAGGCCTACCTGGAATATGTTGGCAGAGAAGGCAGCAAGAGGTGGCCTCAAGTTGAGAGACGACCCTCTGAGGTACTCCGGCACTTTCCCCAACGTCTGCCGCTTGACGAGGAGGTTCGTCCGCCTTCTGACCACGTCGCCAACAGTGGAGAAACTCACCTCCTCCACGTGGCCTCCGTAGTACTGCTGAGCCCGCTCTTTGTAAAAGTCCAAGATCTTGCCTTTCGACTGCATCCAAATTTCATTATTTTAAATATAATGAATTTTGTTATAAGTTAATAATCGTCATAAGTTAATTTATCGTAATGCACACCCGTGGGGCCGTTTTTGATCTCTCTACACCACTCGTGCGATTCCTACGACGGCAGACACGTCGATATTTTTCACTAAAAAAGTTATAACCATAGTTTTTATCGTACTGAGCTAGTTCTGGTTTTGTTAAGGTAGGGAAGAAGTCATGCAACACGGCAGCGTGAAAAACATAGGAAAACTCGGCCCTTCAGGCCTCACCTTACTGCTTAGAGCAGGGGTGCTCAAACGGTCGATCACGAGTGCTTTTTGGGTAGATCTCGAGAAGACAAAAAATTTTAATAAGTAGGTAGGTAACTAAACTACAAAAATGTATTACGTAATAAAATAACTCTGCTTGCAGCAAAAGGTGGCTTTATCAAAGGAACGCGCGGCACTTTTCAAAGAAAAGCCGTGTTGTTTCTAGACTAGACAGTACACAGTACATTTTGTCCGTCTTTGAAAGCAAGGATTCCTCAGTTGAATTATGATACGTATGAGGCTGAATTATCAAATATTTTTGGACAATTCAAAATGCGTTTTTATGATTGCAGTAAATTGGAAAATATAGCATCATTTATGAGTTATCCTTTTTCATGTAAAAACATTGAGGAATTAGCTACTGAAATAGCAAGTCAGTTTAATATGAACTCATGTTCTGTTGAAAATGAGTTGGTGCAGATTATACAGCATCTGATACAAATTTCTGGTGTTTTATATCTGAAGATAAATATCCGAATGTAAGGCAAATCGCCCTTCTTGACGGCATTTTTTGGGTCAACTTACTTGTGCGAGTCTGCATTTTCTGAAATGAAGATAATAAGGTCAAAATATCGCATCGACTAACTGACGATCATATGTCATCATGCTTGCGATTAGCACTCAGTGGTTACGTACCATCTTATGAAAAGTATGCTGAGGACATGCAGTGCCACGCTTCAACATCCAAAGCCACTCTTTAGTTAAGTTTAACACCATAATATGGTGTTAAATGGAGTTACATATTATGGAGTTACATATTATGTAACTCTTTTGTTTTGTAACAACCAATAAAATCGCAATTTTGAATAACTATGAGTTACATATTATGTAACTCTTTTGTTTTGTAACAACCAATAAAATCGCAATTTTGAATAACTATGAGTTTTTTCATTGATATTGTAGAGAAGAACCTAACTAAAACTAACCCAAACCTTGACTAAAATAATGTACCTATATTGTGCAGAAAGCTAATATCTATATATGCTGCGGTACGCCCTACCTAGGTAGGTAGGGTGTATCGTGTAAGTACGACAACCCTGCATCACACACACTTGCAGTCTCTCAGAGTCGATCGTAAGTAGTCTAAAAATATTGAGGTAGATCGCCAGCAGTTCAAGTTTGAGCACCCCTGGCTTAGAGCCTTCGGCGAAAATTCAAGAAACTTGGAACAAGCTTCAGCCGCGCTTTTCGGCGGAGTTGGGATGAGGAGGAACGGGTGAAGAATAACTCCCCCCCCCCCGCGTGAAACTTTTGGGTGGTTAGTCCAAGGCTAAAGCATATTCCATTCTAAGAAATTTCTACAGCAATGAAAGCCTCAGTAGGTACACGTACTTTTTGGACATGCCTCGAAGTGTACCAATAATAATAGGAATAATAACAACCTTATTTAGAACGTAATATCAGTTTCTGGGCCCAGTTCCTTCTGAGGAGTTTCTCGAGGGTTTGCCTTGGAGAGAATCGAATTCCAAACGTTTATTAAGAACATGCCACAATGTGTATAAAAGTCATCAATAATTCAATAGGTCTTTGGATTTTCGTCCAATTGTGCAGTTTTAAGAAAATTCTGTTATTTGAATATAGGTATGAAAACTTCCTAGAAATTAAAATGTCTTCTTAATGTAGCTAGGTACTCAGTTCCACTAATTTGTTTGAAAATACTATAATTTTATCAGCCTGGTTTGTTACCATTTTTCTCTTGACTAGGCATCCGTGTTAAAACTGCATTTTGTTATCCAACCATTGCTGGTTCACGTTTCTCCAATCTCATTTACGACGAAAATAACTTGCACCTCACCCTACACGTAATACGTGTTACAACAAACAAAAAACCAAAATACCAACAAAAACGTTACCTTATCGCTGTAGAGTTGCCGCACGAAAGCGGCAGTAGCCACACCAACGTTTCTTGAACTGATGACGGAGTCAGTCACATTTTGTAAAACCTGAAAGTTTCGAAGATTTGTGTTTATTGAAATGAAATGGTTGGAGGAAAAGATCATTATTTTTGACATTTTCATGTCTTTGCCCTGGCACATAGCACAAAAAACTGTCACGAAATTGCGTAACGAAATTGTGTTACAGTGCCTTTATAATGATTTCCGCTTACAACGACCCCGTTGTTAGGTTTGTTCCTTTTCTACACTTTTTAACCCACAAAAATCGTTCACCACTCGTTGGAAAGCTCTCGATTTAACGAACATTTTCATGTTCTCCATAACATATTGACTATACGAATAGCGGAGCTATGGGCATAACTGTTCTCATATTTTGTTTACAAACTAATTGTTGAGTCATCAAAAATTAACTTCCCTCGACCGGGGATCGATCACCTATCATTCCGATTCTAAATCGGAGCTCCTACCACTTGAGCTAAGGAAGCGAATGGACAGAAATGCGAAGAGGTCGCTGATCACAACATAATGATCGTGAGTGTAGAATATAATTAATCCGGAATCGTCTATTTTATTGAAATTAGGTACCTACCTCTTAATATTAATAATTGTGTCAATTTGTAACATAATATATCTACACTCTTTCGTAGTACCTACCTCTTTACATGGTACCTACCTCTCCTATTAACTGTTGGTAGTTGACATAGGTAAAGACATGAAAATGTCCCAATGCGTTGCAGACTCGTATGCAAGCGTTTTTTCGTATGATTTTGATCGCAAATTCTGACATGCTTTGCATTTGGCTCTTACTGATCCGATTACAATGAAATTTATAGGAAATATACTTGGAGCCTATCACTTTTTAACTCTCTCAAAGACGGAGCGGCCACGCTATTAATAAACAAGAATAAAAAAAATCAAATATAATGGGGAGGACGCCCAGGACTCACCCGACGCCAGCCTGGGGATGAGGAAGATGAGGACGGTGGAGTGGGAAGGAAGGGATGAATGCAAGTGCCTCTATGAGAATACCACCAATATCAACCATGGCTACTATCTACCTACTACTCAGCCACTTCACAATCGAATGATATTTTGAAAAAATAAACAGTTCACCCTCAATTTGAAAAAATTGTTGGACGCAAAACTGAGTACAGCTAAAATTTGAAAAACCGAGTCAGGCCTCTATTGAGATTCATACTCGTGCTTCTGATTTACAGTTGGTCGAACCCTCAAGTTCTCAAAGGGACCAAATGGTTGGTCTTACGGGGGTCTGGGTGGTCTCAATCGATTTTAAGAATTCAATAATATTTTAAATTGGTGAAAAAATAATATTCACCTCTATTTCTAGAGTAAAGGCGCTTTCTAGGGTAAGGCGCTTTTGACAACTACAACACCTATTTAAGGTAGGTACAGTAGTTGGTACAGCCGATTTTTGAAATTATTGAGTTTATACGGGGTGTCTATAGAACAGGTCTCTTTCTACAACTAATTTGCAACAAAAAATGTCTCAGCAATTTTTTTTAAAGGCTTCTTTTCCGAGTTATTTCTATTTTAAAGTTTTTTTTTGTGATTTTGATCTTATGTCATTAAATTGGTCATAACTCCTTTAATTTGCTGCGATAATTACAATTTGAGGATACCGCTGGAAAGAGCATTAAATTTCCTATCTCTCTACCAAATACAAATACCAAATCTCTCTACCAATACCAAATACATTTTTTCGGTTGAATTTTGCGGGAAATAAAGTAACTTGAAAAGTGGACTTAGTAACTTTTCGTTTTTCAACGTCTGTAATGTCCAAATAATTCGAAATAATGAACTATTGCCGGTAAGCTTAAAAACTGCGCCAGGATCTCAGCTTTCCAGCGATGTAAACAAAAAATATTTTACAATCGAATTTAAGGGAGAAATTTGTGTTTGAACGCTGAAAAACGTGCATTTTTTCAATGAAATCGACGGTTTGACGGGGAGATTCTGTGCTTTGGAGGAGCCGCGGCGAAGAAGACCACGGAGTCTTAACAAATGCACGTTTTTCAGCGTTCAAACAAAAATTTCTCCCTTAAATTCGATTGTAAAATATTTTTTGATCACACCGTTGGAAAGCTGAGATCCTGGCGCAGTTTTTAGGCTTACCGGCAATTGTTCATCATCTCGAATTATTTGGACATTACAGGCGTTGAAAAACGAAAATTTGTTAAGTTCACTTTTTAAGTTGTTTCATTCCCCGTAAAATTCAACCGAAAAAAATGTATTTGGTATAAAGGTGATAGGAAATTAATTAGGAAGAGCGTTACTCTTTCCAACGGTATCCTCAAATTGTAATTATCGCAGCAAATTAAAGGAGTTATGACCAATTTAATGACATACGGTCAAAATCATGAAAAAAAACTTTACAATAATTGAATCGATGAGAATAAAAACAGTACAAGTCCATTTTTGACGATTGTTGAAAAATGGCTTTTTGTAGGTTGTAACCAGTAGAACTACGCATTGAGCACAAGAGCAGTATGCTAACCACACTCGGTAAGCTTGAACAGAGCCTAAATGAAAATGATTGAGGGAAAAAAACAGTAGGAGTCCATGGACTTATACCACCTGACACCTAATATCTCGATAAGCTGATTGGGGACATGTACTGTTGTCATTCTCACTGATTCAATTGTAAATTCATAATTTCAATTATTGAAATAACTTGGAAAAGAAGCCTCCAAGAAAAACTTTACAATAATTGTAAATTCATAATTTCAATTATTGAAATAACTTGGAAAAGAAGCCTCTAAGAAAATAATTGCTAAGAGACACTTTTTTGTTGCAAATTAGTTGTAGAATCGACCACTAGAAGGAATGAGATCTGTTTTGTAGACACCCTGTATAGCATTCGCCGATTGAATTAAATCATTAACAAACTGAATTAAACTTTTCTAAAACTAATCATCTTGCAATTAGAATTAAACTTTTTGTGAAATACACATTTTCAAGCACATGAATTTTGTGTCATTCAAATCATCGCTTTTCCTGTTGTGATATTTTATTTATTATGCCAACATAATATCGATACCTTGAGGCACAAAGGCACTATGTCCTAAAACGGAGTTTCCATGAAAAACGCAAAAGAAGTTTTAATCAGTGCACAATTCCTTAAATAATGCCTTATTACACATCTTAATTTCTTCAACAAATTTCCAAGCTGTAATCGTCAAGAAGGTCAATAATAGTTTTGTTAAATTTAAGTTTTTCTAGAATTTAAACAAAAAAAATGTGCTTAAAAAAAGCCTTTTTGCTTTAAGGTGTTGATATGATTAACAGGTATACTATATAAATAAACATTTTAAACATTATAATGTGTCGATAATCAGTCTTCTGAAGATTATCCGATCCCTGGGTCTGGAGGACGGTGCAGCAGTACTCCGGATAGAAGAGTGAAGCAAAAACAAAGAATTCTGTCTCAATTAACCATAGAGTACTTCAGACTGCATGAAAAGCGATCCACGAAATTGATAAAAATAAATTTAGTTTGGAAGTTGAAAAAAGAAATTATAATATACAAATAATATAATCCATATAAATATTAATAATTCAAAATGATCAAGTTGAGTTCCTTATAACAGGAGGTGAGTCACTATCACTATTAATTCGACCATCCTTCCTCCGAGCGTTCCACTCAGTAATACTCACTGAACTATTTGCATCGCTGTGGCTCATCTTCACGATGTTCCTCACAAAACCAGAAAAAATAAAAAGAAAAAACCTACAACACTGGTATGACGAGAGTGATGACAGGAAGAAAAGGGTGACGCTACGCAGAGAAGTTCAAAGAAAGTTTGACGATCCACAGGGAAGTTATTGACCGTTCACAGGGGAAGCTCCACAGATAAGGTATTGTTTACGTTTATTGTTTACTTCATGTCCTCTGATCATGTTTAGCATTAATTTGATGAAAGATTTACTTGTAATTGTGAAAGGTTTAGTTCTAATTGTGAAAGGGTTAATTCAGTTTGAGAAAAGTTTGATTTAAAGTTCAAAAAGTTTACTTCTAATTGCGAAAGGTTTAATGCAATACATGAAAAGTTCTCAATGCCTAATGGACATAATATACCAGTCCGTCCAACGATTCTCAACCATGCATTGTACAAAACTTGGGCTATTGGAGTATCAATTGAAAAACCATTAAGGAGTCGAACGTTTCAGCGACAACCCTGTGAAAAACGACTTAAGAAGGTACCTAACACAATTTTAAATATTATAATACCAACCTGATGAGGGTTGAAAGTAACCATGTCGTCTAGGCGGAGAATTTCATTCATTTGTCCAGAAGTTGCTCCGCGGGCTCCAAGGAAGACCATCGCGAGCAGAGAAACAGCGGCGAATGGACTCATCACCAAAGAGCGACTAGAGATCTGACCTGCGGAAATATATTGAACACCTTGATGAGCATATAAATAAGAACGCAGGATGCGACAAATTTCAAGGTTCGTTTTTCCAATTAATTTTTTAAATAATGTTTCCATTCAGGAACTTTTTTCAACCTCCTGTTTTCAACAGCTTTTTTTTCATGCGTTTGACAAAAATGACCAAATTTCACAGCTGAAGTGTCATTTTTTGTTTTTGTACGTCAAAAATTCATTTATTCCTGCAGCAAACGAACAACACCCACAATGATTGAATAATCTTGAATTTCCTATATCCTTGAAGCCTAAATGTTTTTGAACGACTTGGCATCAAATAGAATCGATTCACGCGTTATTTACTTGAAACATTTCCACAGGCAGGGGCGTCTCGTGAGAATATTCGTGAGGCAAACAGCTTGGCCAGTCACAGAGGAATAAACAATAATGAAATTCCGCTGCAAATTATTACACAAAGGTTTATTATTTTTATGAAGATAAAGCGTCAGCTTTACCCTCGTCACTTCCTGCCAATCATGTTTTTGCTACAAAATGTTGTTTATTTAGATGAAATAAACCCTTCACACTCCATTTGAAGAAATAAAGAATTCCTTGGTTTAGAAATTTGATTACAGGTTGATTAAGGAAGCAAAACATGTACAACCCAAAGAAACAAACATCGATCGCATTTTGGTCAGCTAAAATTTTTAAGGTGATAATGCCTCTTTTACGATTCACACTCGTGTTTCTCATTTATCGTAAGTTCAACCTTCAAGTTCTCATGGAGAGCTGATAGTTTATCCTCTGGGTGGGTTGATTCGATTCTAAAAATTCAATGGTACCTATCTCAAATTGGTGAAAAAACAATACTCTCATAACGAGAGTTTTCAAGAGAGGGGGCCTTAAGAAGTTACAGCCCTAATGTTTCACCGCTCAGAAGTGACTGACAAAACCTTTGGGGCACAAGTAAACCCCAAATGGAGCTCTTATACCAAATTTCATCAAAATCGGTCCATGATGATTGAGGAAAGTTCCGCAGACGGACGGATTTTTTAATATTCGATTTTCAAAATATACGTAGTAGCTACAACCTCAAAAGTAAACCATCAACAGTATTATGCAATTATTTCCAAGTAGGTACCTATCAACAAGAAAAACGATTAGGTACAGTGAAATGTACAGTAAAATCGGGAACGGGACACCAGTCAGCGCCAGGCAGCCGCTATTTGCGGTGGCGAAAAAACTAAGTTTTCCTTCCTTGAGATAATGTGGTTGGATGGATATGTTATGTCTTGCCATGCATGGGTTAATTAGTATCCATGGCGCATCTTCTCTGCTTTCAAGGTTATGAAACAGTTCTCCGATTGTTTGCAACAGCTGATAGCGTGGTAGTGGGGGTATGGCAATACTAGACCCCGCTGACCCCCGCCAATCGTCGCCTCTCACTCTAAACAGTCCCGAAAAATTCATTTTTTTGAACTGCTTGCCTTGCATCGCTTTGCCCCGCGCTAGTTCGCTTATCATCTGCAATCATTTACATTACCGACCTCTCCAAGTCTATGGTGTGTTGCGGGCTAGTATCCAAGGCAAAATACGTACTTTCTTATTCCATTCTCCTATTTCATCTAATTTACTTGGTAATAATGAAAAAGTACCTAAATTATATTACAATTTTCCCAAATTGGCTATTATATTACTTGCAAAAAATGGGAATATAGGAGAATCTCAACAAAAATTAATTTATTCATTTTGCTTATTTTTAGTAAGGCAAACAGTGTTTGCTATGTTTGCCTGGAGGAGGCGCCACTGTCCACAGGATGCATTTGGGCAGACATCTTGAGGGCCCTTGCAAACACGCTTGTACCGTGTGCTTCAACTACCTTTCTGATCGGTGTATTCTCTATGAAACACATATAATAACAGAAGATAACATCAGGGGCGGCACAAGGATATATCCTTGGCGCCAACCTGTGGAACATTAAGGGAGTCTCAGTAGGTCACCGTTCCTTTCTCGTTCCTGGTTAGTACAATCTTTTACGAACCGGCGCTCAAAGTTTGGGAAGTTGTACCTAAATTTTAAATCCTTGAAAATGTCAAATTTAGGTACAACTTCGTAAACTTTGAGAGCCGGTTCGTAAGAAATTAGACTGACCTAGAAAGAGGAAGGAACAGCGACCGACTGAGACCCCTCAACTACGATGATATCCTACTTACAGAAATTCCTGCTGGCATTTCCCTAGTGCGTACGCTAATGATTCAGTGGCTGTGATTACAGCACGAATGATGGAGGGACTGTAAGTAAAGTAAAGTAAGTAACCAACCATTTCAGGTTGGATTTTCGTCCGACTGCCATTCCTGGCGTCGCAGACGTCATCAGCTCTATTCTTAAGGAAAGATCAGAATTTGTTCTGATGATTTCGCTCATGGCTTCCCATTGGCCTCACCGCCCTGGGTTGGGACAAGGGGGGCGATGAGAGCCGCGGCTGCCGAAAAACGCACGCAGCCGGCGATGAGATTTGAACCCACGATCCCCGCAGAGGTCGGTCCAAAGTCCACCGCCAAACAACCGGCCGTAGCCGCACCGCTGTCCCTTTTTTTTGTCATCCTTGCGCGGGGGCCATGCTAATCTTCTCTGTATCGTTCCAATTTTAGTATATGTACCGCCGAAGCGAGTACCGATGGAGGGACTGCAGCTTCTGTTGAATCAAAGTGAAGAGTGGTGGAATGGATGGAGTCTCCGCTCTCTCTCATTGGCAATCCAAAAGATAGAGGTCATCCAAGAGACAACCAAGAGAAACCTCAAAATAAATCAAAGAGACATTTTGGATTGGATGAATTAAATGTTTTTATTTTGTTGAATTTGCATTGTTCTGACTACCTGCATTGTTTTCAATGCTCTAAATTTCAGAGGTGCCTCGTAACTTATATGATGTCAACAGTTTTTCTTACATAGGGTACACTACATCCTACGAGATATTCTTCCATTTCCCCCTCTATTTTTTATTCTTCTAGATCTACAATTTTTCTTGATCCACCTCAGCTGGTGTGAAATTCATCCATCTTCTGGGAGGTTCTTGTTCTCACACTCTCGGACTGTTAGAATGAAAGTATCATAAGTTGAGTACTAATAGGAGTGAAACGGGTAGAAGAATAACAGAAAATCGTTAACCTTTTTCACCTTTGGAGGTGAGGGCGGTCCAGAGGCGGAAAGCCAGTTCGTTGCAGAGATCGGCGAATCGGCGGACGTCCTCAGCCAGGAAGGCGGTGGAAGCTTCCGCCCCCATCGACTCGTAAGGGGCGGGGTGGAGGTCGATGGCTGGAGGCGGAGTCACCTCGTTGGAGTAGGAAGGTCTCTTCAGGGCTGGAGGCGGCACTTTGGGTTCCTGAAAGTAAAACAAAAATGAAACTTCTTTTCGTTCTCTACTAGGAATGACATTTACAAAAATAATAATGTATGGGTAATTTAAATTCTTAACTGTAAGTGTATAATGGGTATTTCAGTCAATTTTTTTTTTCAAAAGAGTACGGCTCAGGAATAACGGTAATTGGGTCTGTTCGTCGAGAAAATGTTTTTAAAAATCAGAGAAGCTAAGGAAAGTTGAAGATTTGAATGGTGTGACGTAGCTGGCCAACTGTCTTTGAAAAAAGTATCCATGCACAGAAACCCTTGGAGGACCCAAGGACCGTAGTCCGCGGCGTAGTCCTTGCCTAGTGTGTGTGCATTTATAGCGGCCCGCCTTTTTTTCAAACGTGCGATCTCTTTAATTAATTTTTCTACCACATGTTATAGTATCATTGGGCTTAAAGTTGTAGTAAATAGGTTTTCAAGGGTGCTGAATCCAAATTTGAGGTCAAAAACCTGAATTTCCGACCCACCGAAATACCCCATTGTGTTATGTCTACGTGTCGTGCGATGGGTGCGAGAAACTCGGCGTCCTTCGTCATCCACGGTGCGAGGGTAGTTTGTACCTCTACCTGGAGGGCCTTTATCCAGGAGGCCTTTGTAAGGTCTTGTGGCATCAGGTCCCTCAGTTGATGTCTCATTTTTCGAAGAAGCTGAGAAGGCTTCTGGTCCCCCAGGTGTTGTTGTTGGGTGAGGGCTGTGATCCGTTGATGACGAGAGGGCTCGAAGATTTCGATGAGCCTGTTCTTGAGGTCGTCGTAAGGTGTGACGAGTTGAGCTGCTGTGAGGTCTGCCGTTTGAACTGCGACATCGTAGGGAAGCAGAGGGAGCGTCCGGGTGAATCTGGCCCTTTGAGTGTTGAAGTGCGCGCCGGTGTATGCTGCGTCGAGTTGAAGGAACCAGAGGAGAGGATCATCCCTGTAGAACGGTGGTAGTGTCAAGGGGATTGACGCTTCGGCGGAGGTGCAGGGACTGCGTTGTCGTTCATCTCTTGTCGAATAGGAAGTTAAAAACGTGCGGGGTCACCATTGTTATGTCTGCGTGTCGTCGAGTGGAGGAGATGACCTTCTCGATGCGGTGTTTTGTGTTTTCTTAAACCCCTACTCAAACGAAGAGAGAAAAGTCCCTATCCTAGCAACTGCACTGTCGCACTGGCGGCTTTCAGCCCGACTGATGTGCGGAGTGCAGGGAAATCAGGCTAGCCCAGCAACCCCGGCATTTCATCAGAAACCGACCGTCGGGAGATTTACCTGAGCCTAGTACTTCAAGGAGATCCTTATCGGAGGAGAAGGTAGAGAGCAAAATGAGTAAGACGACTGACTGGACTAGATTGTATACTGGAGCATCCCTGAGTGAGCTTGTGTACTCAGAGAGATTAGTTGAGGGAGAGAGAGATGGAAGGGTGACGTCATGTTGACGTGTTCTCCCCATACCTCGTCCCTCCCTTGTGGGTGGTGACTCACTCAGGGATCCTGTTGTACTTCTTTATTTAAGAACTATTTGATTGTTGAAATGTGGGTCATAACAAATTGTAAATCATGATTGAAAATAGGAACTCGTGTGTTTCATCGTTTCTAATACAGCCTGATAAAAAATGAAAAAAAAAAAATTTAGGACAAAGTCTGGCAGGCCCACCCACCATGGCGGCTCCCGGGCCCGCCTCCTATCACTATGAGACAGCCCTAAAGTGTTTATACATTTAAAAAAAACGCCAGGCGAGCCGACCAGACCACCCGACCGGAAGCCACCAACTTTAGGACTACAAATACATTGATACAAAAATAAAATGAATAATTAATCTTGGGAGTAACAATATTTAACAACTTAAGCTTAAATCACACCTATATCACAGTTGGTAAAAAATATCACAGGCTGGAGTAAAAAATAGCGAAATAATCACAAAACATCACTCAAGTATCACAGTCAGTATAATAAGAGAAATTGTTGATGTTACCAAGAGTACTTTTACTAAAATTCTTCTGCTGCACGATGAGATCTTCTTTTCTATTTATGTCAAAATTTATCAATAATTAAACAGGACTATTCAATTATAAAACGTAATTACAGAAGTCTATCTTATGAGTACCGTCGATTTTATATGTAGCTGCCCCCGCAGATAGTCTAGACCTATCCCGAGTAGGGATCATCATGCCATGCACCCTGGAAGAAGAGTGTGAGGACCCTGGGTTCTCCCTAGATGCTTCTTTTAGGTTGGCTGTTCAACACATCGAAAAACTGAAGAGGGCGTGTCATTCTGTACCACAGGTACTCCCGACAGAACAACTACTCTTTATCTAACTTACTACTCTCGAAGTAAGATTATTGTTGAACTACTTGAATAAGCCACTGGGTGGCAGCACCTTTCAGGCCCTTACTCAACAAAGCTAAAGTTCACCGCTTTTCTTTCATGTAAACACATCAACTGGGATCATGCGTACGTGCGAGGCTCTGCAGGTAGATGGGCGACACAGAACATAGACGGGAGGGGGGTTCTTCATCGAAAACTCCTTGCAATAAACACATCTGTTTACGAGCGAATTCTTTCCACGATCCAATATTTTGGGGTTGAGATTCATCTTGAAATAATTCACGATTGTGATGATTTTCCTCATACCTTTTCGTTGAACTTGACAGAAAAAATTGCTGCATTTGTCTATTGTGAAGCTCTTGAGATCGAATCCCAACTTCTGATGATGGAGATGGGATAACTCTTATTCCATTCTCCGGTATTTCCTCTTCTTCCAGTTGGTTGTCAGGATCATAAATCACTCGCGTATAAAGAAACAACTGTATTCTACAATAACTTGGTTCAAAACGGATTATAAATCGATTACATAGCTCTATACCATCAAACTCCCCTTGCAGTCAGTTCACTGGCCCGTCCTGAACCCGACTGACGATTGAAGAAGTATCTAGGGAGAACCCAGGTTCCTCACACTCTTCTTCCAGGGTGCTTGGCATGGAGATCCCTACTCAGGATAGGTCTAGACTATCTGTGGGGGCGGCTACAAACATAATGGATTGGTAGTTAGTCATCTATGCGAGGCTCCACATGACTTTCCATACTGTGAAAACAGGGCAACGGTCTGTTGTATAAGAAATTTTCTCCCCTTTGAATGGTTTTTTGGAGACCTGAGAAAATGGAAATTGTTGACTACCTTGAAAAACGTCATCATATTCATAACCCGATGTATAGTAGATAATTTCGAAACATCCGAAGTCCCAACCACAAAGCCCTTGAAAATCCTATCGTCCGGATGAAAAATGTAGAAATTATGGCTGTTACAAAGGTTTTATGTTAAGGCATGCGGAAGAATCCGTGTTCTTCGTTGACGGGTGATTTACAACAAAAAAGTCTGCCAAGTGGGTGTGGCACATAGCTTCCTCGTATCCATAACCCGATTGTATAGATGATGCGATGCATAGTAGTTAATCTCAAAACACCAATCTCTAAGTACCTTGCACTCCCCTCATAGGGGACCATCTACACCTAATCTGGACAGTCCTAGAAAATGTCATCAAATTCGGATGAAAAATTAAGTGAGTAGATGTATGTGATTGGATCAAAAAAATGCTTAGCCTCGGCTGAAATTCGAACCCGTGACCCCTGGGGGACGAGTTAATGCTTTACCCTCTGAGCTATGGAGGCCTAGTGATGCAATGGATAGGTTTTGAGATTCTCACGGGGGACCATCCCTCTATGAATGAATCCGTCTATGAAAAACCATTCACTATGATTATATCATAGGGTACCATCTAAATACTAATCTGTAACATCCCTGAAAATTTCATTGAAATGGGATGGAAAATGTAGAAATTATGGCCGTTACAAGGAAATTCACGTTTGCGCATACGCAGTCGCTTCAATTTGTCCGGGGATAATGATTTTCATAGGGGACCGTCTACACACCAACCCGAACAATCCCTAAAAATTTCATAGACATCTGACAATAACTTCGTATAGTTATGCGCGTTACAAGGAATTCATGACAGACAGACAGACACGGAACCAAAATTGTTCAGAAAGGTCTAAAACGCAAAACGCGAGTGAAAATTTTGATTTTGGAGAACTTTTGACATTTTATGTCTTTACTATGGCACATAAATGAAAAATCGTCACGCGGGGAGCGTTATGAGGGGAGCGTTACGAGGGGAGCGTTACGCGGAAATTTCTGATGATTTTCACGTACAACCAATCGTTCCTAGGGAAAACTAACTTCCTCATTTTCCACCCCACAAAAATCGTTCACCACTCATTGGAAAGCTCTCAATTTATTAAACATAAGACATAAAATGTCTCTCGTGGTTGCGTACTTGTACAAAAGCTGTATCCACCGTTTGTGTTTTTTTACATTTTTTTTTCGTCCTTGAAAAGTGAAAACAAAGCTTCCACTACCTTGGTAGACTCGGAAGCAAAAGTTGTGTAATAATTTGCAGTGTTTTCAAAGAGGGTTTTCTGGTAGAATAAAGAACAAATTGAAGTGATTGGTGGTACCTGCATGGGAACAGGGATCTTGGCGGATGGTGGTGGGGGAGGAGGCGAAGGGGGCGTCGACGGTCCTTTTTCCGTCAATTTGATCTGCTCCATCATCATAGTTGTTCCTTCCGTGCTCACTGATTGTACCTGAGAACAATTATTAATCAATTTTCGCTACGTATAACTCATTTTACGCTTCAGCTTGGAACATATCGCACCCTTGCTTCAAAAGTGCCACAACTCACAAATTGGGTTTTTTGAGTTATGGCCACCATTCAACTCAGTTTTCATGCCTGTATCAATCACCTAAAGCGCCAGATGATGCACTTCTAAACCAGTCGCCTGGTAGCAGTAGTGTCGTTGTTCATGTTACAACGATGGCTAGTGACCCTATGAGAAAAGTGCCACATCTTCAGTTGTGACTTGACCTTCGTAGAGGACGTTTCGTTCAATAGTGCAATATTTCGAGTTGTGGCGTTTTTCGTGATTCAACTGGTGGTGATATTTCAAATTATTTCGTTTTGGGGCAGTCTAGAAGATTGATCGTCGTTATGTTCTAGTTCCTATTTTGAATTATGGCATTTTTGAAGATCAAGTTCTTCGCAATTGTTGGTTAGAACTCTAAATGTGACTGTTTTGATGTTTCAAATGAGGAAAAGCGACAATATGGGGGAGTAGTCGGGGTTCTGTTTTTGTTAAAATTGCTTTAGCCAATTGCAATGAGGAACTGTCATCGAATATTTCGCCTAGTAGCTGTGAGGTCCAGAGTAATACTGAGTCTTGCGGTTGTGAACAAGTCAATGTCGAAGATACATCAACTGTCCCAAATTCGACCCTCGTCGTCACTACTTCATCTCAGCCTGAAGAAGAAGTGGAAAAGTGCAATAATATTCAAGGAAGCAATGAGGAAAGAAATCATGAACTTGGTAAGTTGCCTTCCAAAATTTTCTCTAAGTGTGATGAGCGCACAGAAAGTAGCTGTTTGCAAGGTGGAGTTGAAGTGCAAACAGTATTGCCTGAGAGTTCTCAAATCCTCTCTCAGCACTCTGCTGAAAAAGTGTTAAGTGTATCAGAACGAAATGATACTAATTATTCACATCATCACTATGTAGCCTCGTATGATTCCACAAATCCTACTTCTCTGCGACTGACCAGATTGACTGACAATGTGCCTTTTACTTCCAGTAGTGAAAGTAGTGATGTAGACGACTCAGATGCTGACCCAAATTTCAGTGATGCAATACCTAGTGAGAGTGAAAGTAGTAGCAGCAACAGCACTTCTCCAGAAAGCTCACCAACAAGGAAGAAAGGAAAAAAGAGAGTGCAAAATCCTGAAAATTGGTGTACTAAAAAAGCTAAATTGCATCGAAATTCTGGAAAACCTTACGTTTCTTCTTCAAAAACAAAAAAGCGGTTCTCCTCAAGGAAAGTAGGTTCACCATGTGGAGAAAAAAGCCGATTGGGCTGCAGTGGGAAAACCGACAACGAGACTCGAGTTGGGATTTTTTCCAGCTACTGGAACCTTATTATTTTTCGGTGAATCAGCAGCGTATCAGGGTGTGTAAAACGTTTTTCATGTCGACGCTTGATATTAATGACAGACCTATCCGCACAGCGTTTGCTAAGAAGACTGACTCAGGATTTGTGGAACCTGACAAGAGAGGCAAGCATGGTAACCAGCCAAAGGTTGCAACTGAAATAAAGGAAAGTGTGAGAAAATTCATCAATGCCATGAGATTCCCAGAGTGGAATCTCATTATTTGAGAGCTCAAACTAGTCGTGAGTTTATTGAGGGTGGTAAAAGTTTGGCAGACTTATACCGTGACTACAAAGATGATCAAGAAAGACAGCAGCTACCATTTGCGAATTCTGTTATGTTTAACCGGATATTTAATGGCGAATTTAATATATCATTTTTTAAGCCCCGGAAAGATCTTTGCGACCTTTGTGAATCGTTCAAAAACGCAACCGAAGAAGAAAAGCAGCAGTTGATGGATCGTTTCAACACCCATCATAGAGAAAAAGAACTTTCTCGCAAAGAAAAAGAAATGGACAAAAATAATCATTCTAATGGCGTTCATGTAGCAGTTTATGACCTGCAAGCATTGATGCCAGCACCAAGAGGTTTGGTGTCATCGTTTTACTACAAAAGTAAATTGAACTTCTTCAACTTCACCATTAGCGATTTGAGCGCCAAGAATGTCCAGTGTTACTTCTGGTTGATTCTAAAATTCATGTTCGAGATGTCGCAAATAAAAATCTAACTGTCTTTCGAGTCATCAAAAGTGTCACATGTTAAAAAAAACTAACAACAAAAGTGTCACAACTCAAAATAAAAACGACTCATTGACCATTTCCAGACGTCAAAAGAGCCACAACTCAAAAAAATGGAATTTTTACTTAAAAACTTGGAAAATTTGTTAGAATCACAATATGACCCAGCATTATAAACATAGATCATAGATTTGCATAGTTGCATCACAATATCAACTCAAAATCACGTGCGCGGCCGAGAACATGTTTTTCCTGTTTCCTGAAAAATTGAGTTTTTTGAGATGTGGCACTTTTGAAGCAAGGGTGCGTTATATTATAACGAATAAACTCCATTCGGTTTTCTCATGTAAAAGAAGCCGATTGTGATTCACTATCGTGTTACCGACAATGTTTGTGGTGAATCATGAGAACATAATCTTGATGATCAATTTGTTTAACGTAGGTAATAAACGTAATTTTATCTTATTTTATACTACACCCCGGTTAACCCTTAACTGCACACAATTTCCGATTTTCTCGAAAAAAAAAAGAATTTCATGTATTTTGGCCCCCTGAAAACGAAAGTGACAAGGAAAAGTCCCTAAATTACATAGTTTGACCGATAATCCCTAATTTATGCCCTTATCATGTATGATAGAACGTGGTTAAGCAGCCGAGACGATGATTTCATGTGATATAATGCGAGTAAAATGGTTGAAAGAAATACGTATGACCAAATAGGTTTTCTCGCATAATGAATGCTATTTAAAAATCACATTTATAATGCTATAAGAAAGCATAAATGCTCATTTGGAGTTTCTATCACCTATTTAGAAACTTAGTTGGATTATGGACAAAAATCTAGTGATATAAGACATATGACATTTTTTCAAAGCATTTATTATGATAATTTGTACGTATGTAATTTTAAAAAAAGGCCTGCAGGCAGCAATAAATTTTCCTCTTATCATTGGCCAGACTATAGACAAGAATAGTTGAAGACTAAACAATAAGTAGACAATTTTTGACAAGGTGGCTTCGGCTTCATGTGACATCTCCACTTCTTCTGACAGCCCCATGACGATTTCTTGAAATTCATTTAGCAGAGAAGGGTCCATAATGAATATGTTGGCAAAAAGTCATCAGGCTGGTCTAACTCAACATTATCATAATCCAATTCATCCACATCTAATAAATCACCTTCTCTTCCAATTGGCATTTCAAGGAATTTTTGTAGTTCATCATTATGCCATACTAGCTGAAAAGCCTACTAAAAGCAGGCAAAAACGATTACTCCGACTCTCCCCGCCACCCACTCCCTCCGATTCCTCAGACTCTCCCTACTCCCACGACCACTCTAACTCCTCGCAATCGGCGACATGCATACATACATGCATGTACATACGGTTGGGGTTTTATGTAATTAGATTCTTTTGGTTCCATCTCTGTCCACATAAGTGAAGTGGTTAGGAACCATTTCTGAAATATAGTAGGGATGCCTAATGTGAAATTTATGCTGACGTCAAATAAAATTTATAAAATCATCAAAAACATAAAATAAAATTATATTTAAAAAACATCATGTGCAGCAAGTGGCTTATATCACGTTTGAAAGAGATGGTAATGCAGTGGAGAAGTCCACGTTCTATCATATATGAAATTCCCCTAGGTCCTCCTCCTTCACGTTCTATCATATGAGATATCAAAGCAAAAGCGCAGTTTCCATAAACACTGGAAACTTGATCGATTAGTTCTTTTCATATTTCATTTCTACATATCTTGAGACAGCACGCAGTATTTTTTCAGCCTAAAATCTTCAAAAATGTTGTTGTAAGAGGCACAGCGAAACAACACTTCTCACGCGTGTTGTCAACTCGTGATTTCTGCTGATTTGAAAGAGGTTATAACCTTACAGGAGGGGTTATGAGTTGACTAAAGTAAAAATACCACAAAGAGCTCGAGAAGACCACCAGAATGCTCTTGAGCCTCGTTTAAAGTTCCATATCATACATGATAGCTGGTGCAGTTAAGGGTTAAAGTTTCTGCTCCCAGTGCTCATGCTCTCGCTCTCGTCTCAATTCAATGATTCTCCATCTCAAGCAATTCAAAAGGATTTTTACAACGGATGATACGAAAACAACTAAACACTGATACTTGAGAATATGATTTATATTGTTTTTCATTATTTTGTATTTTTGCAATTTAACAACAGAAATGTACAATTATTTACTATCCAGCAATTGTGATCCACACTGCATATTTATTCATAAATTCAACAAATTTCTGTCACGGAGGAAATTCAGGATCTTATTTAGTGAAATCTCGTCTTTGCTTCTCCTTCTTGAAATTGCCTAATTGTATTATTGCATAATCTTGAATGATTATGATACGAGAGGAGCTCGCTATTGAATACGAATAGTTTAAGACTAAAAAATTGTCAGAATGCTTCGAATTATTGGGCAGTAATATTTTAAAAGACTTTGCCAGTAAACTTCCGCTCCTTACATTATAGAAAATTTCGATTAAGAGCTAAGAGTTTCTTTGCTGAAAAAAATGTTTTTATTCTTTTGAAGACTTTATTGCTGCTGATAAAAGTGAAATATAAATTCCAGGTTCTACATTTTGGTTTATTATTTTCAATAATGAACCTTTGGAATCGACCAAGAAAATTTTTTTCTAACAACCCCTCAAAATTTGTTGGTTTACGTTTCAAGGTACGTAGAATCCAAAAATCGAATAAAAATGTGGCCGTCCGTCCGCCGTCCGCGGCATTTTCCCCACTTAGCATTGACCGATTTTGATGAAATTTGGTATGTAGGCTCCATTTGGGGTCTAGTTGTGCCCTGAAGATTTTGGTTGACGTAGGTTACTTCTAAGGGGGGAATTCATAGTCCTCACTTAGT
This sequence comes from Apolygus lucorum, assembly GCA_009739505.2. Taxonomy (NCBI): domain Eukaryota; kingdom Metazoa; phylum Arthropoda; class Insecta; order Hemiptera; family Miridae; genus Apolygus; species Apolygus lucorum. The sequence continues at coordinate 3,347,545 of CM019173.2, read as the reverse complement.
TGAAAGGAAATGCTCAAGCCAATGCTTGAGGAGGCGACGGCCACTTGGGCTATTCATAATCAACGAATAAGGAAATGCTCAAGCAAGCGCTTGAGCGTTTCCTTGAGCCCGTATTCATTAACAGTAAGTAAAGTAATTTCTTGACTTTCGGGCCCACTTAAGGGGAAAAAACCAAGGTAGCTCGATAGCTACCTTGAGCATTTCCTTGTTTGCAAATTATCATCTTTTTCTGTTTTATCATCGTGTATTTCATCAAAACTTTCAGCTCATTGTCTCACTTCTGTTGTCACAGCTCTGCTATTTAAATGTGCTAATATTTTGTTGAAAAAATCTAATGAAAATTCGAAGCAAAATCGCAAAATTAGCAGAACTTGGAGGTGACAAGCGAATGCAATCGTGGGTCCAACATTTTTCATAGGTACCGCATACTTGACACTGGCCACAAGGCCAGACGGGAATACCTCAACTCGCGAATGGAAAATAATTAACCAAAATAAGTACGTAGAAGTATATTACAATTATGTGAGTACGTAAATTAACCAAAATGTCATCAATAACTACTTATACAGGATGTTCCATGTTATGGACCGAAAAAATCGAGAAAGGATCGAAAAAATAAGGTTTGAAATTTCGATTTTCACGAGGGTGAATCGCAAAAGAGTTAAATAATCTCCGTTCTGCAAATAATCTCCGTTCAAATGTTAGCTGACAGAAATACGATCGATGTTTTTCTTCAAGTTGGATGGTGGTAATAATGGCAAAGCTGTGTTCTTTGCAGACGAGTGATCTATATAGAAAAATAATAAACCTTTGTGTAATAATTTGCAGCGTTTATTATATGTTTGTCAAATGTATTTTATTATGTATGAAAAATAGCAGAGGAATATTTATTAAAAGTACTCTGACTATTTGTTTGTCGTTTCTGTGTGTTTTTTATATATTCTATGTTCAAATTGTTGTTTTTTTATTTTTTATTAAGGTTGACTTGGGTATCTCCACGTGCAAAAAAGACTTTCACGTTTCAGTAATATGGTACGAATGGATTTTTGTCTCGAATGAACGTTTTCATCGCCGTTACCCAGTAGCTAAAATATTGTTAACATTCTACTTTCAAACTTGTTAATAAACAATTTTTAACAAATTTAATTAATAAAAATAAAGATTAAATATTAGTTATAGGATTTTGCTCAGAAAATAAGAGTTTTTATAAACTATAGCATTTCCGAATTGAGTTAAACTTTTTCCATTTAGATTTAGTTCTTTTCCATTTAGGTTTAAACCTTTTCCACTTAGGTTTAGACCTTTTCCATTTAGATTTAAACCTTTTCCATTTGGATTTAGACCTTTTCTATTTAGATTTAAACCTTTTCCATTTAGATTTAAACCTTTTCCATTTAGATTTAAACCTTTTCCATTTGGATTTAGACCTTTTCTATTTAGATTTAAACCTTTTCCATTTAGATTTAAACCTTTTCCATTTGGATTTAGACCTTTTCTATTTAGATTTGAACCTTTTCCATTTAGATTTAAACCTTTTACATTTAGATTTAAACCTTTTCCATTTAGATATAAACCTTTTCCATTTGGATTTAAACTCCATCAAAACGTCAGTTGTTATCCCCATCATAGTAAGTAAGTAATATTATTCTCATTTGCATAGCGCCATAAACATTCTGTTCCACTTCAGATGTGATGAAAGAAAAATACTGTACTTAATTTATAACTTCCGTTCATGAGAAATTCTTGTGTTCAAAAAACATGTGCTCATTATTATATATATTACATTTCTGTGCATAAAAAAACACTTGCATGATTTAATTTTCAAGTTGTGTTATAATAACGTCGGGTTAGAGGTAAATTCATTTTGTGCGAAAATCAAATTAAAATTTCAAAAGTTAGTTTGGTAAATATGATAACAAATTATTTTCTTAGGTTGGATACATAGTTTGATGATATTGATCACCAATAATAACAACAGTTAAATAATCATAATATTCTGCATTTGATTTTCCCACGTGTTGAATTTGTGACTTGGGTACTTTTACCTCTAACTCCACGATAATTTCCTGAGTTTAAATCCAAATGGAAAAGGTTTAAATCCAAATGGAAAAGGTTTAAATCTAAATGGAAAAGGTTTAAATCTAAATGGAAAAGGTTTAAATCCAAATGGAAAAGGTTTAAATCTAAATGGAAAAGGTCTAAACCTAAATGGAAAAAGTTTAACTCAATTCGGAAATGCTATATATTCGGAACATCCCGAATTTATTTTAATGTCGAACATTAAAAATTAGACCTACCAGGGATTGAGACTCTTGTGGCTGTTCGTCACTGTCTGGATTCAATTTACTTTCTTTAATGGGTTTGTGCTTGAGAGGTTGTACTGGAGGCGTCACTCCGTCCTTCTTCGCTGCTACTTTTTTCTGCTCAGCCATCACAGGAACAACCTTTTTTACATCTGAAGCCTGGAAGTACAAATCAAAAAAGATTGACATAGATTTCAATTGGAATTTGTATTCCAATTCATGCTCTCATTATCGGTAGACTAAGAGTCTGTTCGGAGAGGCAGTCCGGAACCAGTTCGAAACCGAACCAGAACTGAAAAGGGGAGGGGATAGAGGCCAATGGACTCCTCCGGGCTCCTCTGAACCATTCAGGACTGCCTCTCCGAACTGACCATAGGTTAGCGTGCTTACTATCAACAAGTTATCACTATTAGCCAGCCTTTCCTGCAGCCTTTTGTTTGAAGCGTTGAAGCTGCAATGAATCCATTAGTGGAACACGAGAGTAAGTATGAGTCCTTTTAACATAATGGTGGAGCTCCCCCCCACCTCGTGTGGGACTTATCGTCACCCTCCCGCTGGACACTTTTCGAGTAGTTAGTCCAAGGCTAGAGCATGTCCCATGCTAAGATCTACTTACCCAATACCCAACTTGCATCGGCTATCAAACGACAACAGCTAGACCAATACTATTGAAAAACTACCAATACTATCGATAGTTCAGTACCACTAGGAAGAGGTCTTTGTGGCTAAGAACCCTCTGTCAGTGTTTTGGCTTGAGTTCAAAGGCTTATAGGTTAGAGAGTTCATCTAGTAGATTCGGTTTAGATACGGCGCCATATTGGATACGTCCCACCGTATCTAGAATTCACTTGCAAATCTCAACTATGCAGGGTGGTATCAGAAGACATGGCAATTGAAGAAGAATTTACCAGTATAGTCGTGGGGATGGGCGGAGAGGATGTCGTCGAAGTCACGTCGGCCACCGTCGTCGAAATCGTCGTCGTCTTCCAAGAGTCGTCGTCTCGACGCGTGCTCACTCTGTCGCGCTCATCTGGTTCCTCTCTAAAGGCAGGTCCGTCGTTTACCGTCGTCTCTGCTCTTGTGGTTGCTGTCAGCTGAAGCAAGTTGTACTCAGACAGATAAATAAAGTAAATATAAGTCGGAATTGGCATATACATAACATGGAGGGAGGAAATGAAAAATTAATAAGATGGCCTCACATTTAAGACGTGGGTTTTGAGGGTTGGCCATGATGAAAAACTAGGTTTGTTCCAGCAGGGCCAACCGCGGTCGACCGCGGTTAGCCCAAAAACCACAGCCTTATAGATCGCAGTTGTGTGACCATCACCGTGGTTCAACCACTGCTGGAACACTCAACAGCTAGTTGGTCGAAAATCGCGTTACTTCTGAGTATGTGTGACTTCAGGTTTCCATACCTGTTTATCATCGAATAGGATGCATAATGAATAAAATACCTTTTTCTCATTGCTGTAATCATTTAAAATTCCTAAAAACTGTTTCTTTGATGAGGATGGAAAAAAAAATATTGTACAGATCCAAAGCAAGCAAGGTCGGAGAGTTACACCTTTCTACTCAATAAAAACATCAAATTTCTAGCTGATTGATGTTTTTATTGAATAGACACAGATAGTTGTGTTGATAGTTGTTTTTATTGTTTTTTGTTTTACTTCATCCTCACTACCATATCTACGAATAATGCTTTGGTATTTTATGTACGAAAAACGAAGGTTTTCTTCGAAAAATCCACTCTCTAGCACTCAGAATTATTCGGAAGTATCACCATTGGATTCAGCGTGAAAAATTACATAGGAAATGATACTAAACTCGTCAAGTCATCTTGAGATCGAGAGTGACCATACACCGCGATTTTTTGTAAAACACGTTTTCTTGCATTCAAACTCGATTTAGGTACTCTTCCAATTTGAATTTAAAACTTGATATACCGTTGGAAAGCTGACAATTTAAGCATATTTTTTCTGAAGAGCGCCCATCGAAATGGACAGGCGTTCAAAGTAAAAACTTCAATTTAAAAAGAATCATATTTCGAAAAAAAATTGAATTTTACTTTTTGACTTGATTTTTTAGGAATGATTTAATTCCAAAATATTTTGGTTTTACATTAAGCAGCTTGGAAATTTAACGCTCTTCCCAACGATATCCTAAAATTTGAATTTGTTTGGTAAATAACAGGAATTATGGCAATTTTAATGACGTAAAGTCGAAAACGCGAAAAAAAACTTCGAAGTGAAAAAAAGGCATTTTGAGTGAGTTAAGAAAAAATTGCCGGGAGCAATTTTTGTAGCAAATTACTTGTACAATCGATCCTTGAAGTTTGGTCCATCCAAATGGTAGACACCCTGTATAGGTATGATGTAATAGAAAAGTCACAATTTTAATGCAAATTTATCTTCACGAGGGCGTAAAGAGATTTCAAGGTTTCCTTTGTGAGAGCGAGAAATTTGAGGACATTGGGTTGAAGCTTCACACGTTTCTGAAAAAAGTTCTTTCAACAGGAGGGTGAAAAAATCCATTACTTAACACATCTACTGTCCAATTTGTACCTATCTCTGATGACTATAAACTCTCAACCAAAACACCTAGGGAGGTCCTTCCACTGCGGAGCTCGTTTTAAAATGAGAAGGTTAAGGTGGAGGTTTCTTTAGTGTGAGGTTTCCAATCTTGACCGCTCGCGACCGCACTCCTCAAAGCGGTCGGGTTTGGGTCGACCGTGGTCGACCGCGGTCGAGTTGCTGGAACAGTGGTTCAACCGCAAAGTTGGGCAGATTGTCGTGCTGGAACAGTGGTAAGTCGTAATGCGCATGCGCCGGTCGACTACGGTCGACCACGGTCGTCTTGCTGGATCAAACCTACTGTTATCCAGGCTGACGTTTCGATGTAGTTGTACACCACCCTCAGGGATTAGTACGGATGACTGGCCCTCATGAAAGGAGCATGTTGAAGCACTTGAGCTTCTGATGATGACATCAATAATTTGATACAGAGAAAAGAAATCAAGTGAGAGCCATTTGTCAGAGATTGGTGTACAAATCATCAAAATGTCGGCCTCGTGAACCGTTTTTCATACTGAACAGCCCTCAAGAACTCACCAACTATCACTATACCAGTGGCCGAGAACCCCAATATAACTCATAATTAAGTACCGTGGACTGGGGTGATTCTGATATGCTGAGGTGATACTGATCAACAAGCCTTTTTTTTATTTGCATGCGATTGCAGCGCTCCACACAGTCCTAAATGGAAAGTTAGGTGGTGTTATGTGTAGAGATGGGTCGCTCATTAAAGATCCGGCTCTTTGAGCCGGCTCTTTCAGAAGAGCGAGTGAACCACGGGTCAGAAAAAATGAACCGCGGCTCTTCGGATCTTTTGAGCTCAGTGATGGTAGTGTTCGGTGAAGATCGGTTCTTCAAAAGAGCGAGTGAACTGCGGATCAGTAAAAATGACAAATGAATCGCGGTTCTTCGATCTTTGGATCTCTTGAGATCCGGTAAAATAAATGAACGGCGGCTCTTTGGTCCTTTTGAGAACGGCGGCTCTTCGTTCTTCGGTTCTTTTGAGATCGGCAATGTTCGGGAAAATTAGGACCTCCTTTTCGTCAGCTCACTGTTGCCAACCCGTACGATAATTCCGGGGGAAAATACTATATAAGTCGATCAAATAATACAATTTTGCGGAATGGTATCGTACCACCACTTATGCATTATTGTATTTTTGGTTGTAAACTTTACCGTATTTTTCCAGTGTTTTCTGTGACCCAATTTCTGATTCTTTCCGTTGTGTTTTCTCCCTGTTTGATTTTTACATCATGATTTTTTGTGAGGAGCTTTCTGATACAAGTTCAAAAGGCAAGCAAAAGCACATCTTTATCTTACCATTATTATCACTATTGAAGCTTACGAACCTATTGGTTCGTTTATTTTCTTTCACCTTGGTTACCTTAATTTTCTTTTTTGAATAACATGAAATAACATCAAAATGTTATATTATGAAAATGTTATACCTACTTACTAAGAAATTTGTTTTGTTGTTTTTTTTATTGTGGTTTTGTCATTAGAGGCATAAAAAAATGCAGATTTCATATAAAATAAATATTTTACCAAAAAACTGTATTTTTATTCATTGCTTTAATCGTGTTCATTTATTGTTTTTCGTTGATTTTTTGAAGGATTTATTGAGCACCTTTATTAAACAACAGCGCTTTTTGGGTTATTATTTTCAATAATGAACCAATGGAATCGAGCAACAGAAAAATTATTCCCTCTCGCCTTCAAAATTTCATGGTTTAGGATTCAAGGTAGTGTAGAATCCAATAATCGAATAACAATTTCCAGGCAGAACTAAAATGAACCGTTGTGTAACAATTTGTAGCGTTTTTCATCGTATTTTCATCTCTACAATAAATACGAGCTCAAAAGAGCCAAAAAGAGCCACTGATCCGTCGAAAAGATCCGGATCTTTTGAGTGAGCGGAGCGCTCAGAGCCGTTCTTCTTGGTGAACCGTTTCGCCCATCTCTAGTTATGTGTTCGTAGCAATGTTTTCTCTGGGGGGATATCGTTCCCGCCCGATAGTCTAGGTTACCATGGTAGCTGATAAGGAAATAAACAAATCTCAAAATCTGGCCCAGCTGACATTGTGATTGAAACTTCTGTTGTGCCGGTGTCAGGTGTTGTGTGGTGAAGTTCTAGCGAAAAGATTTTGTTTCTACTAGAGGTAAGCATGAAATATCTGCAATTAGTTTGTTTTTTTTTTCGTGTTACTACAGTTGGTTATCTGTTAAAAACAAAAACAAATCATTTTCAGGGGGTGATAGTGATCACGGCCAAAATGCCCCGAAACTATCAAAAAGTCATTGGTCCATCATTATTTTTGGTAACAAGTAGAGATGGGTTGTTCTGTATCAATCTGATACTTTGTCCCAGTGACTGGAGAGTAGCAGGTACTCTCAAATGTGACAAGCCGAAAGTATCAGAGACTGCGGTCACATCGTGTAGGTGTTACCGTTTGCTCTGTTCCCTCGTACCTTTCATTTTCGGTCCAGTCCCAGGTATTTTCCTGGTGGCTCTTCAGTTTCCTCTTCCTGTCACAACCACTTTTCAAGTCACAATCGCATCGGGCAGTCACATCTTTGGCCAATGCGCCTGCACCCTCGCACCATCCTTGCGTTCGCATCCTGCTCCCATTCCCCCCTTCCCCCTTCCTCTGCCGTCCTTCTTCTCCTCCTTTTTTTCGCGGGCCTCCCTCCACCCTCACCTTCGCCCTTTGCCCCTTTCCGCTGTGCAACCGCCAGCGCTTCTTTTGATTTTCTCCCCTTCCTGTTCCTTCAAAATAATCTTCCAATATTGCACTCATTGTCTTCTCCATTCATTTTAAATCGTTCAATATACCTACCTACTCATTTGCCATTTTAATTTTGTTTCCTTTTAATTTATCTGCATTGTTTTAAGCATTAGGTTTCTCCCTTCAAACAAACATACAAAAAAAGTTTCAGAAATTTTTCCCGCAGAAATAGTTATTTTCAGTATTTCAATTGAAATGCAAGGATTGAAGTTCGAAAGTTTGTTGACACTTCAAGAGTAAGCATACACCCATTGCTCTGTTTCCAAGAATGTACCTTCCTATCGAGATCGAGTACAATTGGAATTCAAAGAACTTTGGCTGCAGCAGCTCACCGGTGCGGGTCAGACGGACGAGGAGGGGACCAGAGGCAGAGTCCCACCCACTGGATTGCTCCACAACCGTGACTTGGCTCATAGGAACATTTGTGACAAGTATCAGGTAAAAGTATCAGGTACCAAAAAGTAACAGGAACAAGTTGCTCCTGTGACTCGAAAAACCTGTCACAACCCATCTCTAGAATGGTCCATCATTATTTTTGGCAGGTAACAAGTGCTTTAAAATAAGTTGTTTCTTGTAAGTTACCATCATGTGACACGAATGGTATCATTATAATAATAAATACTGAAGAGGATATTACGAGTCTTGAAATTTGGCTTTATTCTGATTTTTATAAGTTAAGAGTTGGCTTTAATTAGTTTTTCAATAAAAATTGTTCTGAAATGAGTTGTTAGTGGTTTTTTTTTACCTCAGGGTACTAAAAAACAATTTTTAATTGTTTAAGTTCAATTTTTAATTGTTTTTAATATGTTTAAGTTCGATTATAAATTAGTGATCACTATCACCCCCTATGTGGGGGGTGATACTGATCAATTTAATTAATTTTTTAAATGAGCTTAATTCAACAAAATTTCAAAGTTTGATATAGGATATTGTTCGTAAAGGTGCGTTTACACCAAACGCGCATTGCACAGTGCGGCGCAAGGTGCGCGTTTGGTGTAAACGCACCTTAAGATGTGGGAGAATATAAAATTTTTTTTTTAAATTATTACACTGGTAGTTTTCAAGGAAAAACTGTAGAAATTGATCACTATCACCCCAGTCTACGGTACCTCACATGTAAACAGGACTCACCTCAGTGGTTGGTGAAGTCTCCGAAACGGTCACACGCTCGGCAGATAACGTGTTTTTATTGACAACAGACTGGTTCTCGTCCAGAAGAATGTTGGCCACGGCAGACATGCCTTCTTCCATCACCTTGTCGAGAAGAGATAAGAAAAATACAGATTTACAAAAAATTTAAAATCCAGGTGAAGTAATAAACCCGATAGTTGTTGACGCTAACCTGATCTTTGAAAGTGGTCGACGACGGTGACTCTGTGATGGTCGAAGGGGCGTCAGTCGTTGTCGACGTCTGAGAATACTCAGTTGTCGTCGACGATTCCGTTCGACTTCCGATCCAATCGACGACGGTACTCGCCATCTCCTCCGAAGGTCTTTTGTCCCCCGTCGTCTTAATCAACGGCAACTTGATCGTTTGGGGCTCTGAGTTATTGATGATGAATACCTAAGTTTCATTGAAAATAAAATTCAATCTAATTTAATGGTTTAATATAACGTAAGGTAAATGGGGTATAGTGGACACTTGCTTGCATAAATGTGAAAAATAAGAGTAATAGACGCCAAACTACTTTGAAATCCATAGAATTTGTAGGTTGTGCCATCTATGAAGCTACTGTAGAACTACCGATACTCCTGAGCATCATTTTTTTTTTTTTTTAATTACGCCGTATACGAGGCTCTGCGGCCATTCGTTCACGCGCAGCCCAATAAATATTTGCTTTTCTATACCAGATGGTTTCGTCGTCTCCAATCTGTTCTCTTATGTCTTGCAGTGCAGGACATGCGTCTAAATGCTGGGATGTCATATCTTCGATGTGGCAAAGTGTGCAGATTGGACTGTCATAGACACCGATTCTGTTTAGATGCTTGCCCTGGAAATCATGCCCAGTCTGAATCCTGAAACAAGCCACACTTTGCCTTCTGGGCAGTGTTTTAGGTATGGGATTATTTAGTAGGGTGGCCCATTGCTTTCCAGCTGCTGCTCTCTCATGGCCTTCTCGAGCTATTAACTGTATCTTGGCATCGACCAGGCGTTTGGCTGTGCTGTAAGGGATAGGAGCATCTGGCTGCGGCAGGAGTGACCCTCTTTTGGACAACGCATCTGCTTTTTCATTTCCCTCTATTTGGCAATGTGAGGGAACCCACTGCAGCACCAGTTGGGAGCCCCTCATCAACAACTTCTCAATGGCAAGACGGCACTAGAGGACCAGGGCGACATCAGTCGAAACGTTGCTTGTGAGCGACTGAATGGCAGCTTGAGAGTCGACAAAAATCACGACTTGGCGATCGCCCCGCACAAGCAGATGCTCCACAGCAAGCTTCACTGCACAGACCTCTCCCTCAAAGTTGCTGGAGAGCTTTCCTACTGGGTGTGAGGTTTCAAAGAGTGTGCAGTATACCCCGGCCCCTGCATTGGATCTTGCATCTCTGGCTGAGCCGTCTGTATAGACGTGCAGCCAATTCTCTTGTGGGTACCATACATGCAGGGTCTCCAGGAACACAGCCCTAAGCATAGCTGTAGGCGTTCTCAGCTTGTCAACAGGTTCTGTCAAGGTCAATGATCCTCGAGCAAGCATTCTTGGAGCCAATTCTGTTACAGCTGGGAACGACTGTCTTTCAGTATCTCGAAGCACCTCATAAAGAGCCAGATCTTGAACTTTTGATGTAAAGGTATGCTGGGTTGACAATCTTTCGGTTGCAGGCTGGTACCTCTCCCAGTATCCATTTTTGCCTCTCTTCAGAGCATCATGGGAAAGAATAATAACCATTTGAAAGTAGCGTAGTTGAGGTCTGTCGCTAGCACGTAGTGTTTGCTGCCTCGTTAGGAGACAGGTATGTTGCAACAGTATTTTTGGAATTTATAATTGCTTGCGCGACTTCTGGTTTTTTTGTGACGTTCAAGTAGATAGTATAGATTAGTTTCCATGAAGGATTTCTTGCAAATTATCCTGAGTGAACATTTAGGCCCTGTGTCCCCTTTACAAACACTAAACAACCAATGTTCATTAAGTGGACCACTTTTGAAACATGAATGATTTTTTATTCTGAGTTTTTTTGTGTGTTCAGACTGTTCTCAATATACTGCCGTATATGCTACGTTAATTTGAGATCATTCTGTTCATGGGGACCAATAGTGGACAGGGGGTGTCATCTTTTGAATCACAAATGTCCACTATTGAAACAACAAGTCTAATCGTACAGGTCAAAAATGGCACCCCATTGGCTACAGCTGCAAAACGCTGCAAATTATTACACAAAGGTTTATTATTTATCTATATAGATCACTCGTCTGCAAAGAACACGGTAAAAGCCATTGTTACCACCAACCAACTTGTAGAAAAATATCGATCGTATCGGTCAGCTAAAACTTGAACGGAGATTAGGCCTCTTTTGCGTTTCACACTCGTGTTTCTGATTTATCGTAAGTCCAACCCTTAAATTCTCGTAGGGAACGAACGGTTTGTCCTACAAGGCTCCGCGTGGTTTCAAACAATTCTAAAAACTCTATACTATCTTATATTGATGGGAAAACAATACCTTTATATCAAAATTTTCTGTTAGGGCGTTTTCAAAATTTCAACCTTTATTTCGAACCCTTTTTCCTTCAACCCTTTATTCTTTTTTTCAACCCTTAGAAGTGACCTACATCAACCAAAATCTTCGGGGCACAACTAGACCCCAAATGGAGCCTGCATACCAAATTTCATCAAAATCGGTCGATGCTAAGTGGGAAAAGTGCCCCGTACGGAGGACGGCCAAATTTTTATTCGATTTTTGGATTCTACATACCTTGAAATGTAAACCAACAGCCTGTATTTCGTGGGTTTTTGTGATCGAAAAATGATTTCCTCATCAATTTGATGAAAAGTTATGTGAAATCTGTACTTTTTTCGTATCTACCTACTGTAAATGTGATAATAGTCTATTACTTTTTATAATTGACCAATTTTTTCAATATCCTGGCCTCAGACCCCATTTAAAGCATAAATCCCTCGAAAAAGGCAGTACACGATTGATGACCACTATACTCTTGCCTTTATTTAAAGAGCTCTGGGATTTTTGAAGGCCCGAAGGTTCGGCATCGCTGCAAGAATCCGAGCCCCAGCGGAAGGTCGAGGTATACCTGCGCGACCCCTCCGCCCATGAACCCCCCCAACCCCCCAACAGTTTACCCTCTTCTGCAAATGCACACTTGATTCACAAATTATTTCGATCATCCCATCACCAAAATCGTGATCAGCGAGAAAAATTGAACATATCGAGTATAAACTCGAGGCAGGTACGATTAAAACTCAGCCCTCTCCCGGCCAATCCACCCAAACGAATTACGCCCTCTTCACCGAATTACAGGAAATTTGGACTCATTTTCATCAGAATAATTAGTACGTTACGAATTTAAATTACAAAAAATGTTCACCGAACGATAAATAATTAAATTGTATGTTGATAGAAGAGGAAGAAGGAAGAGGGATGATGGGTTTTGACCGCGAAGGGTTGTGAGTTGAGACCCCAAGGTGAGCACCTTGCAACGTTGCCACCTCTTGGCAGGGAAGGGGTTTTGGAACCCGCGGTCCAGAGCTCTTTAAATAAAGGCAAGAGTATATACATGCAGAAAGTGTCCACTATAGAAACGAAAGGAAATTTTGGTGTCCACTTTGCCCACATAGTAGGCTTTTTATAATTATTATTTTATAAATATTTGAAGTGAATTATTTAGAGATTTTGGGTGTGGAATCAAAAGAAGAAGAGTCGGAGAATGTAAAAACGTCTGCCAAGTGGGTGTGGCACATAGCTTCCTCGTATCCATAACCCGATTATATAGATGATCCGATGCATAGTAGTTAATCTGAAAACACCAATCTCTAATTACCTTTCACTACCCTCATAGGGGACCATCTACACGCTAATCTGGACAATCCTAGAAAATGTCATCAAATTCGGACGAAAAATGTAAGTGCGGTAGTGATTGGAATCAAAAAATTTCTTAGCAAGATTGGGAATCGAACCCAGGACTCTTGGGTGTGAGTCCAGTACTTTGCTCACTGATCTACAAAGGGGTTGGTTGAATGGTTCTTAGATCCTCACCTCAGACGCAACTGTTACGGCTGTTACAAGGATTTTACGATTGCGCATGCGCAGAGGCTACTGTAAATTTTAAGGCCTTGATTTTCATTGGGGACCATCTACAACCTAATCCGCGTAATCCCTGAAAATGTCATCGAAATCGGGTAGAAATTGTGGAAGTTAAGGCTGTTACAAGCAATTCATGTTCGCGCATGCGCATCGGCTACTATCAGTCCGGGGGTGATGATTTTCATAGGGGATCATCTAAACACTGATCTGTAACATCCCTGAAAATTTCATTGAAATCGGATGGAAAATGTGGAAGTTACGGCCGTTACAAGGAAATTAACGATGCGCATGCGCAGTGACTACTATCAGTCCGAAGGTGGTGATTTTCATATAGGACCATCTAAATACTAATCTGTAACATCCCTGAAAATTTCATTGAAATCGGATGGAAAATGTGGAAGTTATGGCTGTTACAAGGAATTCACGTTTGCGCATGCGCAGTCGCTTCTATCAGTCCGAGGATGATGATTTTCATAGGGGACCGTCTACACACCAACCCGCACAATCCCTGAAAATTTCATCGAAATCGGACAATAACTTCGTATAGTTATGCGCGTTACAAGGAATTCATGACAGACACACAGACACACAGACAGACAGACACACAGACAGACAGACACACAGACAGACAGACACGGAACCAAAATTGTTCAGAAAGGTCTAAAACGCAAAACGCGAGTGAAAATTTTGATTTTGGAGAACTTTTTTTTTCGTCCTTGAAAAGTGAAAACAAAGCTTCCGCTACCTTGGTAGACTCGGAAGCAAAATGAAGGTTTATCGTTCTCAAACAAAATCCATCGTATCTATTGAGAATTCAATGCAAAAATTTCCTTAAAGTGTCCACTAATGGTGCTTTTACCTTAATTATTACGTAAAAAGTTTCAGAAACAGAAGGTAGATTTTTTTTTACTTTGTTTGCAATGGAATACCTTGTTGAATGTTGTAGGAGGGGAATCAGTCGTAACTATCGTAGACGCTGCCATTGTGACAGTTGAAAGTTCCCCACTTGCTGTAACTGTCCGCAAATCGGCACCAGTCGTCGTAACAACGTTGACAGCAGTTGTTCCGGCATTAATAGTGGTTGTTCCGACGTTACCAGTTGTGGTCCCAGCAGTACTGATTGTGGTTCCAACGTTACCGGTAGTCGTTCCAGCATAACTAGCGGTTGTTGCGGTGTTTCCCGTTGTCGTCACTGTGTTACTGTAAGGTAACAAAGTAGCTCCAGTTTTGCTCGCGTTTGTAATCGGCTCCCATTTAGTAGTTCCCTCCGTCGTCATGAGCGTCGACATTATCGTCGGAATGTCTTTCAACGTTGTCGACATCAAAGGCACCTGGAAAAAATTAAGTAAAAATATTAACTAAAAATATTTTTAATTAAGTAAAAAAATGAAAATTTACGGTAGGTAATAATAAAAATAAAAACAATTCATCTAAGTACGCCTGCCTAGACATCCAACACAGTTTTTTTCCAAGTTTAATAAGTTTTTGAGACATTCAATATGATTTTGATGATCGGAATAGATCGTAACTCATTGGTAGGAAAATGAAAAGTTAGCTGCCAAGACGATAATCGTTTAAGCTCTGCTGTTCATAATAAATAGCTGAAAATAAAATGTAGGTCTCTTGAAGACCAATGAAATTGATTGGGAGGGAGTTAGTAGGAGCTTTTAGCCAAACTTCTCTCTTGTTTGTCGTACAGGTCTCAATCATGTACAGCCTCACGAAAACCTTTGAAAAATGAACGGAACCAAAATAGATCTGCTGGGGAAGCGATAATAATAATAGTAATATTTATTTATTAGTGATATATAAATACAGGCAATATGCCTAGTTACATTGATATCACAGGTCAAAAATTATAGGTTAAAATAACAATAAAAGATAACAAGTAAGGTAACTATTTCAGATATACATATTGTTATTAACTTTTCACTTCTTGCTTAGCTTCTCTGTCCATATTTGCTTCAACACGCGGATGCATCCTCCTTTAAATGTTCCAAATGTGTCGTGGAAGATATCTAACTCCGAGTTAATCGCAGAGACCTGGTTGAAAGCAATGGGGTATTTCAGTCAATTTTTTTTTTCAAAAGAGTATGGCTCAGGAATAACGGTAATCGGGTCTGTTTGCCGAGAAAATGTTTTTAAAAAATCGGAGAAGCTGAGGAAAGTTGAAGATTTGAATGGTGTGACGTAGCTAGCCAATCGTGACGTAGCTAGCCAACTGTCTTTGAAAAAAGTATCCATGCACAGAAACCCTTGGAGGACGTCTTGGATACTACAAAATACTACTCACACACGCGCGCGGTGTAGTCCTTGCCTAGTGTGTGTGCATTTATAGCGGCCCGCCTTTTTCAAACGTGTGATCTCTTTAATTAATTTTTCTACCACATGTTATAGTATCATTGGGCTTAAAGTTATAAAATACAGGTTTTCAAGGGTGCTGAATCCAAATTTGAGGTCAAAAACCTGAATTTCCGACCCACCGAAATACCCCATTAGTGACCGTTGGTGCAATGAGTTGCGGTGCGCTACTGTACGGCTGATGGTCGGATCAAACAGATCTGTCTGCCGACTGCAAAAAGAGCGCACTCGTATCGGAATGCTGGCCAGTGACTCTGGTGAGTCCATCCCACCTCTCAACACTTTGTACAGGAAGGCCAGATCCGACCATTGGCGACGAACTACCAAGGGAACCAACTCGCAGTTTTGACAGAGTACAGCGTAGTTTGCCCTGGAATTATATGTGCCCGAGTCCTTGTATTCCAGGTACCTCGTAAATCGTTTCTGGATTTTTTCAAGTTGAGATATAATATCTCTCAACTTGAAAAAATCCAGAAACGAATACAATATATTATATTTCTCTTGTGATGGGCTCCATATTTCACTTGAGAAGTCCAACTGAGCACGCACAAGCGAATAATACAAACATTTGATCGTAGCAACGTCATTCAGGTTTCTCGAGTTCCGTACCACGAAGCCCAGCATACCAGAGGCCTTAAGGGCTACCTGGCTGACATGTTCTTTAACCCTTCAGTGGTAGACCTCTTTTCATTCCGCAACTGGTAGACCCCGGAGCGCTGCACTCTCTCGGTAGGTACTGCCTCCCGAATAAATCAGTATTTATCGTATTTTTGAATAGCTATCGGTCTGAATGTGATATTCAACTCATCTCCTGGTGTATCTGAAGGTGATCATTGAAAAACATAATGGTAAAAACAGTTTTTCATTCAACACAGAAATACGAAATGGTAAAAATCGTTTTTTTTTTACTATTTCGTTTTTTCAACCCAAAAGAATATACTCCTGCTGTGTCCATCGAACACTAGTTGTTTTTATATCCCAGAGTTGCATTTATCAGTGGTGAGGAAGATGGTACAAAAATTTGAGAATTTTGATATTGAAATGATGAATATTTACATTGAAAAGGAAAAGTCTGAATTTGATTTGGAAAAGTCTCAATTTGGGTTGGAATATTCTGAATTTAACTCCAATCCACTGTAGCCATTAACTGGGATCAGAGGAGTGCTCAGTCATTTCATACAAGATTTTAAAAAAGTACCTACACAAAGGGTAGGCGACAAGAAAGGGACTCATATTAACCCCTGAGCGGGTTGGGGGATAGAGAGGAGGGTGAGATCTTGTATGGAGGTAGTATCTAGGAGGGAACTGTGAATAACAGCCTTCAAAATAGCCACTGTGAACCACAGTATTCGAATAATGGGCCAAGGGAGCGCCGCGCTCCGGCGACTACCACTGAAGGGTTAAAGGTAAGGGCAGAGTCGAATATTACCCCCAGATCGCGCACTTTACGGACTCTAGCCAGCGAATGGCCCTTGATGTTGTAGTGGTAGGTGATCGTGGTTGGTTTCCGGGTAAATGACATTGCCATACATTTATCGATATTTAAGGGAAGTCGGTTTTTCCTGCTCCAGTCGCGAATCCGTTCCAGATCCCCTTGTAGAAGCAGCTGAGATGACAAATCCGTTATTCGTCGGAAAATTTTCACATCATCAGCATATATGAGGATTTTCGAATGATGGATGATATCTTTCATATCGTCTATGGATACACATTCTTGAGTACTAAAATTTGATAGGCTCTCAGGACTCAATTTCGCGGGAACCTTATAAAAAAATCGGGACAAACTAAGATCAGCTATGTGAGAGATACTGTCCACCCCTTTACTGTTTATCGTACAGTGCTAATAGTTGGTATGTGTATAGGCTGTTGGGGATGTCTAGAAGTGAGCGTAAAGAAATCGGACCCATATTCAGCTATTAACCCATTTCCGGCCACTGATGCATTTTTGCATCGTCATATTAATGATTTTTTTGAAAATGTAAATAGTGGAAAATTTTTTTAGAAGAATTTTTCCTCTTTCATGCAGATTCTAAACTTTTCAAACAAAAAAAAAAAATTTCTTCGACATTCGGGAGCTCAATGAGAAATTTTTTTGAAAGAGGCCTTTTGGCCGAAAGCGTGATTATGGTGGCTCAAATTCGATCCTGGGCGAGTGAGCGTTCTGGGCTGAGTCGAAACAGATTCCGGTCCATAAATAGATTTTTACATTTTACCTAGATTTTTTAAACTTTTTAACAATGAAATGGATAAATTATATTGATTTGGAAAACTGAGACCTCTCAAATCCTATGAAATGTAAAAATTCATAAAATTTGGAGCATTTTTGCTCTCTATTGGTGAGCAAATGATGCCTTATTTCGGCCGGCATTCTGTGCAATAGTTCATCCTCCTCCGCCCATTACTCTATAATTTCTACCCTCGGCTTGAAATGGGTTAAATAAAGCTGATACGCTATTGAGAGCTCCTGAAGCCTCTTTGATAGGTACGAGAATGATGTGAAATCGGAGATCACCGTCTTAGTAGGATATTTAATGAGCTCCAGTTCATCCTAGGTTGACAGGCTGTACATGGTAATTTCAGCAGTCAAATAGGCAACAAACACACATTCATGATATAAAATATCACTTTAGTATGAATTTATGTCAGAGGTAAGTTCCTACTTTTAGCACAAAAGCTTCTAATGATCCGGATGGACTTGGGGCTGAAGGGGACGACCCCAAAAGTGTGCGTATCAGATAAGAAAAGGAGCCCTCGTCACACCAAAACTTTTTTCCAGCTTTTCTCAGTGTTATGTCGGCGTGTCGTCGTGTGAAGGTGATGGTCTTCACGTCGGCTTGTCGATTTCTATTGGTCCCTACTCAACGAAGGTGAAGGATGGGACAGCACTTTCTGCCCGGCGCGGGTTACCGCCTACCGCATGCAGGAGTGCTCAAGGATTTCAGCTCAGCTGCGATCCTCGGCACGATTGCTCGCCAACCGGAGGGAGGCAGTACATTTACCTAGATCCTAGTTGGGGGCAGACAACTCCTTGGCGAAATGGGAGCAGAGGCCAGTGCGATGTGCCTACCGAAACCTCCGAGGAACTTTGGGCTTCCAAATGGAGACGAGGGAGAACAAGAAATAATCAAGTCGATTGTTAGAAAACGAATGCATGAATGTCTCTAGGTGAAGCCCTGAGTCCTCCTTTTATACTACTTTAACAAGGTAAAGGGAGAGTGGAGGAGGGTGACGTCAAGTGACGTGTTTGTCCATCGTACCTCACTCTACCTACCTGGTACGATGAGTCACTCAGGGTTTCCCTTGTGTCCTTTATTGGAGAACTAACATATTCGAGTATACGAGTCATTACACTCAGCATCCGCAAAAGCTTCATTCTTTTAGTCCTTTAGTCAGAAGCTTCTTAGTCAAAGGGGATGAACCTAATCAGAATAAGTAAAAGAAGGCCAAAATCATTGAGTTTGTACCATAACCTTTTTTTTATCATTAAGTCTTGAAATTTGGAAAATTCATGATATTGGGGCAAAGTTGACAGGCTTACCATGATCAATGTTAATAATATAGATAATAGAATGATACTTGAGTTACAGGAAGGGTAAACGAAAATGAATGGACGTAACTGTCGTACCTTTTCGAAAACATTCTGCTCAGGCTCTTTCAAACTGGCTGCCAGCTTGAGAGGAGCGTGATCCAACTCGTTGGACAGCATCGTCGACATGTCCTGATTCGTCGTCTGAGTGAAGACCGTCGTCGTCATGTCGGGCGCCGCAGTCGTCGGAAGACGACTCAGCGTCGTCATCGCAGGGGTGGGGATTTTCGTCGTCGCGGGCTGCTTAGCGGCGGCCATGAGAGCAGCGAGGGTGGCATTCGGTACGATCTTGACGAAAGGCCTGTCGTAGGGCTTGTTCGACATGACGACGACAGGTTTGTGCGTGGCGACTGACGACGTGCTCATCGCCACGGTGGGTCTCGGTGGCTTAACCGCAGGTTTCTGAGTGGTGACCGCCGGTTTGCCAGTAGATGTCGTTCTGCGAAGAATTAGGAACAGATTTAGTAGTAGTATACTTAAATGCCCTTCTAACTATACGAGAGAAAAATACAAGAAGTGTATATTTACTGGGCTGATAGAGACTGGTCATGTCCAATACTGGTCTTACCTGACTAGTATTTATCATGTACCACAGTGAGTGTTAAGTAGCGCAATATATCGATAACAAACGTATACCATAAATATAAGTGTAAAATCTTTAAAACTTAACAAATACTTTATAAAAGCATAACAGTCCTATAACGATTAATTATACCGAATTTGTACAAATTATTATTAATTTATGAAACATGTAGATATGTATATAATTACTCCATATTGTGAATTTCTAGTATACGATGATGAATAATTCATCATCGTATACTAGAAATTCACCTACAATGAGGAATTTCACCGATTTCTGTTCGCATTTTTCCTGAATAGTTAATGGTGTGGGATTGATGAAAATCGGGCTGATTTCGGAAAATAAGTCTCCTGTTATTTTTGGGAGACAATCAAAATTTTTAATTTCAAAACTAACCGGGAAAACGGACGTGGAGCGGGAACACTCGCTGATTGGGCTGTTCGGATCGCCGTCTCCTCCCAGTGTTGCCCATTGGGACGACGAAATCGTGTTATCTAAGAGAAAAGTTATCAAACAAAAACAGAGGAAACCTAATTTTCCCCATCTCGCTTTTTCTATTTTTTTCTTCAGTTTTCGATTTCGAACTTTACTGTTTCGTGAAATTTTGCATCTGGGGACTATAGATTTCTCGATCTCAGCGCTTCAAGCGGCCATAAATGAACTATTCCAGGATGACGTCATTTTCCCGTTTTTTTTAAACATTCGTATTTTCTACACTGTTTTGTTTATTCGTAAATTAGGAAGTTCGGGCTGAAAGTTTGCCTTAGGGGGTTTTTAGAGGTGCTGAATCCGATTTTGGGGTCAAAAATAGGAAATTCCGACATGGTGAAATTCCTCATTATTGTAGGTGCGATCGAAATGACACTCCCCATCCGCAACACAAAGCAGTTTGCTTCACAGTGGATGGGTAATTTCCTAAATTTTACATGTTTGCTTATTATTGTGTGTTATTGGAAATTAATTATTATTGAATTGAATTGAATTGAGTATCACAATTTCGTACCTACTGTTTTGCCCGTGCCAAATTGGCTAAAGAGATGGTTCATAATTTTATTTTATCAGAAATTTTATGGAGAAATATATTGTTTAGTAATGCATGCATTCCAGGGGACGTCCCATTGGATAAGCATTGGGTCAATTAATACCAGTTGGTAAGCGACAAAACTGTTTACTCGATGTAATTTATTAAGAATGAGGAATTTCACCATGTCAGAATTTCCTATTTTTGACCCCAAAATCGGATTCAGCACCTCAAAAAAACCTCCTAAGGCAAACTTTCAGCCCGAACTTCCTAATTTACGAATAAACAAAACTACACTGTTTTGTTTGTATGTAGGCTCCATTTGGGGTCTAGTTGTGCCCCGAAGATTTTGGTTGATGTAAGTCACTTCTAAGGGTTCAAAAATGAATTTTGAAATTTTGAAAATGCCTTAACTCAAAAAAATTTGATATAAAGGTATTGTTTTTAGAATGAGGAATTTCACCATGTCGGAATTTCCTATTTTTGACCCCAAAATGGGATTAAGCACCTCGAAAAACCTCCTGCGGCAAACTTTCTGCCCGAACTTCCTAATTTACGAATAAACAAAACAGTGTAGAAAATACGAATGTTTAAAAAAACCGGGAAAATGACGTCATCCTGGAATAGTTCATTTATGGACGCTTGAAGCGCTGAGATCGAGAAATCCATAGTTCCCAGATGCAACATTTCACGAAACAGTAAAGTTCGAAATCGAAAAATTGAAGAAAAAAAATAGAAAAAGCAAGATGGGGAAAATTAGGTTTCCCCTGTTTTTGTTTGATAACTTTTCTCTTAGAAAACACGATTTCGTCGTCCCAATGGGCAACACTGGGAGGAGACGGCGATCCGAACAGCCAATCAGCGAGCGTTCCCGCTGCATGTCTGTTTTCCCGCTTAGTTTTGAAATTAAAAATTTTGACTGTCTCCCAAAAATAACAGGAGACTTATTTTCCGAAATCAGCCCGATTTTCATCTATCCCACACCATTAACACCTTCAGTGCGGATGACCGGTCGACCGGTCATCCCTGCATACCTGCCATACGGATGACCAGTCGACCGGTCTCTTTGCGGAGGGGGCCTGGTACCTCCCCTTTTTGATATATTCCATTTTTTGCTTTTTTTCGTCTTCAGTATGAGTTCAACCGTCTAAAACATTGTTTCGTTTTTGATGCCGAACTTTAATACGAATTTTGCGTTCCAATTCACCAATATCGAGTTTCAAGCTCGAAAAATGTTCAGTACGGCAGGGTTGCACGACTTTGGGACCCGCATTGAAGGTGTTAACTATTCAGGAAAAATGCAAACAGAATTCGGTGAAATTCCTCATTGTAGACAAGAAATAGTGATCCTCCCCCCCCCCACCCTCACCCTGATCCACCATATCATTTCTAGCCGCGTTGGAGCCTGAAATTTGAAGAGCATTTGAAAAACCATGATCTACGACACCCAACATGCGAATTCGAGTTCACCCCCCCCCCCCCCCCCCCATCGCCACCACCACCAATGGAGCCAGTCTGGCACCAAAGCGGTAATACTTCGTAACGTTGAACTTTCATCTATTTGTTTTGGTAGGCAGTCCGTTGAAGTTCAATTCCGTATTCAAGGTGAAACACAAAAAAAAACTTTAAAAAACCGATGAAATATGCGGTTTATGGTGCCCTGGCACCATGGTGGCACCACTATTAGTTCCATGGTGGGACAGAGAATAATTCATGAAAATCCGGAGGTATAATGAGAATTTTTCCTCAATTTCAAAGCTTAGATACAATTAGTAAGCTATAAAGGAACCGAAATATTGAAAAATCGGATATTTTGTGAATATTATCCCCCACTCTCCCCCTCCTCTCGCGAATTTTGATACTATGGTAGAATAGTGTGCAATTTGGAAGATTTATGAGTCGAACAAAAGAAACTCTCAAAACGGTTGGAAATTGAGGCCTGGGCAGATTTTACGGGATTATGCCCGCAAACGCACGTTTTTTGAGCATTAACCCCCCCTTTCCACCCTTCAAAATTCAAAATTCGAAATTCCGGCGCCGTAGTGCACAACTAGATAGTTTTCCGCGTCGAATAAAAAAAGAACCACGAAAATCGGTTGGAAATTGAGGCCTGGGTAATGTACACAACATTAGGCCCAAAAACGCACGTTTTTTTTTTAGCATTAACCCCCTTTCCCCCCTTAAAAAGCAAAATTCGAAATTCCGGCAACGTAGTGCACAACTAGATAGTTTTCCGCGTCGAACAAAAAAAGAACCACGAAAATCGGTTGAGAACTAAGGCCTGGGCAGACGACACAAGATTTTGTCACACACACACACAGACATTCACCTATGGTTTTTTGCGGATTTGGATTCAGAATGGTCCAAAACGGATTACTGTGTGTTTATTTTTTTTTCTGTTGAATGTTGTCCTCCTTCACCCCAGATCGATCGCATAAGGACGCCCAAGTCTTACTGTGGGACGTTCTAAAAAAAAGGCATCTATTTTTGATCCTGATCGATTTTTGAACATAGATTTTCACCACATTTTGAGAAAAGTGATTAATGAACCATGATGATTAACCAAACTAACCTATTTGGCTGAATGCTAACTACTGGAGCCTTATTGGTGCTCAATGGCCTCATAGGCGTGCTTATCGGCCTCGATGTCGTTGCTGCGGTGACTCTCAGCGTTGAAGGTTGCCCAGATGGAGTGCTGACGCTCACGTTGATCGTATCGCTGCTCGCCGCGTCCAAAGTGCTCGCTGGTTGTTTCTGGACGAGTTTTTCCGCCACAGGAACGCTCAGCGTAGTCACCACAGTGGACGGCCTCTCTGTAACTCTGATTGTGGCGTTTTCCGTTGCTTTGATCGTCGTTGTTGGTCTTTCCGTGGCTTTGATCGTCGTGGTGGGTCTTTCCGTGGCTTTGATCGTGGTCGAATACTTCTCTGTGGCTTTGATCGTGCTCGGTTGATTCTTCACAAGTGGTTTCAGTGGTTTGACGGCTGGTTTAGAAGTTGGCTTGGGAGTTGGTTTCGTTGGGACAGCAGGTTTCGTGGTTTTCACTGCTTCAGACGGTCCCACACTCTGAAATATAATTTAAATCATCTTTACAACAACTATCAAATTATATAATACGAGAGAGAAAAAACACTTTATTGAACATTGTAGAAGGAATGAAGGTGGGCAAGGACTCCAGTAGTTGTCGAAACGTAATGGATTTGCCGAAAGTTCAAAATGAGTTGCCAAAAGTTCCAATTGGTAAGCCAAAAGTTTGCCAAAAATTGAAATTGATTTATGCCAAAGGTTTTTTTTTTGCGAGCAAGCGAGCGTAAATGTGGAGGATTTAGTCTTGTGGGAGCCAAATTGCTGCTCCGTCCTCCAGTCCGAGTCCTCGGACTTGTTTCCTTGGGCCTCTTAGCCTCATGGAAACCGCTCGATGGACGGAGAATTGAGTTTTCACTCGCGTCCACATCATTACTTGAGCTTAGGATTTGGACCATTTGTTGGCAAGGCGTAAGGAGGCATTCTTGAGAAAAGCGTCATACTCTTTATGCAATGCTCCATCGCATGAAATTACGAGTGGCGTGAAAGACCCTTTCAGATCTTCGGCTATTCTGTCGTATTTTGCATGTTTGGCTTGGGCAGCATGGCGAGAGATGGTTGGCCAGTCCATGGAAGTGTAAGAGACTGCGTCAGCGTTTATAACGCGGGTATCAAAAAACGCAGGTCTCTCACGGTCCCACACACCATGAACCTTCATGTCTGCCACCAGGCCGGGACTGCCATCAGCACTTTCACGAAGAACTGGTTCTGTGACAACACTGTTCCATGCGAGGCTTGCTATTTTGGCGCATTCGTCCCGAACCAGGTCTTGTCCCAGTTTGATCAGGCCGCCCTTCATACAATTGAGGGCGTGGTTCATGGCCATGGGACTCCCGCATCCTTTATGCAGCTGATCCTTTATGCAGATGATATAACAGTAATATCTGCAGCACCTGATACTAAATCCCTGAGCAGCAATGTTTCATACTCCGAGGACACAGTAAAGAAGTGGTGTGCTGCGAACGCTTTAATTTTGAATGATAGCAAAACCCAAGAGTTGATTTTTAAACTCAACGGTCGACTTGAGAATGCGGTTGATGTTCTGGGTGTCTCAGTGGACAATAGATTATCATGGCTCAGCCACATAGAGAGGCTCTCTTCGAAGCTGTCCTCTTGCAATTTCCTCTTACGTAGACTAGCTTATGCTGTGTCCCCCGAGGTACTTCTCATGGTGTATCACGCTTGTTTCGCCAGCCATCTCTCGTACTGCGTCGCACTGTGGGGTAACTCCAGCCATGCTGAGGCGGTTTTGAGACTGCAAAAAAGAGCTCTCCGCACCATATTAAAGCTGGGTTTGAGTGAAAGCTGCCGAGGACACTTCAAAGCTCAAGGCATTCTCACTCTGCCTAGTATGTATGTCCTCGACTGCCTGCTGCTTGTGAAGAGTGAACTGGACGCCTTCTCCACTGGGTTCACAACGCACGACCACTTTACGAGGTCCCGTCATAACTTGTGTCCCCCTAAGGCCAGGTTGAACTCGTCTATGACCTCCAACCCTCATCAAATGGGTTGCCGTTTCTTCAATTCCTTGGACGATATAACAAAGAAACTACCCTATAACTCCTTCAAGATCAAGGTCAGAAGAATACTCGTTCAACTGGAACTCTATGACACTGCAGAGTTCCTTACAATGCTTTCCAAGAACCGTCAGACTTAAATTTATGTAATTACGAGTATTTGATAATTTGTTATTGTTTTATATGTATGTTTTCGACTTTTGTATTGCCTGATAAGGCTTGTTACAAATAAAAACATTTTTGATTTTGATTTTGATTTGATCCGCCGCACCATACTGGCAACCCTCTTGGTTCCCAACCGTACCGAATGGCTAGTGCGTCACAGAATTGGGAAGACGACAAGTCGAAGTTGTCTGCTGCAAGTGGGAGGAAGCTGAGCCATTGTGATGCCTCCCTAGTACTCCGAATGGTCCTCTGTTGCCTACTGGGTAGTGATGTCCAAAGCTGCTCGCTGGCTGCAAGCTCAGTGGTTTTTCGCTGTGTTGCCACTTCTCGCAAATTTGACACCATACCCTCTTCGTACTGGGCAACATCCAAAGTTCTGCCACTCCTTATGGCATCAGAGAGTGGCGCTGTGGCTTCTCTGGACGTCTCGTATGCCGTTGAAGCCGCTTTGACGGGATTTTCAAGAGCTAGCCTCCCAAATTTGTTGGGTATTCGAGAAGCTCTTGTAAAATTCCTGCCTCTCGCCCAAGGATGGCAGGAGCCAGCTTGTTTCGAATTGTGTCACGCAAATTAACGTACTCCTCTTCAAATCCACCCACCGCTCGCTGCGTATAGGCCCATTCCCGCTCGAGAGCTTTGGTGAAGGCTGTGTGGGCTGCTTGTGGACTCTGCTTTGCTGCCTCGGACATCTTTGAAACACTCTCGATCCAACCACTTATCTTTGATTGAACGAATTGACGTTTTGCATTAAATTATATAATTAATGCATTCAAAAGACGGTTTTGAAACTAAATAAAAGCAAAACATTGTGAACTTTGGGTAATCAATTTCAACTTTTTGGCACAGGATATTCAACTTAGTGCGAACAAAATCCAGAACAAGACCTTTACGATTAGCTGCACCTCAGTAACATGACTGGAAACTGATTTAGACTTCATGAAACAATAAATAAAGACACGAGACCAGACTCAAGCTGTCCTCCGACTTCCTTTTGTTGGTAAAAGTTATCTTACTGTCTGCATTGGAAGATAATGGGTGATGGTCGGTATTCCTGAAGGTCTCATTCTCTCAGTGGTCCCCTTGGCTGTGGTAGGTTTGAAAGTCGTGTTGGGTTCTGTGGCATTTTGAACCTTTTTGGGTGGTGAAATCATCGTAGTCACTTTGGGACGTTCAGTGCTCGTGAGGTTTGAAGGCCTGAAAGACAGAATCAGCTGAAGAGTTTTGTACGACGTAACATAATAGTGTATTCGGGATTCGGGAAAACAAAATAAAGGTTTTTCGAGGTCATATTTAGAAACTTGTGGTTCGAATGCGGTCATTCTCTGAACCTACTCAAGATTTGGTTGTCTCATGTTAACTGCAATGTTAGAGAAAATATTTTCTCTCTTATACAGGGTGTCTACACTCAAGTTGGGAATAACTTCAGGGTTCTATTTACAAGGTATTTCCACCAAAAATTGTCTATTAGCAATTTCATTTTATTCCCTAGTTTTTTCAAGTTTCTTCAATTTACAGATTTATTTTGTGTTTTCGACTTTACTTCACTAAAACTGTCATCATTCCTGTTAAAAACAAACCAAATTAAAATTTGAGGATATCGTTGGAAAGAGCGTTAAAATTTCAAGCTACCCAGCGCAAAACCAAAATATTTTAGCAATAAAACCTTTTCAAAAAATTGAGCCAAAAAGCAAATTTAATTTTTTTTCCTCGAAATTTGACTTTTTATTAATTGACGTTTTTACTCCACTTTCTAGCAGTCAGAATTATTCGGAAGTGTCTCAGCGTGCAAAATTACATAGGAAACGATAACAAACTCGTCTTGAGATCGAGGGTCCGTAAAACACACATCATACACCGAGTAAAACACACGTTTTAACGTGTAAAACATACACGTAAAACACGTTCATTGGCATTCAAACTTGATTTACTCTTCCAATATGAATTTTAAAAAGAAAAATTGATCGACCATTGGAAAGCTAGCGATTTGAGCATGTTTTTTCCGAAGAGCGCCCATCAAAATTGGCAGGAATTCAGAGGAAAAACTAAGATTTAAAAAAAGTCAATTTTCGAAAACTTTTTAAAATTTGCTTTTTGACTCGATTAAAAAAAATTATTGCTTAAAGATTTTAATTTTGCGCTAGATATCTTGGAAATTAAACGCTCTTTTAATGACGTAAGGTCAAAAACCCGAAAAAAATTCTTTAAATTGAAAAAACTTGAAAAACAAGGGGTTAAAACAAAATTGTTATAAGACCTTTTTTGTTGGAAATACCTTGTAGAATCGAACCCTGAAGTTATGCCCAACTTGAGTGTAGACACCCTTTTTTTCACCTTGAGCTGTTACAATGGAGTAGGTAGTACTAATGTATTAATAACATGTACAACAATACCTTGCGCTAGTTGGACGTGTAGTGGCTGCAGTTTTCAAAATTTGTTGCTGCGGTTTTGTCATCGTACCGGATGGTTTTTTGACAACGGTTGCTGGTTTGCTCTGCAACTGTCGAAATACAAAAATAGGTAAGACCGAAAGTTGAGAAAATGGATGAGAAGCCCTCTCGACTATCTTTCGCATCTCTCCAGAGCGTTTCCCTTCCAAAAGAAAGGATTTCGACGATTCGTTTTTTCTCATCTCTTCTTTGTGCGACCAGAGACCCATTTTTTTTTTTTTTTTTTTGATTTTTTATTTGTTGATAAAGTCAATTGTAAATACAATATAACTTATTGAAAAATAATATCACGCTTACATTGTCTTTGATAATTTAGCGCTCTGCAGGCGTAAACTTAATGAAATAACAAATATGAATGAAATTATAGTTGCACACTTTTATTTTTTTTAATTTTATTTAGTGGGGGAGGGGGGGGGGGTACTGTATCCTGTCGTCCTCAAATTACTGTGTGTCGTTGAGGTATCCCAGTGCCAACATGCGATCCATAATGTGCTTGGGTCTTCGAAGTCGGCGATTTGTACGGGGTAGAAACCCTTCTGCAGCCAAGGGGTTGAAATGGTCGGAGTTTCGTTCGTAGAACCGTGACATGAAATTGAGAAGCACTTCATGGGGATGTTCTAGCCCAAAATCAGCATAAACAGTCTCATTGCGAACGAATGGTGGGGTGTGTAGAACCTGTTTTTGCAACATGTAGTTCTGATTTTTGGCAATTCTTTGGAATTGACTTTCTGAACATGTTCCCCATATGGGCAGCGCGTACGTCCATATTGGACGAATGAGCAGTTTGTACATTAAAATTTTATTGTCATTGGATACATCCACTGACATTAATAAAGATTGAAGTTGGCGTGCACGTGATCGCAGTTTAGTCAACAGTGTTGATATGTGATCACCAAATGTGAGACGTGTAACAATATAGGTTGAATTTCAGATTGAAATTCACCTTATTGTTCATAATTAGTCAGAGGAGGGTGTGACGACCCTACCCCTTCAAACCAGTGATTAGATTAATCAGCCGGCCCGAAGAGGATACCGATTCATATCTCTATGAATCGGATATCTCTAAAGGCGTAGCTCCAACAAATCGGGAACAAACCAATTGGTTTGTCCCGTATAAAATGTAGGGTCGTCACACTCCTCTCCCTAAAACATACTTCAGGGTTTCCAACAGAAGTATGTTTGAAAAAAGTCAAAGGGACTGAAAATAGCATGAAGCCCAGGAAAGGACGTCTGGAAGCTTCAAGGGAATTCCTCCATCGTAATAGTACTATTCTAAAAGAAGAAGAAGAAGAAGAAGAATGCCACGAATGGGTCATTTATGCCACGAATGGGCCATTTATACATAAAAGAATAAATCAATGGAACTGAGGAGAAAGCAAACTAAATAAAGAATACGAACGACGAAACATTCAAGTGTAATGATTGAAAAGGCAAACTTAGAAAAGGCTTATATAAAAGAAAAACGTAATTGAAATTAATAAAATGCCAGATTGGCAAAGCCTAACAAGGGAATGAGTTTAATTGCCGGATTGGCGAAATGAATGAATTTAATTGCCGGATTGGCGAAGTATTATAAGGGAATGAATTTAATATAATTTAATAATATAGAGATTCCTTCTGGAATTCTCTTTGGGTAATTCCTTCTGGAATACCCAAGTAAAAGTGGAGGGGAAATGATGAAATAAATTCAGTGCATTTCCACCAAACCACGCACTGCTGCCATGTAACAATATAGGTTGAATTTCAGATTGAAATTCACCTTATTGTTCATAATTAGTCAGAGGAGGGTGTGACGACCCTACCCCTTCAAACCAGTGATTAGATTAATCAGCCGGCCTGAAGAGGATATCGATTCATATCTCTATGAATCGGATATCTCTAAAGGCGTAGCTCCAACAAATCGGGAACAACCCAATTGGTTTGTCCCATATAAAATGTAGGGTCGTCACAGACGCTTATCAAGAGTGACTCCAAGATATCGTATAGTTTGCGACATTGGTAGAGGGTCACCCCTGTATGACACAATGGGCTCGCTATACTTTCTTTCATAAGTGAAAGTAACTATCGAGGTTTTCTGTGAGTTAATTTTCACCCGCCATTTGGTGCACCATTGCCCTAGGAGATCAATTTTGCGTTGTAACTTTTCTGTTACTTCTTCGCCATTATCAGCGGACGCAGCGTAGACGAGATCATCTGCATACAGCCCAGAAAATTCCTCGCCGATGGGCAACGGAAGGTCGTGGCAATAAAGGCTGTACAAATATGGGCCCAAGACACTTCCTTGGGGCACCGAGGCTTTGATGGTACGAATTTGAGAAATTTGGTCCAATACTCGTACTTGGAAAGTTCTCCCCGTCAGGTAGTGTGTTAGCAGGTGAAGGAGATTGTTGGGAATGTATGGCTTGATTTTGTGAAGTAACCCTTCGTGCCACACACGGTCAAAAGCCTGCTCAGCAGGACTGACCGGAGCAGGCTTTTGACCAGAGACCCATACGTCGAGATATTCTCGAATCAAGTTCCAGAGTTTAGTGATGAAAGATTGATGGAAAAAATAGTATTGCAAGGCACAGTTAGAGATGCCAATAACCTATGGCAATGGATGAGTGCCAAAACCTCTTTCAAATGTCATTTAATCGTTTTCATAATTTGTAATTCATTTTACTATTTTTTTCTTCGTCTGGATAGGTGAAACAGAAATATTAGTAACACTGGGTAATTAACAAAGGCCTTAGTTCCTGGTTCCTCCCACGAATCAAGGTTTCATTATGGTCCATCCGTTGTCATGGAAACTTAAATTCAAATTTTAATAAGAGTCCACCTAATCAAGGAGTGACACAGCTATAGAAAAGTTCATTGTACCGAATAGATTTTTCATTTTTCAACAACAATTGGCTCGGATTGTAATCTCTATGACTACACCTACTTTGAGGTTAGGTGGAGTTGTCGTGTAATGAGCGCTGTACTTCACAGTAGTGGCGGGCGATTGAGGAGGTCGTTTCATCGTTGTCTGCGACGATGGTCGTTGAGGAGGTTTCGGAGACGTCGTCGTCATCGGGTGTCGTGGCGTCGTCACTCGCACGGGCTAATAGGAAAAAAAGAGCTCTTCAACTTTCTCAACGTATTTCAATCAAGTCTACATACATTATAGGTACGAGTACGTTCTTTGGTTATAATGAAAAAGAATAACATAATTTTTCCGTGTATTTGGGCACAATTTACAGGTTAGAAAGGGTAACTGTAAGATCGGGGGAATAGAAGCAGTTTACAACTTCAAGAAGATTTTGTGACTACGTCCCTCAGACCTAAAATTCAAGTGACCCTGATAAAGTTAGGTCTCCTTTAGCTGTCGAAACAAAATTTTTATACGATGGGAGTGTATGAGATTCTTGGTGTGTACTGCTTTTAATTACTGACAAACTAGAAGAAATTAGATGTAATAACTTATTTTGTGGGAAAAATCTACCGTCACACACTGAAAGGTCAATGAAAGAAGCAGACGTCTTTTTTTTAAGAAAAAAAAAACCATTTTACAAAAAAAAAATCGTAACGAAAAAATCGTAGAAATCTCTTTTTGGCATAAGGAAAAATTAGTAAAAGAGAAAGAAAGAATTAGTGAAAAAAAGAGAGAAAAAAATTAGAAAAATTAGAGAGAGAGAGAAAAAAGAGAAAAAGAGAGGAAAAATTAGTAAAAGAGAAAGAAAGAAATTAGTAAAAGAGAAAGAGACAATTGAAAATTGTTAGCCAAGTTTTGCTTCCGAGTCTACCAAGGTAGCGGAAGCTTTGTTTTCACTTTTCAAGGACGAAAAAAAACCGTCTGCCAAGTGGGTGTGGCACATAGCTTCCTCGTATCCATAACCCAATTGTATAGATGATCCGATACATAGTAGTTAATCTCAAAACATCACAACATCAAAACAAGATAATCTGTAACATCCTTGAAAATTTCATTGAAATCGGATGGAAAATGTAGAAGTTATGGCTGTTACAAGGAAATTCACGTTTGCGCATGCGCAGTGGCTACTATCAGTCCGAAGGTGATGATTCTCATAGGGGACCATCTACAACCTAATCCGCATAATCCCTGAAAATTTCATCAAAATCGGGTAGAAAAAGTGGAAGTTATGGTCGTTACAAGGAATTCACGTTTGCTCATGCGCAGCGGCTACTATCAGTCCGGGGGTGATGCTTTTCATAGGGGACAATCTACAACCTAATCCGCATAATCCCTGAAAAATATCATCAAAATCGGGTAGAAAAAGTGGAAGTTATAGGCTACTATCAGTCCGGGGGTGATGCTTTTCATAGGGGACAATCTACAACCTAATCCGCATAATCCCTGAAAAATATCATCAAAATCGGGTAGAAAAAGTGGAAGTTATGGCCGTTACAAGGAATTCACGTTTGCGCATGCGCAGTGGCTACTATCGGTCCGAAGGTAGTGATTTTCATAGGGGACCATCTAAATACTAATTTGTAAATTCCCTGAAAATTTCATTGAAATCGGATGGAAAATATAGAAGTTATGGCCGTTACAAGGAATTCACGTATGCGCATGCGCAGTCGCTTCTATCAGTCCGGGAATGATGATTTTCATAGGGGACCGTCTACACACCAACCCGCACAATCCCTGAAAATTTCATAGAAATCGGACAATAACTTCATATAGTTATGCGCGTTACAAGGAATTCATGACAGACAGACAGACAGACAGAAACGGAACCAAAATTGTGCAAAAATTTTGATATTGGAGAACTTTTTGCTTCCGAGTCTACCAAGGTAGCGGAAGCTTTGTTTTCACTTTTCGAAGACGAAAAAAAAACGTTCTCCAAAATCAAAATTTCCACTCGCGTTTTGCGTTTTAGACCTTTCTGAACAATTTTGGTTCAGTGTCTGTCTGTCTGTGTGTCTGTCATGAATTCCTTGTAACGCGCATAACTATACGAAGTTATTGTCCGATTTCAATGAAATTTTCAGGGATTGTGCGGGTTGGTGTGTAGACGGTCCCCTATGAAAATCATCACCTTCAGACTTATAGTAGCCACTGCGCATGCTCAAACGTGAATTTCCTTGTAACGGCCATAACTTCCACTTTTTCTACCCGATTTCGATGAAATTTTCAGGGATTATGCGGATTTGGTTGTAGATGGTCCCCAATGAAGATCACCACCTTCGGACTGATAGAAGCCACTGCGCATGCGCAAACGTGAATTTCCTTGTAACGTCCATAATTTCTACATTTTCTATCCGATTTCAATGAAATTCTCAGGGATGTTACAGATTAGTATTTAGATGGTCCCCTATGAAAATCACCAGCTTCGGACTGATAGTAGCCACTGCGCATGCGCAAACGTGAATTCCTTGTAACGGCCATAACTTCTACATTTTCCATCCGATTTCAATGAAATTTTCAGGGATGTTACAGATTAACTTGTTTTGATGTTTTGAGATTAACTACTATGCATCGGATCATCTATACAATCGGGTTATGGATACGAGGAAGCTATGTGCCACACCCACTTGGCAGACGTTTTTTGTTTAAGGCAAATCATTTGCTTTGAGAGGAAGAAGGAAACTTCTCATTCCTCTTGGACCACTCAGCTTCACAAAGATAGGTGGTAACATAAACGGGGAGTGGTTTAAAAGATGTGAATAGAAAACTTCAGGCCAAGTATGCAATCGGAATCTGCTTCTATTTACCTGCATTAATGCTCTACATTATTTTAAAAACGATAAAAAATTCAAAAATTGAGAACCAAAAATAATTTTATTAGGGAGCCATTTCGGTCAACCTGGTGATTCAAAATTGTTTCTCCAAGAACAGGGTTACTACTCTTTTTGATTCTGAAAACTACTCAGTGCTCAATATATCCTGAGTATATCTCTATTTTTTGAAAAAATATTTCATCCTCACTATTGGTACTCGTAATGATATGAGTGAAGAAGTATGTCAAGTGATACCTTTCAATAAACTGCTTCTATTCACCCGATCTTACGGTGTATGAGCAGCAACAGAGCAAATTGGGCTCTAAATTTTGTTGACCGGCGCAATTATTCAACGTACTTAAATCTTCATTGGCCGACTAATTTCGTACATGCTAGGTTCCATCCACCTAATTTGCTATCACTTCAATTGTGACGGTAAACAACCGGTTCCGTGTGGGGAAATAATGACTTAATCGCCCTCCAATCTTAATTAATGAAACCTAAAACAATGACGGATTCGTATCAGATTGAGGTTTGGCATTTGGACCAACGATCGACCCACGAATCACGCTTGTTTAAATATCTGAACTTAATAAACTGTTGAGATCACATTCGGATCACCTGAAACACCGTCGATAAATAAATATGATCGAATAAATAAATGAAATAAATAAGATCATCACTGTTGAAGATGTCAACAAGCTAAAACGCCTTGAAGATAAGAATAATGTCTCATAGGCCCACTGTTACGGTGAAATAATAATAATAATAATAATAAGATAAGCGAAATCTTTGTTCAGCAGTGGAAGTGAGACCACAGCGAAGTTTCCACGGCTCAGACCAAAACATATAGATACCTTAAAGCACAAAGGCGCTATGTCCAAAAATGTCACTTTTGAGATAAATGGATCAGTCACATCATAGGACCATACTCTTTCATAAGGATACATGATTGTAGCTCTAAAAACTTTGAAAATTGCTTAAAAACGGAAAAATTGACAGGGTTCTACGTCCTCTCTCGAAAAATCGTTAATGCCATTATGTGCTTTGTCCAGAAGAGGAATGCACAATGGTTCCATGTCCCAATAAGATAGCCATAAAATTCAATCGTGTTGTGGACACTCGAGCTTTGTCCGGACATAGCTCTTTTGTTTGAGCACTAGGTTTATGGAAGGTGGGAACTGTTACTTGGAGAAAAAACGTCGTTCTCTCCCTTTAAGAAATCAAGGGTTGGGATTGAAATAAATCAGAAAACCAAAACTGAATCACAAAAGATTGTTCATTATAGGAAATAGGTCTAATTTTCGTTCAGATTTCAGCTTATTAAATGACCCCTAAATTAACCCTTAAATTCTCGTAGGGAGCGAACGGTTTGTCCTACACAGCTCCGAGTGGTCTCTAAAAATTCTACAAATTCAATACTATCTTAGATTGATGGAAAAACAATAACCAACCAACCCCATGGTGCTACAGCCCGTGTCGGGCCTTGACCTGCTCCAGTAGCCGTCGCCATTCCGTCCGATCCCCGGCAACAACCCTCCAATTTCTCACGCCCATCGCCCGACAATCCTCTTCCACTCCATCCAGCCAGCGGAGACCAGGTCTACCTCTAGGCCGCCTTCCTACAGGACTCCCTCGTAGGATGCTGCTTGGTGTCTCTGTGTCAGCCATGCGTGCTACGTGGCCGGCCCAGCGCAGCCTCCCACATTTAATGAACCCGGTAATGCGCTGGTCATTATACAGAGAGTAAACTTCATTATTATACCGGGTTCGCCACTGTGTGCCTTCCCTGACTGGTCCAAATATCCTTCTCAGGATCTTTCTCTCTAAGACCTCAAGTGCGTTTAGATTTGCTGCAGTCAGGGTCCATGTTTCTGAGCCGTAGGTGAGGATCTGGCGGACGAGGGTCTTGTACAGGAGGAGCTTGGTATTCCTTGACACGTTCCGGGACTTGAAGTGCCCCACCAATCCAAAGTAGCTTCTGTTGGCAGCCACAAGTCTAGCTGCGATTTCTCGGGACATATCATTAGCAGCTGTGACAACAGACCCAAGGTATTGAAAGGATTCAACACCCTGGAATCTGTACTCACCCATGCCAATGTGTTGGATTGGTGGTGGATTACGCATTGCAATCATGTATTTCGTTTTTTGCTCATTCACCACGAGTCCCATTTTTCGTGCTTCCCGGTCTAATGCCAGGAAAGCCTCCCTCACATCCCGCTCACTCCTGCCAATCACATCGATGTCGTCTGCATATGCCAGTATTTGGACGCTACGGTTGAAGATGGTGCCTCGGCGATCCAAACCAGCGTCCTTGATTGCCCGATCAAGAACTATGTTGAACAAGATGCATGCCAGTGCATCCCCCTGCCTGAGTCCTTTGGTCGATTGGAAGGTGTCAGACAGGCCAGCTTGCACTTTTACTCGGCAGTTGACATCCCTCATTGTGAGCCCGACCATCCTTATCAACTTTTCAGGGATGTCAATCTTGCTCATGGCATCGTACAGCTTGTCTCGATGGATGCTATCATACGCAGCCCTGAAGTCCACAAAGAGGTGGTAGGTGGCAACGTTGAACTCTCGGGTCTTTTCCAGGATCTCCTCAATGTAAATATTTGATCAGTCGTGGATTTATTTTGCCTGAATCCACACTGGTAATTCCCGATTTTAGGTTCGACTAAGGGGAGAAGGCGGTTATATATAACGTTGGACAGCACCTTATAAGCGACAGTAAGCAAAGAAATACCCCTGAAGTTGTTGCAGTCCATTCTATCGCCCCTTTTGTGTATGGGGCAAATAACAGATGGAAAAACAATAGGTACCTTTATATCAAAATTGTTTGAGTTAGGGCTTTTTCAAAATTTCAACCCTACATCAACCAAAAGCTTCGAGGCACATCTAAACCCAAAATGAAGCCCACTTACCAAACTCATCAAATTAAAATTTTTTTCTGGGTCGATTCCGAAGGTTCATTATTGAAAATAATAAAACAAAATTTGATGATTGTTCATTTTCAAACAGCTTCTTTTGGTACATTGAATTTCCGTGATATTTCATTAAACAGTAGGCAAGATCAGATAGGTAGTTAAAGAAGACGATTTTGGTGATCCTTTGAAACCAGAAGCTCCTTCAATTTTTGTGGTCCTAATTGATACAATATTAATATTTTGTAATTATTTGAGATTTCTAGGAGAATAAAAGAGTTGAAAAACATAATTATTGATGTTTAGTAATCCATGTATTATGCATGAATAACTTTCCAAAATTCACGATCAACTACACCTACCAACACGCGAAACCGCCTGGCGTCACCACCCTCTGGTGCCAGTCTGTCACCAAAAAACCGGTGAAGCCAAATTATTATCGAGAGCGTGATGAAATCCCTTACCCAAAGGGGTCATGTCCACAATCGAACTTTGCTAGAGGATCCATGTCCCTAATCTTACTCCACATAAGCACTCCACTTAAGCTATCCATCTCCCACATTTTAAATTTTTTTTATATCAGAAAATCAAATCTCAAATTCAATAAAACTTTTTTTGGAAGATCTTCTTGAAGAGTATAGCTTATAAGAAATTAAAGACTTTAGTGGAATAAGCGATTATTTTAGGAATTGTGCACTGGTGAAAACTTCTTTTGCGTTTTTCTCATAACTCCGTTTTTGGACATAGCGCCTTTGTGCTTAAAGGTATCGATATAATCTCCATAATTTTCCAAAACGTATTTAGAAGTCACTATAGGTGGAATCTTCGCAAGGAATCAAGGTATATCCACACCGCACATACAAACCTGGACAGTGGTGGGAACAGTAGTCGATTGAGTAGTCGGTGGGAACGGCGGTGGAACATTCACAGGCCGTTTGGACGCGCTGATCGGTCGAGGAGTTGTTTTTTGGAGGTTTTCTTTGAAATCCAGCTCGCTATTGAGAAATCCTGCAAACCAATAATATTGTAGGTAATACACAACCAACTATATGACGAAAATATACAGGGTGTCTCAAAAGCTGTTAACCCCCTGCTAAAATCGTCACTTGACAAGGAAAAAAATCTTTCTTTTTGGAATCTATTTTTTTTGCGAGGATCTCAAATGGTGGGGGGGGGGGGGGGGTGCGCCTGATTTTTGATCGAAAGTGGAACTCATTCTGAGAATTTTGACACCAGCTGTTCTCTTTTTGGATGAATAGATCTTTTTCTGTGATTTTCAAACCGCTAACTGGACTGACCGATCACATAAGTTCCTAATCCATATATGGATGATTCCTAATCCATAACCTTGAAAAGTGAAAACAAATCAACCAATATCTTTTTTTATAGTTATCATACGAAGTACAGAACAATCGTCGACATTTAGTAGGTTATAATCTAAAATTTAAGGTATATATCTTGAAGAAAATAAAACTCATTTAACACTGTGATAAAAATAAATAAAAAGAAGTGAAGCAGGAACATATGTATATAAACATAACATATATATATATATAACATAACATATATTATGTACATATAACATACATAACATAACACATATAACATACATACACGTCTTTTTATTTATTTTTATCACAGTGTTAAATGAGTTTTATTTTCTTCAAGATATATACCTTAAATTTTAGATTATAACCTACTAAATGTTGACGATTGTTCTGTACTTCGTATGATAACTATAAAAAAAGATATTGATTGATTTGTTTTCACTTTTCAAGGTTGAAAAAAAAAGTTCTCCAAAATCAAAATTTCCACTCGCGTTTTACGTTTCAGACCTTTCTGAACAATTTTGGTTCTGTGTCTATCTGTCTGTCTGTGTGTCTGTCTGTCTGTGTGTATGTCTGACCGTCATGAAATCCTTGCCACGGCAATAACTTCTACAATTCTCATCCGATTACGATGACATTTTCAGGGATTGTGCGGGTTGGTGTGTAGACGGTCCCCTATGAAAACCATCACCTCCGGACTGATAGTAGCCGCTGCGCATGCGCGAACGTGAAATACTTGCCACAGCCATAACTTCTACATTGTCCAACAATATGCAGCCCTATGAGGGCAGTGGAAGGTATTTAGAGATTGATGTTTTGAGATTAACTATTATGCATCGGATCATCTATACAATCGGGTTATGGATTCGAGGAAGCTATGTGCCACACCCACTTGGCAGACGTTTTTTACTGCGCTCAACCCGCCTCCCTGGGCGCTCAAAGTTGCGCAAACCAACGATTGCTCCCAAAATCAGATTTTTGAAAACCCCAAGTGTGGCACATGTTTTTCCATTATTTTTCGACGCTGAATCACGTGGTGGTATCCATTTTTGAATTTGATTGGAATTTTTGAAATGGCGGCCGAAAATTTGGTTGTTTTAGCGAAAAAGGACCATGGAAGCCCTCTCTTCAGGAGAATAACGGGCTGTATTAGCACGAGGCAAAATTTTGTACTCTCGTCTTCAAGGTAACAATGAGAATGAATCGGATCTGAGATGAGTTCAGATAAAACTAATAGATTCTTCGCTTATCTCGTTTCAGGATTCCACAATGCTTCAAATCTTTTCGGAGCTCTATATCATAACAGTTTCCGAACTAGTTAAAATCGCTTCATAACTCTTGAGGACGAAAAAAAGAGCGACTTTTCGCCGAATTTTCGCCGCCATTTCAAAAATTCCAATAAAATTCAAAAATGGATACCACCACCTGATGCTGCGTCGAAAAATATTTAAAAAACATGTGCCACACTTGGGGTTTTCAAAAATGTGATTTTGGGCGCAATCGTTGGTTTGCGCAACTTTGAGCGCCCAGGGAGGCGAGTTGCGCTCAGTAAAAAAAACCAACTGAGGAGTCAAACATTCCTGAAATTTTACGTAAAATCCGAATCTGCAATAAAGAACGGGGGTTCCTATTTGAATTAAGAAAGTGCGCATTGCGCATGTTTTGTACAAAAATACGATATTTGAGATCCTCACAAAAAAATACATTGATTTCAAAAAGAAAGATTTTTTTTCCTTGTCACGTGATGGTTTTAGCAGGGGGTTAACAACTTTTGAGACACTCTGTATATCAACCCAATGGTCCTGAACAAGAAGATTTAAGAGATTCAGGGACTGCGTGGCAATGAAGCACAAGTTTAGGGATCAAAGGGAGCCCCTAAGGATTTCAAAGTAGATTCTTACTAAGATGTAAAATATTACATATCTAGGTAATTATTTACGTATTAATTTCAATTATTATTCCAAGAGATTCGAATCTAACACAAAATACCGTACGGAAATAACTTAGCTTCTTCGTCCTCTAAGAGTACTTAACTCAGTTCGAGGTTCACAGGTACCTAAAAAACACAACTGACGAAGCAGAGATGGGCGAATTCTTATTCATAAATATTATGAATACAAATCATATCTGCGATTCTATGATTATGAATACGAATACAGGTATGAATATGAATATGAATACGAATACAATCGTATTCACAATTCAAATACGATTTTCCCCCTTATTCGTATTTTGAATACGATTTTATGATTTTTTCTATGATTTTCCTAAAAATCGATTTTTTTACGATTTTCCCTGAAAATCATACTTTTTTTTATGATTTTCTCCCGAACTCTCGACATATTTATGGCCTAACAATGTCAAAATAATCAATCAAAATTCGAAACGCTCACAAATTCTT
Source organism: Apolygus lucorum (assembly GCA_009739505.2). Taxonomy (NCBI): domain Eukaryota; kingdom Metazoa; phylum Arthropoda; class Insecta; order Hemiptera; family Miridae; genus Apolygus; species Apolygus lucorum. The sequence goes on along the minus strand of CM019173.2, from coordinate 3,307,513 downwards.
ATAGGATTTTTCACGCAGAATCGAATGAGACCAACCCCAGGTCGCTACGACCAACCGTATAGAAACTACGACGCAATTTACAATGAAACTCGTATTTTTTAAATTGATTTTCAGTGGAAATCGTAAAAAAATACGATTTTCATTGTAAATTGCGTCGTAGTTTCTATACGGTTAGTCGTAGCAGCCTGGGGGTGGTCTCATTCGATTCTGCGTGAAAAATCCTATAAGAATTTGTGAGCGTTTCGAATTTTGATTGATTATTTTGACAATGTTAAGTCATAAACATGCCCAGAGTTCGGGAGAAAATCATTAAAAAAAGTATGATTTTCAGGAAAAATCGTAAAAAAAAAACGATTTTTAGGAAAATCATAGAAAAAATCATAAAATCGTATTCAAAATACGAATAAGGGGGAAAATCGTATTTAAAGTGTGAATACGATTGTATTCGAATTCGTATTCATATTCATACCTGTATTCGTATTCATAAAATCGCAGATATGATTTGTATTCATAATATTTATGAATAAGAATTCGCCCATCTCTGTGACGAAGTATCAGATTCATTCATACAGAAAATATACGTTACCTGGCAGAAGGATGGACCAAGAGTCGTCTCCCACTGGCGGCATGTCCACATGGTCGGGGATGTGCGCTGTTTCCATTTCACTCTTCAACACATTCTGTACGCTCTCCAACACCTAGAAAACAATACCATAGAGTAGTACAATAGATGTATTGGCACAAACATCCAAAAATAGTTAACCAAGGCACAGGTCAAGCCGAATGTAGCTTCTCATTAAGGATTAGGGATATTAATGAAATCAAAATCATCGATTGAATCAAAACTGTACTTGAATAAGATGTAGAAAGAATGGTTGTTATAGAAAAATAATTTGATAAATGCTGCAAGAGAATCTACAGATATATCAGGAAAACCCCTTACTTTATTTACACCCTCAGGTTCGCCAGCTTGCACGAGAGGTTGCTGATAAAAATGGACTGGACGGCCTCCCTCGACGTGGGCATTCAATTCGTCACCTCCAGCAATCAGACCCTGCCAGGATATTTATAAGATTATCATTTCACGGATAAAAAGATGGAACAATCAAATAATCATTCAAAGTGCGGAATATTCAAGTATAGAGAAAATCCAATACGTGCAGAATCTACACTATACAGGGTGTTTCACAAAAAGGTTACAACCCCCTTCATTTCCGCAAAATACAACGTAAAAAAAGCTTCCGCTACCTTGGTAGACTCGGAAGCAAAATTCCGACCAACGCTATTCTTCATGATTTTTTGTGAGGATCTCAGGAAAAATACTTTTGCGCAAAAAAGTTGCGCGCAATCGTGCGCAATTGACACTAACTTCATTTTGCTTCCGAGTCTACCAAGGTAGCGGAAGCTTTGTTTTCACTTTTCAAGGACGAAAAAAAAAAGTTCTCCAAAATCAAAATTTCCACTCGCGTTTTGCGTTTTAGACCTTTCTGAACAATTTTGGTTCCGTGTCTGTCTGTCTGTCTGTCTGTCATGAATTCCTTGTAACGCGCATAACTATACGAAGTTATTGTCCGATTTCGATGAAATTTTCAGGGATTGTGCGGGTTGGTGTGTAGACGGTCCCCTATGAAAATCATCACCTTCGGACTGATAGTAGCCACTGCGCATGCGCAAACATGAATTCCTTGTAACGGCCATAACTTCTACATTTTCAATCCGATTTCGATTAAATTTTCAGGGATGTTACAAATTAGTATTTAGATGGTCCCCTATGAAAATCATCACCTTCGGACTGATAGTAGCCACTGCGCATGCGCAAACGTGAACCTCCTTGTAACGGCCATAACTTCCACTTTTTCTACCCGATTTCGATGAAATTTTCAGGGATGTTACAGATTAGTATTTAGATGGTCCCCTATGAAAATCATCATCCCCGGACTGATAGAAGCGACTGCGCATGCGCAAACATGAATTCCTTGTAACGGCCATAACTTCTACATTTTCAATCCGATTTCGATTAAATTTTCAGGGATGTTACAAATTAGTATTTAGATGGTCCCCTATGAAAATCATCACCTTCGGACTGATAGTAGCCACTGCGCATGCGCAAACGTGAATCTCCTTGTAACGGCCATAACTTCCACTTTTTCTACCCGATTTCGATGAAATTTTCAGGGATGTTACAGATTAGTATTTAGATGGTCCCCTATGAAAACCATCATCCTCGGACTGATAGAAGCGACTGCGCATGCGCAAACATGAATTCCTTGTAACGGCCATAACTTCTATATTTTCAATCCGATTTCGATTAAATTTTCAGGGATGTTACAAATTAGTATTTAGATGGTCCCCTATGAAAATCATCACCTTCGGACTGATAGTAGCCACTGCGCATGCGCAAACGTGAACCTCCTTGTAACGGCCATAACTTCCACTTTTTCTACCCGATTTCGATGAAATTTTCAGGGATGTTACAGATTAGTATTTAGATGGTCCCCTATGAAAATCATCATCCCCGGACTGATAGAAGCGACTGCGCATGCGCAAACATGAATTCCTTGTAACGGCCATAACTTCTACATTTTCAATCCGATTTCGATTAAATTTTCAGGGATGTTACAAATTAGTATTTAGATGGTCCCCTATGAAAATCATCATCCCCGGACTGATAGAAGCGACTGCTTATGCGCAAACGTGAATTCCTTGTAACAGCCGTAACTTCAACTGTCCCCCAGGGGTCGCGGGTTCGAATCCCAGCCGGGGCTAAGTATTTTTTTGATCCAATCACATACATCTACTCACTTAATTTTTCATCCGAATTTGATGAAATTTTCTAGGATTGTCCAGATTAGCGAGTAGATGGTCCCCTATGAGGGTAGTGGAAGGTACTTAGAGATTGGTGTTTTGAGATTAACTACTATGCATCGGATCATCTATGTAATTGGGTTATGGATACGAGGAAGCTATGTGCCACACCCACTTGGCAGACGTTTTTCAAATGGAACCCCCTTTTTTTATTACAGATTCGGATTCTACGTCAAATTTCTTCTGGCTTTTTGAACGCTATTCGTTGCGCAACTCCACAATTGCACAAAAATTAGATTTTGGAGAACCCCTAGTGTGGCCCATGTTTTTTCATAATTTTTTAACGCTAAATCACAGGGTGACATCCGTTTTTCAATTTGACTGGAATTTTTCAAAATAGCGGCCAAAAATTCGGTTGTTCTTGGTGAAAAAATCGCTCTTTTTAAATCGTTATGAGTTTTTAGGTAATTTTATTCAGTTCAAGCATGATCGTGCTGTCAGTTTTTATTTTTAACTCCACCGTAGACGGCCCCAAGCCCGTGGTTCAAAAGGAGGTGAGAAAATACAAAATAAACATGATTTCGACCTCAAAACTGATGTTTTCGTGAAAGAAATGTTAATTTTTCCTCTTAAATCTTGGTTTTTCCCAAAACAGATGACACCCTGTGATTCAGCGTTAAAAAATGATGAAAAAACATGTGCCACACTAAGGGTTCTCCAAAACCTAATTTTTGCGCAAATGTGGAGTTGCGCAACGAATAGCGTTCAAAAAGCCAGGTTGCGCGCAATAAAACAAATCGATGTGGGTATGAATTTCTCATGAAATTTGACGTAGAATCCGAATCTGTAATAAAAAAGGGGGGGTTCAATATGAAAAAATGAAATTAGTGTCAATTGCGCACGATTGCGAGCAACTTTTTGCGCAAAAGTATTTTTCCTGAGATCCTCACAAAAAATCACAAAGAATTGCGTTGGTCGGAATTTTTTACGTTGTATTTTGCGGAAATGAAGGGGGGTGTAACCTTTTCGTGAAACACCCTGTATATCTACACTGTAGATGTAGATATATATCTTACTTGGCCCAGTTTACCAGAATATAAAAAATTAATCATAAAGTGGTTTTGGTATGAAAGAAACTCCTCAACTCCTTATTAGGGATGAGACAATTCTGATAGGTGTACGGTGGATGGGTATTTTGGTCAATTTTGTACCAACACTACATTGCTTGGCTACCACAACTCTAATTCTATAGGACTGTCGCGAATGAGATGTTTTAGTTTCTTGAAAATTGGCATCAAAATTCCATTTCAAGTTGCAGCGTTGACGTACACCATGTGATAAAATGTTGGTCCTAAATTAATTTCCCACTTTAAGACAACAAGAAAGAAAACGAATGAATCACAATCAGTACCAATTGAAGACCCAAGGGGGAGAATGCACTAAGTCCAATTTTTTCCAAACTTAGATTTAGATGCCATCTGTTTGATGTGGACTTTTTTTTAACTGGAAACATAAATTTATAAACGTTATATGAATCGAATTATATCATAAAATTGAAGGAAAAATGGCGGCCATGTGAAATGTTCAAAAATTGCGAAAAAATCATCATATTTCCGGGATGGATGAAAACTCCGTGAATGATAGATTAGGTCCAATCAAGGATGTTTTCATCTGTCTGCCACTCTTCAACGGCTGTTAACCCTGGGCAGACTCAATTTTTAAAATTGTACTCTTTTGGTATATTATTTTCAATAATGAACCTTTGGAATCGACCAAGAAAAACAAATTTTAACACCCCCTCAAAATTTGATGGTTTACGTTTCAAGGTACGTAGAATCCAAAAATCGAATAAAAATTTGGCCGTCCGTCCGCCGTACGCGGCACTTTTGCCACTTAGCATTTTGATGAAATGAGGATTTTGATGAAATTTGGTATGAAGGCTCCATTTGGGGTCTAGTTGTGCCCCGAAGCTTTTGGTTGATGTAGGTCACTTCTAAGGGTTCCAAAATCAATTTTGAAATTTTGAAAACGCCCTAACTCAAAAAATTTTGATATAAAGGTATTGTTTTTCCTTCAATTTAAGATTCTATAGAATTTTTAGAATTTTTTGAGACCACGCGGAGCTCTGTAGGACAAACCGTTCGCTCCCCACAAAAATTTAAGGGTTTATATTGAAATATATATATATAAATCAAAACACGATTGTGAATCGCAAAATAGGCCTAATCTCCGTTCAAATTAGAGCTGCCCGAAATGCGATCGATGTTTGGTGATTTTGATTTTTTTTTTTTATTTTTTTTTTTCAACTTTATTTTCTTTTATATTTTTTTTATTTTCATTTTTTCCTTCATGTTGTATGGTTGGTGATTTTGTAGACGAGTGATCTATATAGAAAAATAATAAACCATTGTGTAATAATTTGCAGCGTTTTGTTCAAAAATCCACAACGTTTGGGACGTCCCAAATTTTTACAGCTGGATTTTGAAAGTCTACTTATGGGTTTGAGACTTGTCTGCCAATCCTAAGCAGCTGTAAAGTCTTGGCAGAATTAAATTGAAAAATTGTCAAATTTGATTTAAAATTCAGACAATTTTGGGATGATTTACATTTTAACACGTTGAAGTATGAGTGGTATGTAAACAACTTTCAAAACGAGTATCTACACTGCATGCAGATACATCTGTACATGGATATGTCTTATGATGGCAATTTAAATGATGAGCTCACTCAGCTGATCAGTGACCACTCAGGCGCCTTCAGCATTCTCCATTGACCCGCCCTCTCAAATTTCAGGTTCCTGCGTTCAACAGGAGAGGAAATGGCCTTGGAGCTCACTCAGCTGATCAGTGATCATCAACTTTGATGATGTATAGAAGTATGTATCGATTGACCCTGCCTCTCAAATTTCAACTTCCTGCGTTCAACAGCATCAGGAAAAATTTTGGAATGACCCCCAGAACTAAGACATATCCATGGCAAAGGAAAAGGAAAGAAAATTGATTGCAAAAAACTTTGTTTTTCTAATTCTTGAAAAATTTTCAAATTGGACTTAGTGCGTTCTTCCCCTTGGGTCTTCAATTACAAAATAATAAAATTGAGTTGAATAAAAAAACCAAGTTGAAAATAAATTGTGTTATAATTTTATAAAAACCCATCTTTCTATTGTAAAGATACGATAGAAGCCTCGAAGCTGTGAAGGTACTCCAAAGAGTATTTTCGGATAAATTGGAATGTATTGCATGGATAGTTAAAACACGATATGGTAATTGATACAAACTTTATAACCAGGTACATAATCAATCCTAGTGATAACATTGGAAGCCTTCCTTACCTGGATTTGATCCAACGTCATCAGCTTTTTCACCAGTTCGCCGTCTTTTCCGAATGAGTAAAATTCGTATCTGCAACAACAAACCGACAAAAATGATAAAATGGTTTGGATTTAATTTAATTGTGTTATTCATAGTTATTGAGGCTTATGGAGCAGTTGACTCCCAAAGCCTGAGCTTATTTATTCATTTATTTATTTAATGCATGAGGACTGAAGTCCATTGCATGAGGTTACGAGTAATAGGTTACCGCTTAAGATAATCATTAATCATAATAATTAATCTAAGTGAGGAGCAAAAGTACGTAGTTAGGAATTACTTATTACTGCTCTACCACTACTTTCAGTTTAGCATAGTTACCAATCGTTGTTTAGTTCAACATAACAACAGAAGCTTTTGGTTGATGTCAGTCACTTCTAAGGAGTGAAAATTAAGGGTTGAAATTTTCAAGTTTGCCCTAGCTCGAAAACTCTCGAAATAAAGGTATCGTTTTTTCACCAATTTTAAATAGTATTGAATTTTCAAAAATTTTCGAGACCACCCGGAGCTCTGTAGGACAAACCGTTCGGTCCCTACGAGTACTTGAAGGTTTTCCTTCGATAAAACAGAATCATGAGTGTGAATCGCAAAAGAGGTCTAATCTCCATTCAAATTTTATCGGACTAAAATGCGATCGCTGCTCATTTCTTCGATTTGTATACAGTTTTGCCTTCTGCGTAACCAGTAATCAAATTTCAATATGAAGCTTTCTTTTTTTCGAATCGAGTGTGAAGCGTTTAGTTCTTTCTAATAAACTTGGTTGTGAAGGTGTGAAGCCAGTATGGTGTGGTAGGTAGTACCTAGCTGGTAGGTAACAAAAAGTTGGTAGGTAAAAAAAAGTTGGTAGGTAAAAACGCTGCAAATCATTGCCCAAAGGTTTATTATTTTCTGTATAGATCACCCTTCTGTATAGATCACTGGTTCTCCATCAATAGCACCTACCACCATCTGTATTCTCCCTTGACCTACCCTCTCAAATTTCAGCTTCCTGCGTTCAATAGGATTGAAAATGACTTCGGAGCTCACTCAGCTGATCTGTGATCTGAGGAGTGAAGAAGATCTCCTCGAATGCTGGGGACGCCTGGAAGAGCACTTCCATTCAATAGGATTGAAAATGGCTTCGGAGCTCACTCAGCTGATCAGTGAGCAATGATTTGCAGCGTTTTTTACCTACCAACATTTTTTTTACCTACCAACTTTGTTTTACCTACCAGCTAGGTACTACCTACCACACCATACTGGCTTCACACCTTCACAATCAATTTTATTAGAAAGAACTAAACGCTTCACACTCGATTGGAAAAATAGAAAGCTTCATATGGAAATTTGATTACGCAGAAGGCAAAACTGTATACAAATCGAAGAAATGAGCAGCGATCGCATTTTAGTCCGATAAAATTTGAACCGCGATTAGACCTCTTCTGCGATTCACACTCATGATTCTGTTTTATCGAAGGAAAACCTTCAAGTACTCGTAGGGACCGAACGGTTTGTCCTACAGAGCTCCGGGTGGTCTCAAAAATTTTTAAAAATTCAATACTATTTAAAATTGGTTAAAAAACGATACCTTCATTTCGAGTTTTCGAGCTAGAGCACTCTTAAAAATTTCAATCCTTAATTTTCACCCCTTAGAAGTGACCTACATCAACCAAAAGCTTCGCGGCACAACTAGACCCCAAATGGAGCCCATATACCAAATTTGAACCAAATCGGTCCAGTGTAAAGAAAAGTGCCGCGTACGGCGGACGGACGGAAATTTTAACACAGAATGTGTTTTTGCGATGACCTACCAAAAAAAAAATCGTCACGAAAAAGCGACAGAAAAAACCGTTACGCGCCTTTTATAATGATTTTCACGTGCAACCAAGCCGTTGGTAAGGAAATAGAACTCCCGCAGTGTTCATTGCACAGAAATTGTTCACCATTCGTTGGAAAGCTCTCAATTTATATAGTATTTTTCTTGTAGTTACATATTTATTTATATAACATTTATAGGGTTTTAGACCAAATTAAATGTCTAACAATTATTTATTTTAATATTGCCAAAGACTCCACATTTATTATTGTTGTTTTTTAGTTAACGGATGACTAGCATCGCAAAAACACATTCTGTGTTCCTATGATTTCATACAGAGTATGGAAAAAGAAATAAACCGGGGGGTGCAGGGGGGCGGGGCCCCCCGCCGAGGCGCAAAGCGCCGAGTTTTAATTCGATTTTCGTATTCTACGTACCTTGAAACGTAAAACATCAAATTTTGAGGGGGGTTAAAATTTTTTTTTCTTGCTCGATTCCAAAGGCTTATTATTGAAAATAATAAACCAAAAGTGTTTACATTGTAACATTTGATCGTTATCCCATACTAAACGGTGCAAAAAACAGAACTAAACCGCTTCACTCCACAATCCTAACCACTTACCTGGTAGGTACACCTCAGACGTGCTACTCCACCTGACTTCCATTAATATTAATGCTAGTTAAGTGTGCCTGATGAATGACTGAGGACGTACCGGTCGGGAGACATGAGGGCTGCGGGCGACCCGACGACGCCCGGTCGCTCAGCCGGCTCTCCGTCCGTGATGTAGGTCTTGGTGCCGTTAGGGTGGTCCATTATCACGCTCACCGACGTCACCACGCTACGACAAAACAACAAATAAACAGAACGTGAATTTTTATGCTACTGGTCGTTATTTCTTACGTTACCTTCAACCAACAGAGGGAGATAGACATTACAAGACTACCGTGAACTGGGGTGATACTGATATGCTGGGGTGATACTGATCAACAAGCCTTTTTTTATTTGCATGCGACTGCAGAACTCCACACAGTCCTAAATTGGAAAGTTAGGTGGTGTTATGTGTTCCTAGCAATGTTTTCTCTGGGGGGATATCGTTCCCGCCCGATAGTCTAGGTTACCATGGTAGCTGATAAGGAAATAAACAAATCTCAAAATCGGGCCCAGCTGACATTGTGATTGTAACTTCTGTTGTGCCGGTGTCGGGTGTTGTGTGATGAAGTTCTAGCGAAAAGATTTTGTTTCTACTAGAGGTAAGCATGAAATATCTGCAATTAGTTTGTTTTTTTCCGTGTTACTACAGTTGGTTATCTGTTAAAAACAAAAACAACTCATTTCCAGGGGGGTGATAGTGATCACGGCCGAAATGCCCCGAAACTATCAAAAAGTGATTGGTCCATCATTATTTTTGGCTACAAGTGCTTTAAAATAAGTTGTTTCTTGTCAGTTACCAAACATGTGCCACGAATGGTCTTATTATAATAATAAATACTGAAGGGGATATTACGAGTCTTGAATTTTGGCATTATTCTGATTTATATAAGTTAAGAGTTGGTTTTCATTAGTTTTTCAATAAAAATTGTTCTGAAATTCGTTTTCTGAAATTTTTTTTTGGGGTTTTTTTTACCTCAGGGTACTAAAAAACAATTTCTAATTGTTTAAGTTCGATTTTTAATTGTTTTTAATATGTTTAAGTTCGATTTTAAATTAGTGATCACTATCACCCCCTATGTGGGGGGTGATACTGATCAATTTAATTATTTTTTTAAATGAGCTTAATTCAACAAACTTTCAAAGTTTGATATAGGATACTGTTCGTAAGATGTGAGAGAATATAAACTATTTTTTTCAGATTTTTTAAAATTATTACACTGGTAGTTTTCAAGGAAAAACTGTAGAAATTGATCACTATCACCCCAGTCTACGGTACCATCTCAGTAAAGATCCGATTTAACTAACTCTCAAAATACCTTCGCTGTGGTGATTCTTCTGTTCAGCTGAACTACCCGAACCCTTTTTAACCGGTTGACGTGCTCTATTGCTTTCATTCAATATCAAAGATCTGAGTTTACTAAAACCTAATTCTCCAAAAGGTTCACTCGTTGCAGTCAGTAGGGCTAGGATCCGAGCCTTATTTTCCTGGGTAGTATACACTGAAAGAAGCCTTTTGGTGGTATTTTCACCTCTCTGGGAACAACATAATTTAAATTTACCGAGCATATAAATGCATAAAACCACGGTTTTTGGGATAGAAGCATATAAATGCATATTCCTGTGGGTTTTCGGGTAAATAGCTTGTTTTTCTTCGAATTCCCCAACCAAATTCGGACCCTGACCATCCATAAAGTTAGAAAACAAGAATGTCTGGTGTGAATAATAGAACCGCAGCTAGTTAACCTTTAGTGGGGTCATTCCCACACCCTAATTGACCTCTTCCGGATTAGAATGCAACTCCGAAGATGTGCAAGGAAAGACCTTGACTCGTTTTCCACTGATGGAAAAATTCTTTTCTGCAAAATGTGCGAAAAAGAGGTAAGTTCTTTTCGATTTTGACATTTTCACATGTACTTCCTTAAATATTTAAGGGTTAAACAGATGAAATTTCAAGTAAGTCGTATGTAGACCTACTACCTACTAGGTAAGTAGAGATAAGTCTAGGAATTCGGAGTGTAGACCCAGTAGATCCTCAGATTTCACATTTCCAAGGCAGAAATTGACATTTGTATTTGCTGGTTTTTCATGGAATCATTGAGGGGGTGCGCGTATTTCTACTGCAATATTTGAAAATACTTTCATAGTCCACAATGCTTTATTTTTGTTCATTCAACATATTTTTTCTCACTTACGCATATTTACTTAAGTAGGTATTCATTTTCAGATCAATATTTCGGAGGGTTTTCAATTTTTCCAACATAAAGCCACAAGTGGGCACTCAGCATCATGGAAACGTTTATTGACTGATTTGAGAAAATAATTGACAACTGAAAATATAGAAAAAATTCTTGTTGTACAGACCAATGCAGATTTATTACTTCATTTACTCGCATATTTCTATGATCCTTTTGTAAATTAACTTTTAAACTGTATCTTTTATAAGAAAACTTCTCATAGGTATATATATATATTCTTGAAAATTTAGTGCGAATATAGCAGTGTATCACATACAATTATTATATAATAAAGCTCGAACACAAAGATAAGTTATTGGTTTTTCGTTTCTTTTTTCTTTCTATAGTTTTTAACGGCGTTTTCGAGCATATTCTGCATATTTAACCACAGATAACGGGTTTTTTGGAGCATATCTATCGAGCATATAATGGGTTTTTCGAACATATCCATCGAGCATAAAACACATGATTTTCGAGCATATCCGGAGATTTTATCGAGCATATCGATCCCAGCCCTAATTATCAGATACAACTAGTTTTTGTTCTCTCAAGGCGTTGTGGCAGTATTGGCAATAATACTGAGTCAAAGTCAAAATGTTGTCAAAACATACAACAGTAAATCTTCAGCCAAGTTGGGTGGGCAGTACAGCTTTCTCACATAAAATAATAGTGACACGAAGAATCTATTGATGAGAAATTCACTAAATGAATTCAATGAATTTTATTGAACTGTAAGACAACATGGCCGCCCTTAAACAAGAACGTCTCAATCGTGTACCCTGAGAAGATCCTACGGGCAATTTTCCCAACCTTTCAACCAGTTTAATTTTTTATACGCTTCTATCGGATCGTGATGCAATCAATAAGCAATAATTCTTGTGCACATCCCTGAACCACCTACCTTGAAAATTTGAGAAAAATCGGGTTATTAGATCCTGAGAAATTATGACATAAACGTGCTTACCTACATTGCTTCCGAGTCTACCAAGGTAGCGGAAGCATTGTTTTTACTTTTCAACGTTGAAAAATGTACTCCAAAATCAGAATTGCCACTCGCGTTTCACGTTTGAGACCTTCCTGAACAATTTTGGTTCCGTGCCTGTCAGTCATGAAATCCTTGTAACGGGCAAAACAATACGAAGTTATAATCCGATTTCGATGAAATTTTCAGGGATGGTAATGATTGTGGTGTAGATGGTTCGCTATAAAAATATAAAAAAATAAAAAAACGCTCTAGGATTGATAGAAGCCACAGCGCATGCGCAAACGTGAATTTCCCTGTAACAGCCATTATTTCTACATTTTTCATCCGAATTTAATGAATTTCTCGGAGATTGTACGGATTGGGGTGATGATGGTCCCCTATGAAAATCATGGCCCCCAAATTGATAGTAGCCTCTGTTCATGCGCAAACGTGTAATCCTTGTAACAGTCACAACTTCTACATTTACCATCTGAATTCGATGAAATTTTCAGAGATTATGTGGGATGACGCGTAGATGGTCCCTTATGACGATAATTCAACGTACTTTGAGATGATGTTTTGAGATTAGCCACAATGCATCGGATCATCTATAAAATCGGGTTAGGATACGAGCAGCTATGTGCCACACCCACTTGACAGACCTGATTAAAACTCCAATATGATCGAGGAGTTGTTAGTTGCATGTATGTTAATTGTTTTTCGCTTTTTCCCACGTACAGTGGCTCTTAATAACAATATTCTTGGGACAAGATCCAAACCGCCCAAAAATATGAGAAAACTTGGGTCATCCGATCATGGCTCAAATTTAGCGCACTTGAAAACGTTCCTTGACCGTTTTCAAGTGTGCTAAATTTGAGTTTCAGTTTCAGTTGACAGTTTTCAATTCGAAATTCCATCTAGCTCAGCGTTATTTCTATAAGGAAATACCGCCCTCATTTGTGTAGGAGGGAGAGCCGACGACAACGCTGACGTCGCCTGGCAAAATGAATCTTTTCATAGAGTGCATTGAGATCACTGCAATCGAGGTCAGATTCAAGTCAGAAACTCTTTTATTTTTGCAGTAATAAGCATACGAGGATTTTTGTTGTTCTCCTGTTGCTCTCCTAGTGTTGTTGCGTTGACCATCACAACCATGACTAGCCCCCACCCCGCAGAGTCAAAGCCGTATGAAGCTTTTCCCGTTTGAATATGAAAGTCCCGTTTTTCAAACGAATTTTTCCTCAGAGTTTCACTAACAGATATGTGCTTCAAAAAAGATTCACTACACAGAAAAAATTTAAAAGAATATAATGCAAATTGGTGTTTAAAGAAGGTGAAACTCATATGGGAACTTCTAGAGGCATAAATCCTGAATTTTGAGACAATTTTTCTTGAAAACAAGGAGGGAGAGCCGACGACAACGCTGACGTCGCCTGGCAAAATGAATCTTTTCATAGAGTGCATTAAGATCACTGCAATCGAGGTCAGATTCAAGTCAGAAACTCTTTTATTTTTGCAGTAATAAGCATAAGAGTATTTTTGTTGTTCTCCTGTTGCTCTCCAAGTGTTGTTGCGTTGACCATCACAACCATGACTAGCCCCCACCCCGCAGAGTCAAAGCCGTATGAAGCTTTTCCCGTTTGAATATGAAAGTCCCGTTTTTCAAACGAATTTTTCCTCAGAGTTTTACTGGCAAATATGTGCTTCAAAAAAGATTCACTACATAGAAAAATTAAAAAAAAAAAAAAGATTCAAATTGGTGTTCAAAGAAGGTGAAACTCATATGGGAACTTCCAGATGTATAAATCCTGAATTTTGAGACAATTTTTCTTGAAAACAAGGTATGTCTCCGAATATCTCAAACTCGAGGTTTGCACTCACAAAACGCATTCATTCATAGATGTTTCAAATAGTTCAGGCTCTGTGCAGCAATGTAGTGTGAAGAAAAACCAACGCGAACATCATTAATGTAATTTATGAGATTATTTCACGAAACGGAAATCAACTGCACAATTAAACATCCAATCGTAGACTTAACGACCATGAAGATGTGTTCCACCTTCTTGAGTGTTAATTAATTCAACGGGAATCTCACCGGGCCTTCCTATACTCTGTTAGGTATACTAATGTAAGCATAGAGCGGTATACTGTTGTCCCATATTTCACGCCATATTCCCTCACATTGTAGGTGACATTTAGCACTGCTTACCTTCGTTTAGGTACATTATCAACGTACAGAATCGTAAATCTTTAGGCGACCGAGAAATTGGCTCTCGGGCGCCTGCGCCTAGTGTGCTGGTCCCGGTTTTTTTCTGCCTACCTAACAGAGTTGGTTAATCATGAATATGATTAAGATTAAATTCGTATTCACACACTAAGAGTATGAATAAAATCATAATCACGGAATATGATTAAGAATACATTCTTAATCACTTGAAATCTGAGATTAATCACAGAAATTAGTGAATTTGAGAATTTAGTGATTAAGCATGATAAAAAATGTGATTAATCATGAAAAAATTGTGATAAATTATAGAATTATGTGATTAGTCACAGGTAATCTGTGATTAATCACAGGTATGATAGGATTAAGATTATCTTCACGCACTATGAGTATGAATAAAGTCATATTCACAGGATTCTCCTGTTTAAACACAGAAATAATAGGATTAGTCATTTTAAAAATTGTGATTAATCACAATTTTTCACAATTAATTACAGAATTCTATGATTGATCACTGTTATGACCCACATTTCAACATTTAAAAAGTTCTTACAAGAGAATCCCTGAGTGATTCACAACCCACAGGGAGAGATGAGGTATGGGGAAACACGTCAACATGACGTCACCCTTCCACCTCCCTCTCCCTCAACGAAACTCCCGGAGTATACAAGCTCACTCAGGGATGCTCCAGTATGCAATTTAGTGCAGTCAATCGCCTTACTCATTTCGGTCTCTACCTTCTCCTCCGATAAGGGAGAAGGTAGAGGTATCTCCTCGAAGTACTAGGCTCACTAGGTAAATCTCCCACCTCCCGTCGGTTAGTTTCTGATGAAACGCCGGGGTTGCCGGGCTAGCCAAATCTCCCTGCACTCCGCACGTCAGTAGGGCTAACGCTGCCAGTGCAACAGTGCAGTCGTTAGGATAGGGACTTCTCTCTTCGTTGAGTAGGGGTTAAAGAAAACACAAACACCGCATCGAGAAGGTCATCTCCTTCACTCAACGACACGCAGACATAACAATCATAATTTTTTCATGATTAACCACAATTTTTCCATGATTAACCACAATATCTCTTGTTAAATTGTTGATTCTTCCTGTTTGTGGGCGTTGGCTGCGGAGTCTGGGTCGGGGGGTCTTGGCCGGCCCAGGGGCGGCCCCCTTGGTGGTTTTTCCCCGCCTAACATTTGCACTGCAGACAAGACCATTGCCCGGTATGGGTACACGGTCCGGGAGCCGCCATGGTGGGTGGGTCCGGGCCCAGCTGGGTGCCTCCCAGCTGGGCTCCGCTGCCTTGGTCTTCTCTGGAGGATCTCATCTCTCATTCTTTTTTTAACCGTGTGCCCTGTCTAGTGTCCCATTGTTCTGTGTACCCCTATTACTCTGTTATGTTTTGTTTTATATATTTATATTTTATAGACTATTGTCGATACACGTTGTGTGGAATGGTAAATAAAAAAACATTCATTCATTCGAATCCTATGATTGATCACAATTTATTAAAATGATTAATCCTACTATTCCTATGATTATTTACAGAATCCCTGTGATTTTACTTTAATCATAATCATAGTGCGTGAATATATAATATAATATATTCTACATACCATATAATATAATTTTAATCGTATTATACCTGTGATTTCCTGGGATTAAGAATGCACTCTTAATCTTATTTCTCTACTCTACTCTTATTTCTTACTCAGTGATTATGATTTTATTTATACTCTAATGTGTGAATACCAATTTAATCCAATTCGTAATCACAGAAACATACCTATTCCTGCGATTAAAAATTTTAATCAAATTCAAGAGTATGAATTCTCCACCTTAAAATGAATTGAATTGCACCTTAAAATACACAATAAATTGGATGGAAAGAACTGATAGCATTTCGAGCGTCTTCTCTATAGAAATACATTCTCTATTCAATGAGTCGTCAATTTAAATGGATAAGTGGTTGCCGAGAGACTGTACAAAAAAAACCTGTTCTCGAGAAATCTCTTTAAGAGGGCTTTTAATACCTTCGAAGAGGCGCCTCATCTCTTTTTTTCTAGGGTTCACAATTAAGTTAGGTCAGGGAGGTTGAGAGCCTTCCGATCCCTGAAGAAGGTAATGGCCGGAACGTGCTGTCCCAGCCAAACGCGGCAGGCTCGCCCCACCTACTTATCGGGTGAAGGCTACAACCTATCTGCTACACCGTTATGTTTTTTTATCACCTTTCTTTTTCCTCTTTTTTAGCGATATTCTCGAGGTCTTCTTTTTAAGAGGTCTTCGGGCTCGGGATGAGGAGGAGGAGGAATGACCTCATAACCAGTTGCACTGATGTGATCGATCAGTTGGAAACAAAATTAGTAGAATCTACGTTAGATATGAATCACTTACGGTGGACACTCTCGAGAATACCTACTCCAAAATCAAAATTACAATTTTAATTACCCTAATTTTTTGATTCGTTTTATAAAGCTTCAATCGTTTTCTATAAGTTCTGTGTCTGTCATAAGAAAATAAGACCATAAGAAAATTCAGCAAAAACATAGCATAACTAGTAGCTCAGAAGTGACAGCTCAGTAAGAAACATGATTTGTAGAATCTAGATTCGATGTGGATCGCTTTTAGAGTACACTCTTGGGAGCTGAAATTTAGCTTTAACGTATTAAAAAACGCTGCAAACTATTACACAATGGTTTTTTTTCTACATAGGCTAGATCTAGATCACTCGTCTGCAAAGCCACCAACCATCCAACATCAAGAAAAACAGCGATCGCATTTCGGTCAGCTAACATTTGAACGGAGATTAGGCCTCTTTTACGATTCACACTCGTGTTTCTGATTTATCGTACGTCCAAACTTTAAAATTTTAAAAATTTAAATAAAATTTAAAATTTATTTAGAATTTAATTCTCGTAGCGAGCGAACGGTTAGTCCTACAGAGCTCCGCGTGGTCTCAAACAATTCTAAAAATTCTATAGAATCTTAAATTGAATGAAAAACAATACCTTTATATCAAAATTTTTTGAGTTAGGGCGTTTTCAAAATTTTCAAAATTGATTTTGGAACCCTTAGAAGTGACCTACATTAACCAAAATCTTCGGGGCATAACTAGACCCCAAATGGAGCCTACATACCAAATGTCATCAAAATCTTGTCGCCAAATCTGTTCACCAAAATTTATTATTTTCAATAATGAACCTTTGGAATCGACCAAGAAAAAAAATGGTTTAACACCCCCTCAAAATTTGATGGTTTACGTTTCAAGGTACGTAGAATCCAAAAATCGAATAAAAATTTGGCCGTCCGTCCGCCGTACGCCGTCCGCCGTACGCCGTCCGCCGTAAGCGGCACTTTTGCCACTTAGCATTGACCGATTTTGATGAAATTTGGTATGTAGGCTCCATTTGGGGTCTAGTTGTGCCCCGAAGATTTTGGTTGATGTAGGTCACTTCTAAGGGTTCCAAAATGATTTTGAAATTTTGAAAACGCCCTAACTCAAAAAATGTCGATATACCTAAAGGTATTGTTTTTCCTTCAATTTAAGATTCTATAGAATTTTTAGAGACCACGCGGAGCTCTGTAGGACAAACCGTTCGCTCACTACGAGAATTCAAAGTTTGGACGTACGATAAATCAGAAACACGAGTGTGAATCGCAAAAGAGGCCTAATCTCCGTTCAAATTTTAGCTGACCGAAATGCGATCGATGTTAGCGAATTTTCAAAGAAAATGAAGCTATTGCAATGGCCTCAAAATTTTTAGAATCGACTTTTTCGAAAAATTTTCACACTGAAATCCGTTTTGGAACATTCTGAAACAATCCCTGAAGTTTTTCCAAAAATCATATGTATATATATATGTGTCATTCCGGACGATAACTTGAGTAATTGTTTAAAAATTTTTTTTTAGTTTTTGCCAAAATGTTTGTAACAACAAACCATAGGTCAAGTTCGTTAACCAGCAATTTTGGACAATCCAAAGTGGTCCAAAATTCAAAAAAACTCCAAAAAAATGGGTTTTTCCCGTTTTTTGTGGTTTTTACATTGAAAATCATGGTAATATATGGTATATTCGGATTCAGCACAAAATTTCTGATATGAATGCATTTTTCAAAAATGAAAATTGTCCAAAATTAAGAAAAGTTTGTAGCTATATATATATATATATATATAATGAATACGCGCGTATATTTGTTGTACCCAGAAATGCAGTAGCCGTGTGGGTACTCTATGAGTTCGTAGAGACGACTAGAACATGAATATGGACTCCTCAGATCTTCAAAGCATACCCAGCAATAATTTGCGGCGTGTTATTAGCGAATTTTCAAAGAAAATCATGTGTCGAAAAAAAAAAAAAAAAAAAAAAAAAGAGTCCTCGTTCAAATATTTTATCGACAACTGCCACCGATAGAAACGTTTAAAACCCAGTGTATTATTGAAAATTGCACGATTTCTTCGTACATATCGCGAATATCACTAAATGTTTTCAAATTAATTACTTAGATGCGGTAATGCATGAAGGAGAAAAATGTGTGATAAACAAAAGGTGGCTTGTTGTGATGAGGTTGGGAACATACGAGCATGAACGCGATCTGTCGCACTCATCTTTAACTAAGTCCTGGAGCTTCCACAATCAGAACGCTTCTCGGGCTCCCAGATTCAGCTTTCAGCCCAGTGATTTCACGTCTTCCAGGACGTCGATTATTGGTGTAAAAGTATGTAAAAAAAAAACATATATACATATATATAAACCAAGAATCGAAAAAAAAACTTTCTACAACAAATTGCAACACTATTGGTCCTTTTCTTAACCACACCTTAAACTGAATGATTTCTTTGAAAATTCGCTCATTAATTCATGCTGCATGAATGGACTTTTTTTCTTCTTGTTGGATGGTTGGTGGCTTTGCAGACGAGTGATCAATATAGAAAAATAATAAGCCATTGTGTAATAATTTGCAGCGTTTTATTCGATTTTTGGATTTTACGTACCTTGAAACGTAAACCATCAAATTTTGAGGGGGTGTTAAAAAATTTTTATCTTGGTCGATTCCAAAGGTTCATTATTGAAAATAATAAACCAAAATGGGGAAACATTTTACATTTGTACAAGAGGTCACAAAATGAAGGTTCTCCAAAATCAAGATTTTCAGTCTCATTCTGTTTTTAGTGATTTTTGTGTCTGTCTGTCCGAGACAAAACTGTACGACAATTACAATAAAATGTTCTGGAAATGCGGGTTACTGCCTATGAATTTCATCGATGTTAGATAAACGGTATCTTGTAGGCAAGAGTGAACGTGAATTCCTTATAAATACGAGTTTTTTTCAGAGCTTGACCCATTTTCGGCCACTGATGCGTTTTTGCATTCATATTTATGATTTTTTTAAATATTGAAAATAGTGGTAAATCTTTGCAGGAGAATTTTTTCTCAATCATGCTGTTCCTAAACTTTTCAGAAAGTTTTCTTTGATGTTCGGTTGAGCTCAATGCAATTTGGAAATTTTTTAAAGAGGAGGCCTCTTGGGCGAAGGCATGGTGGCTCAAATTTGATTCTGGACGAGTGAGCTTTCTGGGTCATGAGTTGAAACATATTCGGGTCCATAAATAGACTTTTACATTCTACCAAAACAATGAACTGGATAAATCATATCGATTTGGAAAACTGAGGCCTCTCAAATCTCATTAAAAAGTAAAATTCATGAAATATAGAGTAAGTAAAAGTAAAGTAAACAACCATTTCAGGTTAGATTTTCGTCCGACTGCCATTCCTGGAAAATATCGAGTATTGGTTTATTATTTTCAATAATGAACCTTTGGAATCGACCAAGAAAAAAAATTGTTTAACACCCCCTCAAAATTTGATGGTTTACGTTTCAAGGTACGTAGAATCCAAAAATCGAATAAAAATTTGGCCGTCCGTCCGCCGTACGCGGCACTTTCCTCACTTAGCATTGACCGATTTTGATAAAATTTGGTATGTAGGCTCCATTTGGGGTCTAGTTGTGCCCCGAAGATTTTGGTTGATGTAGGTCAGTTTTAAGGGTTCCAAAATGATTTTGAAATTTTGAAAACGCCCTAACTCAAAAAATATCGATATACCTAAAGGTATTGTTTTTCATTCAATTTAAGATTCTATAGAATTTTTAGAGACCACGCGGAGCTCTGTAGGACAAACCGTTCGCTCGCTACGAGAATTTAAGGGTTTTACGTACGATAAATCAGAAACACGAGTGTGAATCGCAAAAGAGGCCTAATCTCCGTTCAAATTTTAGCTGACCGAAATGCGATCGATGTTTTTCTTCTTGTTGGATGGTTGGTGGCTTTGCAGACGAGTGATCAATATAGAAAAATAATAAACCATAGTGTAATAATTTGCAGCGTTTTATTCGATTTTTGGATTCTACGTAGGTACCTTGAAACGTAAACCATCAAATTTTGAGGGGGTGTTAAAAAATTTTTATCTTGGTCGATTCCAAAGGTTCATTATTGAAAATAATAAACCAAAATGGGGAAACATTTTACATTTGTACAAGAGGTCACAAAATGAAGGTTCTCCAAAATCAAGATTTTCAGTCTCATTCTGTTTTCAGTGATTTTTGTGTCTGTCCGAGACAAAACTATACGACAATTACAATAAAAATGTTCTGGAAATGCGGGTTACTGCCTATGAATTTCATCGATGTTAGATAAACGGTATCTTGTGGGCAAGAGTGAACGTGAATTCCTTATAAATACGAGTTTTTTTCAGAGCTTGACCCATTTTCGGCAACTGATGCGTTTTTGCATTCATATTTATGATTTTTTTAAATATTGAAAATAGTGGTGAATCTTTGCAGGAGAATTTTTTCTCAATCATGCTGTTCCTAAACTTTTCAGAAAAAGTTTTCTTTGATGTTCGGTTGAGCTCAATGCAATTTTGGAAATTTTTTAAAGAGGAGGCCTCTTGGGAGAAGGCACGAGTATGGTGGCTCAAATTTGATTCTGGACGAGTTAGCTTTCTGGGCCATGAGTTGAAACATATTTAAGTCCATAAATAAACTTTTACATTCTACCAAAACAATGAACTGGATAAATCATATCAATTTGGAAAACTGCCAGTGGCTACTATCAATCCGAAGGTGATGATTTTCATAGGGGACCGTCTACACACCAACCCGCACAATCCCTGAAAATTTCATTGAAATCGGATGGAAAATGTAGAAGTTATGGCCGTTACAAGGTATTCACGTTTGCGCATGCGCAGTCGCTTCTATCAGTCCGGGGATGATGATTTTCATAGGGGACCGTCTACACACCAACCCGCACAATCCCTGAAAATTTCATCGAAATCGGACAATAACTTCGTATAGTTATGCGCGTTACAAGGAATTCATGACAGACAGACAGACACACAGACAGACAGACACTGAACCAAAATTGTTCAGAAAGGTCTAAAACGCAAAACGCGAGTGAAAATTTTGATTTTGGAGAACTTTTTTTTTCGACCTTGAAAAGTGAAAACAAAGCTTCCCCTACCTTGGTAGACTCGGAAGCAAAATTGTCCGACTCTAATGAAATATTCGAGCACCGTGCGTCCTCAGTGGATTTGCATCACCTTCTCACAAAAAATGCCGTTTGTACACGCGTAAACATAATAACATGATCTTCCTAAAACTTGGATTTCTCACGATGAATCGCCCAGTTTCAGTTTGGATCGGATGTTATGAGCTCTCATTCTAGAATAACGTCTGCCAAGTTGGGTGGGCATCGGCAGCTTCCTCTCATAGAACATGAGCATATAACAGAGTCAACTGGTGCCCGAATTCATAGTATTAGTGAGCATTACCAACGATAATAGTAATAAATCGCCAGTATAAGACTAGATTTTCACGACCTTGATCATGGTTTTTCTAGTCGACATAGTATAGCTACACGACTGATCGTGATAAATGAGTCATTCGCAGTTATGTTGATGATTCTTCACTTTTTCACATTTACCTACCGTACTTCGGTATTACTTATCAGAAATAGCATTACGATTATAGAAACAGCACAAAAACGTAAAATACGAGTAAAAATTTTGATTTTGGAGAACCCAAAGTTGATTTTCTGAATACAAAGCTTTCCCATCCTGATAAGTTCCTGGATAGGTTATGGGTATTGTAAGTATCGCGCATCTTCTTCTTTGATCTTGAAGCTTCCCGGCGTAGTCCAGCCAAAATGGACCCTCGCAGGGAAGTTTCGTTGGTTTCCAATTTCTTCGATTCCTTATGTTTTGAGGGGGAATGAAACCGAATCTGCGGTTTGCCACCAAAATGTCGCGACGGGACAATGGAAAAATGCGAAAAAAGTTATTATTTGCCTATTATTTATATGCGAAATGAAAGCAAAAATTTTCATTTCGCTACAAATATCATTTCGTACGTTTTTTGTAGGATGAACCGTAAAGGCCCCAGGGCTGGTTAAAAATATGCATATTTTCGCTGTCACCGAGAAAATCACCTTTTTCCACTGAAAAACTACATATAAGAAGTACCTACGTAGTTATAATAAATGAAAGGTTGTATTTCGTGAATTTGTGTTATTCGGTGTTATGCTTCCTCAGAAGTTAGGTGATCTATGGCTGCATACTGTATGTGTGTCCAGATGTACCCACGTGTGAACATTTCTATTTTTATTTTTCCGTTATCCATACGTCCCTTTATCTCTTTTTTTTAAAATAAATGAAGTATTATAAGTACAAATTTTTATACTCCAATTTTAAAAAAAAATATTATTAACAGATTTTTCAGGATTTTTAATTGAGTTCTCAGTAATACATGAATGACTAAATCAGAATTTCCGAGTAGAGGTAAAGGTAAAGGTGATGTTTGGGGTGACAGCGAAGATATAAACATATTTTACCCATCGCTTGGATCTAAACGGTTTGTCAAACCAAAAAACCTACGAAGTGAAATTTGTAGCAAATTCAACATCCTTTCATTTTCCGTACAATAGTTTTCTGCCAAAAGTTAGTCGTTTAGTTATAGGGAAAAAAACCACCAAAAAAATCATTTTTGTCGCCTTTTATTCAATAATTCGTCACTAAATTTTGGTGGCAAACATCAGATTCGGATGCAGCACCCCAAAAAACGTAAGGAATCGAATAACCCCCCAGAACTTTCCCGTGACTGGGGTAACGTTCATATTTCAGAAACCTTGCATTTTAATTACTTGAACCGAGAATAGGCCAACATAGAAGGAAAAAGTTCGGCATTTAAAAATATCGAACAAAGAAAGGCCCTTGAAGTTAAAAAAGACCTTCATTTCGCAACAGTCAGAAAAACAATCTATTTGCTATAGGCAACGCTCCAACACACAATCCCCTCGTAAAATATTGAAATATAAAGCATTTTTAATTTAATATGGAAGGCAATAAAATTCAAGTACTGCTGGATTCTTCAAAAAACTTCAGGTTTATTTGAAGTGGGCGAAATGGGTTGGGGAATCCAACTAAAACCATTGAGAGCTTTTGGTGTTCACAGAACTTCTACATTTTTTTGAAAACCTTCAAAGTAACAACCTCTATTCAATTTTATAGTCCTATCTCTTGTGTCTGTAAACCATAATTTATTGATGTCAGCTGAAAACCTCGCTTCTTGTGCCAGTTAATTCCAATATATTTTTTACGAACTGAATTCAATGAGACCAACCCTTTATAATACCTCTAGAGCAAAAGAAACCGTTAGATTCAAGATAGAAATTTTAAAAATGGCGATGTAAACTAATATAAATACGATCATTGTGATTGTTTGGAAAACGTATTTGAAATCATCAATTCACCTGTCATCATCATCAACTGCATCAACTCCTCACCATTTACCACATTTTTCACCATATCCTTCCTAAAAACCCATCAAACTTCCCCAAAATCCGTTTCTAATTCCCTCAGCATCACAAACTCAAAACATGAAACCCCTTATCAATTGTATTAACAAGTCAGCCATCTTGCACCTTTTGTTCCATCTTGCTCTCACCAAAGAAAAGTTATCTAAATTCATCAAAAGTAGTACCTGAAGTGGATTCTCAACTGTATACCAAAAATCAAGTGCAATATCTCACCATTCTGTTGGATTCCCTTGGACTACCAGGATATCCCCCTGTATGCTGACCACCTGCAGCTCAGGGTACCATAAGTACGAATAAAATTACTCGCGATGAGATTGTGGAAAACCATTTTAATAAAAACGGAGTTGAGTAGAATGTTGTCTATTTCCTCGAAAATAATGAGTTAAAAGTTAAATCGATTTCGACGGTTAGCTCATCATCAGTAACAAGCAATAACTGAAGGTACATCACAAAGAGCATAGCTTATATAGGCACAAGTGAAAGGGAGCTTGAATCCCATTGGTCGAGAAAGTGAAAGTCATGCCCAATCAGATAAGTGAAAGGGACCTGGGAGGATCATCAAATGCCAATCAATCCCTTCACTTCTCTGAGCCAATAGGATTCTCCTTTCACTTATCTGATTGGGTATGACTTTCACTTTCTCGACCAATGGGATTCAAGCTCCCTTTCACTTGTGCCTATATAAGCTATGCTCTCTGTGATGTACCTTCAGTTATTGTTTGTTACTGATGATGACCTAACCGTCGAAATCGATTTAACTTGTAACTCATTATTTTCGTGGAAATAGACAACATTCTACTCAACTCCGTTTTTAGTACCATAAGTAGCTAGCTACCAAAATCAAGGTGAGAGTTACGTTAATCCAATTCTTCTGTGATCTACCCATACCTGTGATCTATCTTCTGGCTGTCTCCTACCTACCTACCTACCTGGAGTTTGGGCTTTCTCCTTCTTCACTGGAACTTTGGGGGTTAGCTACCTACCAACTTTGTGATATTTAGTCTTTAGTGGCCACTTTTAGGTAGGCATCCACAGTATTTATTACCATCATAATTTATATCTTGTTACCTCATTATTGTTTATTTAAAAGTCATAATTTTCTAGTCACTGGTTATTTATTATAGTACAACACCCTTTGATATACAGTCCACTCATTTCTTGTTATTTATTTTTGCAAATCTAGTCAAACCAATAATTAAATTCAATAAAATTCATTATTTATTATTATTATTATTATTTATTATTTATTTATTTTTATTTGTTATTATTTATTATTTATGTTTTTATTAATTAGTATTATTATTTATTAATTAGTTATTATTAATTATTTATTATTATTTATTTATTATTATTTATTTAGTATTTATTTATTATTATTTATTATTTATTTTTTTATAATAAGTTTAGCATCATCATTATCAACCAGTGATGTTCATGAATTTTCACTCTTTCGCCAGTACCCCGACTCCTAAATTGATTCCGCATTCTTCTAGAGCCCTGGCCAACATTTCCTTTCAAATTCGAGAAAATCGGATAGATCTTTAGAAATTGATGGCAAACGCTACCTGTGAGATCGCGAAACATTGATGTTGAAGTGGAATCACGATTGAGTGAAGCAGACCCAACACGACTGAGATAGTGGTAAATGGTCATGCAAATATGTATCAAAAATACATATCTACAAACGCCTACAATGAGTAAATCATATTAAAGATTATCATATGATTATGCCCGTGAAATATAGCATTTCCGAATTGAGTTAAACTTTTTCCATTTAGGTTTAGACCTTTTCCATTTAGATTTAAACCTTTTCCATTTGGATTTAGACCTTTTCCATTTGGATTTAAACCTTTTCCATTTAGATTTAAACCTTTTCCATTTAGATTTAAACCTTTTCCATTTAGATTTAAACCTTTTCCATTTAGATTTAAACCTTTTCCATTTAGATTTAAACCTTTTCCATTTAGATTTAAACCTTTTCCATTTAGATTTAAACCTTTTCCATTTAGATTTAAACCTTTTCCATTTAGATTTAAACCTTTTCCATTTAGATTTAAACCTTTTCCATTTAGATTTAAACCTTTTCCATTTAGATTTAAACCTTTTCCATTTAGATTTAAACCTTTTCCATTTGGATTTAGACCTTTTCCATTTGGATTTAAACCTTTTCCATTTAGATTTAAACCTTTTCCATTTGGATTTAATCCTTTTTCATTTGGATTTAGACCTTTTCCATTTGGATTCAGACCTTTTCCATTTGGATTTAAACCTTTTCCATTTGGATTTAATCCTTTTCCATTTGGATTTAAACCTTTTCCATTTAGATTTAAACCTTTTCCATTTGGATTTAATCCTTTTCCATTTGGATTTAGACCTTTTCCATTTGGATTCAGACCTTTTCCATTTGGATTTAAACCTTTTCCATTTGGATTTAATCCTTTTCCATTTGGATTTAAACCTTTTCCATTTGGATTTAGACCTTTTCCATTTGGATTTAAACCTTTTCCATTTAGATTTAAACCTTTTCCATTTGGATTTAGACCTTTTCCATTTGGATTTAGACCTTTTCCATTTGGATTTAAACCTTTTCCATTTAGATTTAAACCTTTTCCATTTGGATTTAGACCTTTTCCATTTGGATTTAAACCTTTTCCATTTGGATTTAGACCTTTTCCATTTGGATTTAAACCTTTTCCATTTGGATTTAGACCTTTTCCATTTGGATTTAGACCTTTTCCATTTGGATTTAGACCTTTTCCATTTGGATTTAGACCTTTTCCATTTGGATTTAAACCTTTTCCATTTAGATTTAAACCTTTTCCATTTGGATTTAGACCTTTTCCATTTGGATTTAGACCTTTTCCATTTGGATTTAAACCTTTTCCATTTAGATTTAAACCTTTTCCATTTGGATTTAGACCTTTTCCATTTGGATTTAGACTTTTTCCATTTGGATTTAGACCTTTTCCATTTGGATTTAGACCTTTTCCATTTAGATTTAAACCTTTTCCATTTGGATTTAGACCTTTTCCATTTGGATTTAAACCTTTTCCATTTGGATTTAGACCTTTTCCATTTGGATTTAGACCTTTTCCATTTGGATTTAGACCTTTTCCATTTGGATTTAGACCTTTTCCATTTGGATTTAAACCTTTTCCATTTAGATTTAAACCTTTTCCATTTGGATTTAGACCTTTTCCATTTAGATTTAAACCTTTTCCATTTAGATTTAAACCTTTTCCATTTGGATTTAAACCTTTTCCATTTGGATTTAGACCTTTTCCATTTGGATTTAATCCTTTTCCATTTGGATTTAGACCTTTTCCATTTGGATTTAAACCTTTTCCATTTAGATTTAAACCTTTTCCATTTGGATTTAGACCTTTTCCATTTGGATTTAAACCTTTTCCATTTGGATTTAGACCTTTTCCATTTGGATTTAAACCTTTTCCATTTAGATTTAAACTCAGGAAATTATCGTGGAGTTAGAGGCGATTCTGTTGCATGCTCTCACTGGCATGAAGAGCATACTGCTTTCACAACTCAAGAGTTCTCGGAGAGTTCATTCTGTCGAGTTCTTTACTTGCTTTCTTCAGGGTTATTCTCAACTTTTGTAGTGCCTTAGCGATTGAACTTTTTCCGAGAACGATATTTAGTTCAAGTAATTTGGATTTAATTTTTTTCAAGGTTATAGTAGGGTCATTTTCCACCAATGAAGGATATTCCACCTTCCACCTCCTGAAGGATATTTGGCGTGAGCTTATTTGGGCGATTTCCACCTCTTAAATCTGGAGTTATTTCCATATTCGCCCTGTACTTGCGTAGAATGCTTTTCGCTGTATTCAACTTCATTCCGCTTTTCGCACTAGCTTCCTTGATTGTCTCCCCTTCTTCGTAAAGTCGAATGAAAAACGTTTTCTTATCCATGGAAACCAGATTATACCGACCTCGTCTAGCTCTAGGTTGAACTGTTCCTTCCCTTTCTTCAGCGGTACTGGAATCTTCAGAACTTGATATCCGATTGTACGTAGTACGGCTGCTACCCCGAGTTGCGACAGCGTCTTCACTAAAACTGGAATCGCTCATGTTTGCTGAGATGGAATTAACCCCAGCAAATTGAGAGGTCGGAACTGATTTTCAGTCATTAAAACTAAGAGCTACTGGCTGGTAGGGATGTCCAAAAAGTATCGATACTTGAAAGTATCGATATTTCTTTAAAAAAAAGTATCGATACATATCGATACTTTTTTTTCCTGATATATATCGTAGTATCGATACTTTTTTTCCAGTATCGGAGGCGATACTTTTTCTTATCTCACATTTTATCTGTTTCAACACCTACGACATGAAGGTACCTACTTGACAGTACCTCTATCTCTACGTAGATGGTTGGGAAACTAAAAAACTTCAACAAATTAAACAAAGATGAAGTACCACCACCTCCAGCTCTCTATGATAACCTGCTGTTCTTCATAATCGAGGAAGGACCACCAGAATGTTAACCCAAACAAGTGCAATACGAAAACAAGTGCCTAAACAAAAACAAGTTTTAAATAACAAAATGAGTGATTTATTGTTTTGTTCATTCTACATTAATTATTATCCTCGTGATGGAGAGATGTCACACTGATGGAGAGAAACAAACGACAATTTCACCAATTTTTGTGAAAGTATCAAAAAGTATCGATACTTCAAAATATCGATACTTTTTGAAAGTATTGCATCGATACTTTTTGATATTTTCTAGATGTATCGATACGATATAATATCGATACTTTTGAAGTATCGGACATCCCTACTGGCTGGCTCCACTGTCGCGTGATTCATGATTAAGGAACACAATATAGCATTGTGGGGAAAGAAGTTTGCATTGAGAAGGAATTGACGAATACCTTCTCAACCAAACGCCTTCGAGAAGAAACTAACAAATTCCTTCTCAACCAAACGCCTTCGGCTCCTTATCCATTACCGAGATTTCCGATTCATAACAAGCTTTCAAAAATGCGTATTTTCTCTTACCGTTTCCTTTTTTTTTTACTTCTAGCCTAATGAAATTTTAGTAGGTAGGCACTTACTATGATGGGGCTAACTACTGACGTTTTGATGGAGTTTAAATCCAAATGGAAAAGGTTTATATCCAAATGGAAAATGTTTAAATCTAAATGGAAAAGGTCTAAATCCAAATGGAAAAGGTTTAAATCTAAATGGAAAAGGTCTAAACCTAAGTGGAAAAGGTTTAAACCTAAATGGAAAAGAACTAAACCTAAATGGAAAAAGTTAAACTCAATTCGGAAATGCTATATAATTGTGATAAGGAACCTTCAAACTGCAAGGATTCGGTCCTCTTTCCTCTCCTATATTTTGCTTCCGAGTCTGTCAAGGTGGCGGAAGCTTTGTATTCACTTTGTATGCATCGGATCATCTGAATCGCTGAGTGTAGAAACGGGACAAGTCCCTGAAACCTAATTTTACAGGAGACGTAAAAAACTACACACAGAAGAAATGAATTTAAAAATCTGGTAAATTTTCCACAGGACTGGTAAAAAATCTGGTTAATCCCTCGGGAGTCCTGTGGAAAATTTACCAGATTTTTTAATTCATTTCTTCTGTGTGTAGTTTTTTACGTCTCCTGTAAAATTAGGTTTCAGGGACTTGTCCCGTTTCTACACTCAGCGATTCATCTATAAATTCGGGTTATAGATACGAGGAAGCTATGTGCCACACCCACTTGGCAGACTTTTTTTCTTTTCATCCTAATTTACCACCACTGAAAGAAGACTTTAACCAGTAACGATGTTCGTGCTCCGGCCGAATCCTCTCTATAGAGACATGAGGTGAAAACCGCAATCGGTGAGACCCTGCGTCCGTAAAACCGCAAGAACTCGGTAAAACTCAGCTAATGGCCTTTTGCGATTTTTGCCGTGTTCCAACCAAGAACCGGGGAAGTTCATGCACTACTTGCGACCACAATCACGACTAGACAGCACTTACACGCACGTTTTACGCTAAACAAGACGAACAGATTGTATTTAGGCAGGAATTTGTTGCCTGTAGCCCAGTAGAGTAGCGGTTATCGGTATTCCTTTGATAACTGAAAGATTTAATTGAGTTACCTTAGGCTTGGCTTTCTACTTTGTTTATAAGTAGATGAACCAATCTTTATTTGTTGGGTTTACTGGAAGAAAGGAGCATAAAACCCAAAATTTACCTGAGCATCAAAATTGTCTTATGAACCTCGTAATTATCTATACGCAATCGGCGGTGAGAAGTGTTCTACATGACAAGTATACAAGTGTACATAGATCACTCCAGTCGAGAGATTTGTAGTGTTTTTAAAATGCTACTCTTTCTATTTAGCTTCCTACTCGACACCTACTGAACAAACCTAGAATGTATTACGTTACAATTTTCAGCAAATTAGATGAAGAGAGGAGGGGGGGGGCAAAGGTTCTCATGGAAGTTTGAAAATACCGGTAAGAGTTATGGGGAGAATCAGGTGCACTTATTTACTGTAAGTCTGTTGCCTCGAGAAACCTCAGGGAATAAAGTACCGTCTCATGTTGAAAAACGTCTGCCAAGTTGGGTGGGCAGTATAGCTTCCTCACTCATTGTAACATGGACGTATAGAATCAGTTGGCGAAAAAATTATGATTCAAAGAGTTATTGAATACCAAAATATTAGCGGTCCACCGTCTAGGACCTAACCCACACAATCCCTGAAAATTTCATCGAAATTGGTTGAATAGTTGCGGAGTTTTGGTTGTAACAATAAATTTAAAGTTCGCGCATGTGCAGCGGCTATTGCTTGACCAATTTGATTGAAACTTATAGGGTGTCTTTTAGAAGTTAGTCCCTAACTAACCTCCAAATTTGAGCAAAATCGGTTCATTAGAAACCGAGAAACCGAGGTTCCAGGAAATTCACGTTTGCGCATGCGCACTCGCTCTTATTGGTCCGAAGGAGCTGAAATTGATAGGGGACCGTTTAGGACCTAACCCGCACAATCCCTGAAAATTTCATCAAAATCGGACCACAGGTTAGTATAGTTTTGCCCGGGACAAGGATTGACCACAGACAGACCGACAGACAGACAGCCCGACAGACAGACAGACAGACACGGAACCAAAATTGTTCGGGAAGCTCTAAAACGCAAAAAGCAAGTGGAAATTTTGATTTTGGAGGACATTTTTTTTTTTCACTTCTTTCACGAATACAAAGCTTCCCTACCTTCGGTAGTGAGGAAGCAAAAATGAAGTATATAAGTGTATTTTTGACTTTTTTGGTGTAATTTTTCGAAACTTTTCATGCTTTTTCAACACCACACAAAGGGGCAAACAGCTTTTGGCATATTTTTGCGTTTGAGAGGAATAAATAAACTTCCAAATCATACTTTATTATAGCACCGTTGTTTAAATCAGGTGATCCTCTCGTGTAGACAACTATAGACCTATCTCCCTGATGTCAAATATTGCCAAAGTTATTGAAAAGGCTGCAAAAATGTACTTGACCACATTTCTGGAAGAAGGCAAATTCCTTAATGATAGGCAGTTTGGATTTCGCCCAGGGGCGTCGCGTGATAATATTCGTCAGGCAAACAGCTAGGCTGCAAATTATTACACAAAGGTTCATTTTTTCTGTATTGATCACGTGTCAGCAAAGAACTCAGCTTTGTCATTGTCACCACCTACCAACCATGTTTTACCTTCACAATCAAGTTTATTTGGAAGAATTAAACGCTCTACACTCCATTGGAAGAAATAAAGAATTCCTTCGTTTAGAAATTTGATCACTGGTTGCTAAGGAAGCAAAACCGAGTACATCCCAAAGAAATGTTCGGCGAAAGCATTTTGGTTAACTAAAATTTGAAGGGCGATCACGCCTCTTTTGCGATTCATACTCGTTTTTCTAACTTCTCGTACCTAGGGAGCGAACAGTTTATCCTACAAAGCTATGGGTAGTCTCATTCGATTCCGAAAATTCAATGGTACAATCTTAAATTTCTGATAAAACAATACCTTTATATCGAGAGTTTTCGAGAGAGGGTGCCTTTGGAAGTTTCAGCCCTTCCGTTTCACCGCTTAGAAGTGACTTACATCAACCAAAAGCTTTGCGGCACAACTAGACCCCAAATGGAGCCTACATACCAAATTTCATCATAATCGGTCCATGATAATTAAGGAAAGATCCGCGGACGGACGGATTTTTTTTATTATATTCGATTTTCAAAATCTACACGTACTTACCTACCACAAACGTAAACCATCAAATTTGAGGGTGGTCAAACTTTTTTCTTGAAAATAATTAACCAAAAAGGGAGACTCTGAACTTAGACCCAATAAGATGTGAAACCTTCACTCTACAATGTTTTGCAATTATTTCCTAGTGTCTATCAAAAAGAAAAACGATTAGGTACAGTGAAATACAGTAAAATCGGGAACGGGACACCAGTCAACGTCATACAGCTGATATTTGCGGCGGCGAAAAAACGAACTGCTTTCCTTCTTTGAGATAATGTGGGTGGATGGATATGTTAATGTGGATATGTTATGGATATGTGGGCTAATCTCTCTGCATTCAAGGTCACGAAACAGTTTTCCGTCTGTTTGCAACAGCTGAGAGTATGGTAGTGGGGGTATGGCAATACTAGACCCCGCGCTGACCCCCCGCCACCCGCCGATCGTCGCCTCTCACTCTAAACAGTCCCGAAAAATTCATTTTTTTGAACTGCTTGCCTTGCATCCAGCGATGCAAGGAGGACCAGCCCCCGCGCTAGTTCGCTTATCATCCGCAATCATCTACATTACCGACCTCTCCAAGTCTCTGGTGTGTTGCGGGCTAGTATCCAAGGCAAAATACGTACTTTCTTATTCCATTCTCTTATTTAATCTAAATTCCTTGATAATAATGAAATGGTCCCTAAATATTATAAAAGTCTTCCAAAATCAGCTAAATATTACTTACAAAAAATGGAAATATAGGAGAATCTCAACAAAAATTTATTTACTTATTTTGCATATTTGTAGTAAGGCAAACAGTGTTTGCTATGTTTGCCTGGAGGAGACGCCACTGGTTTGGATGCGGACTTGGAAAAAACCAAGAACTTGGTTTTAACCTACTGAACCTACTGGAACCTACTGAACAAACCTAGAATCTATTACGTTACAATTTTCAGCAAATTAGTTGGAGGGGGGGGGGGGGGGCAAAGGTTCTCATGGAAGTTTGAAAATACCGGTAAGAGTTATGGGGAGAATCAGGTGCACTTATTTACTGTAAGTCTGTTGCCTCGAGAAACCTTAGGGAATAAAGTACCGTCTCATGTTGAAAAAATGAAGTATACCTATAAGTGTATTTTTGACTTTTTTGGCGTAATTTTTCGAAACTTTTCATGCTTTTTCAACACCACACAAAGGAGCAAACAGCTTTTGGCATATTTTTGCGTTTGAGAGGAATAAATAAACTTCCAAATCATACTTTATTATAGCACCGTTGTTTAAATCAGGCGATCCTCTCGTGTAGACAACTATAGACCTATCTCCCTGATGTCAAATATTGCCAAAGTTATTGAAAAGGCTGCAAAAATGTACTTGACCACATTTCTGGAAGAAGGCAAATTCCTTAATGATAGGCAGTTTGGATTTCGCCGGGGAAAAAGTACGCAGGATGCAATTCTCGAAGTTGTTGAAGAAGTAGCGGACGCAATGGATAAAGGAGGCAAATGTATGGCTGTGTTTATGGACCTCCATAAAGCCTTCAACAGTCTACCTCATAGCAGTCTGATAAATGTCTTTAGAGAAAGTACTATTGCACCATTGCACCACCTTTAGAGAAAGTACTATTCCAATCCATTGTTCGTACAATGGATTGGAAGTTATTTGGCAAGTAGGACGCAAGTAGTTAAGATATCCGGTAGTTTCAGTGACTCTTGCTCGTTCTCATACGGTGTTCCTCAGGGAACTGTCTTGGGGCCCTCGCTGTTTCTCGCATACATAAATTCCCTTCTCGCTCTAGATATTGCTGGAAAAATTGTGTGCTTTGCAGACGATACTGCCATGCTGTTCCGGGGAGAAACTTGGGAGGAGGTGGTATTTAAGGCTGAAAATTCTTTGAAAACGGTCGTTCAATGGTTGAATAAGAATAGCTTCAAGTTGAACGTTTCGAAAACAAAGTTTGTATGTTTCTCTCTTCGTTCGGCGGGTGTCCCTGCGTTAGGGTTTTTGAAATGTCACCAAAGAGAATGTGCAGGCGTTTCTTGTTCCTGTCCAGTAATTGAGCAAGTTGGTACAGTCAAGTACTTGGGAATAGTGGTGGACCAATGCCTGAATTGGAAGGATCATACCTCAACTTTGTGTCGTCGCCTACGAAGAATGACAGGAATCTCTTTTGCAGTTCGTGGGTTCTTAACTCTTGAGAATTTAAGAAAATTTTATTATGCCTTAGTCCACTCGGTACTGTCCTACGGACTACTCTACAACCTCTTATTATTGCTCAAAAAAGCTTGATTAAAATCCTTTTTAAAAACCACAGACGCTTCCCATCTGCTGAGGTGTTTCGAAGAATTCAAAGTCCCAAATTTTGATTCGACATGTAAAAAAACATCTCTAATTGTTACATATAAGAACATTAAAGCGGGCATGTACGAATTTTCAAACTTAAACACTCGTAACTACGGAAGCATTAAGCTTCCTTTTCGTTCCACCAAAGCGGGTCAACTAGCGTGCTCGTATAGAGGTGCAAAGCTCTTCAATGAGCTTCCCTCCCAGGTGGGAGAAGCGACCTCCCTACACAAATTCAAGCTAGCGAACGTCTGCCAAGTGGGTGTGGCACATAGCTTCCTCGTATCCATAACCTGATTGTATAGATGATCCGATACACAGTAGTTAATCTCTAAACATCAAAACAAGTTAATCTGTAACATCCTTGAAAATTTCATTGAAATCGGATGGAAAATGTAGAAGTTATGGCCGTTACAAGGAAATTCACGTTTGCGCATGCGCAGTCGCATCTATCAGTCCGAGGATGATGATTTTCATAGGGGACCGTCTACACACCAACCCGCACAATCCCTGAAAATTTCATCGAAATCGGACAATAACTTCGTATAGTTATGCGCGTTACAAGGAATTCATGACAGACGGACAGACACACAGACAGACAGACACACAGACACGGAACCAAAATTGTTCAGGAAGGTCTAAAACGCAAAACGCGAGTGAAAATTTTGATTTTGGAGAACTTTTTTTTTTCGTCCTTGAAAAGTGAAAACAAAGCTTCCGCTACCTTGGTAGACTCGGAAGCAATAAATAGAGATAAAAAAAATTCCTTATAACTTAAATTTTCTGAGCTATTTTCATGTATTTTCAACTTGTTTTCTGCACTATGTATCTGTATTTGAGTATATTCCATAATGATGTAATTTGGTTCAACTCCTCCCCCAAGCACGAGATTTTCCTCACGTGGGGGAGTAGCATTCAAATAAATGTGTTTGTAGTATGCTGCAAAATAAACGAATGATTAAAAAAAAAAAATACAATTAGTTCCGGAGTTTTCACAAGTACAAGTTGATGGTTTATCTACCTCAATTTCAATGAGACAAAGTCTGATGCACTGATGTTCCTAAGTTGTGATTAGCCTTTTATGAACAAAAGCGTAGGTTTTTGTTTCCCACTTACTTTTGCTACTTAATTAAGTCATTTTAGTCAATCTTTTGTGAGATTCTGTACCTCCTCAGCTCTCAATCTACGATAGGGAATAAGATTCGCAGAGTAAACCTGGTGCGAGCCTTAACCCATGGTGGCAAAGGTTCGCAAAGAGGTAGTGCGGTAAAATGGGAATTCGACATCAAATTATCAAGAAAATTTTCATTCTTTTCGTGGAAGGTGGGAGAAATGCCTAGCTACAACAAAAGCCACTTTTTGTGGGAAAAATTCGTCTTGGGGGCCCACAAAAAATCGAAAACTCAAAACTGCAAACCCTTGCATATTGTAGGGGAATGAAATATACAATAGTTGATACCTTGAACCGAGGAGCTTTCTGTTGTTAGGCCCATCAGTCTCATCAGAGCCGACGGGGTTCGCTGAAACGAGAATCGCCGAAGTCAGCAACAGGGTCGCGAGGTGCAACAGCAGACGCTGCCACCTCATGGCACTGGAAATAAAGAGTAATGGATGACTTCACTGTGTTATATTTCGCTTGAGTTATTATCATAACTTTAAGTTACGTTCATCAACTTGAAATAGTAGTTCCTATTTCGAAAGGATTTCTATTCATAGTGACAAGACAACGTCTCACTTGAAATGCATTTAGTTTTAAATTAAATAATGTTCTTCCTACCAAGTCATTTATTGGTGGATCCAATGGACCCCCAAAGAAGCATCAAGCTTATACTCACTACATTATTCTATTTAAAAAAAAAACGCTGCAAATCATTACACAAAATATTCACTAGGGCTACAGCGGACCTAATGATCCCGCGCCACTTCAAGGCTCTTCAGGACCTCGTCAAGGCAAAATTTAAGAGAGAATGGATGGTACAGGCGGAATCCGCTGAATTTCACCTATTATACCAACATATAAGTACGACTACCCCCTACATCTCAGACAAAAGGAAGTTCTCACACGTGAAAATGATCTTTAAAGCTAGGTGTGAGGTCCTTAATGTCAATTATAAGCCATGGATCGAAGGCAATATGAACCTCTGTTCTCTGTGCAACTTGGGTGAAGAGGAGACTGTTATCCATTTTGTAGGCCGCTGTCCGATTTTGTCCACTTATAGGCGCACTTACTTCCAAAGGTCCACACTAGAACGTGAAGAGGTGATAGAACTCCTTAAAGGAGGGAACTGGGAGGCGCTTTCTCGGTACTTGGTGGCAGCTTGGGACTACCGGAGGTTCTTAGTTTCCCACTACAAGTATAATGTTGGAATTGAAGCCCCCTGACATGGTAAAAACTCTTATAATTTATAGAACACTGTGTAAAATCTGTAGAAAATCTGTTTAAAAAATTTTTAAAAAAAATTAAAAGTAATTCAATTCAACTAATTTATTAATATATGATATAAGTACCTACTTAAAACCTAACGACTGACTATTAAACTTATAGGGGTGAACTCCAGGCTCACGGTAAACTTACCACAGCCTTATCATGCTAACTGTAGCAGCATAGCTGTATTTATTATTTAAAATCGCTATATTTTTGTCTGTATAAGTGGTTGCATATCTAAGTGCTATATTTTTGTCATAAAAATATTAATCCTTGCCGAATAAAGCATGTTATCTATCTACACAAAAGCTTATTACTTTCCTGTAAAGATCATCCGACTGCGAAGGAAAATGTTGCTTTTGATTAGAAAAAGCACTTTGCTTATATATTATACAATTT
Organism: Apolygus lucorum; assembly: GCA_009739505.2. Classification (NCBI taxonomy): domain Eukaryota; kingdom Metazoa; phylum Arthropoda; class Insecta; order Hemiptera; family Miridae; genus Apolygus; species Apolygus lucorum. The sequence goes on along the minus strand of CM019173.2, from coordinate 3,270,235 downwards.
TTGAATGAATTCGACAGTAAGGAACGAAACTTTGAGCACGAAACTTGAAAAACGGAAGAGGGAGAAAAATCAGGATAGTTGTCACACCGCGAAGGGATTCCACAGTTAAGCAATGGTTCCATCTTTTTCACCCGATCAAGCACGAAGAAGAGATAATACCAATAGTTCGATATTGAAGATATTGGAGTAAACTAATGGACATTAGATATTTAGTAAGCAGCACAATTCGGTTTAAAAATCTTATGGCGGGAATTCTCCATCCCACAAACAAATGCATGATACAAAGTTCGATTTTGTTGAAATATGCGGTTTTGTTGTTCTGTAGATGGACGCCTATGAGAATCATCGCCTCTCCGCATTCGTAAAACTCTTGTATCAGCCATAACCCGATTTTTTCAATCCGAATTTGATGAAATTTTCAGGGATTGCGAGGATGAGTCACCAGATTGTTTCGCATGAAAACCATTACGATCTAACCCACAGGGATACTTACACATGGGTCTAATAAATTTCACAATAATTGTTCATCGTTGATCGTCTGGGTGGTTTCATTAGTTTCTAAAAATTGAAGATAAAAGTCATGGAACTTCCATTAATCAGATAATTACCCTCATTATCATTAGGGTGGTGGCACCAGTCGCATAGGGGAGTGGGGGGCACATTTGACATAGGGGCACATTTGACAATGGCTGTTTGTCACACAAGATTTGAATTTTACCGCGATTTCGTGTTTTTGTATTGTGAAGAAGAAGAAGAAGAACCATTCCAGGTGAAAACCGTGCAGGTTACAAATCATCTAGTCGGCTCATGGCGGTTTGAGTGTTTGGACCCCTCAAAAGTAAGTTTTTTTTTCATTTTGTTTTTCGTTGATTACCGAGTGGATTCAGTTTTTTTTTCAAATGTAGCTCATCCAGTTTGTCAGTCGTATATGTCTCCATGCAAGTGTTTTCCTTGGATTCTTCAAAACAATTCATCGTTCGAGGTTGGCTTGGGTTTTACTGTAATGGCTACCCTCGGGGTAGTTTTGACAGTTTTGCTAGGGGAACATTTGACATATATTTTTATATACCTATGAAGTTTGTCAATGCTATGTTGATGTAGGATTTTGAATACCTACTCGACCTGACGTTTTTCAATAAACATCTTTGTTTTGATCATTATTTTTTGTTACTTCAATTCCTACATCCATAAAACTTGGTGTTCCTTTGAGAAAGAAGAGTGGGTACTCATCTAATTGAAATTGTGTTGGTAGTGTTGATTGTTACAGGCTGCAGGGTCTATAGTTGTTCTGTCTGACTCAACATTATTGCCAGATAATGATTTGCCGGACGTTCCATGGTTTTTTGGTAAGATTAGTTTAGAATTATGGTACTTTCTGTGAACTGTCAAAAGTGCCCCTTTCTCATGTCAATTGTGCCCCACCGGTGGGGCACAATTGTCACTTCCTAAGCATTTTGAAAATTTACAAAAAAAAATACTTGGCAAGCAGAATGAAAAAGGAACGAGATGTATGTGGGTAGCAAAAATACCGTAGTTAACGATAGAAGAAAGAAATTCAAGACCTCTCGTTCTTTCAACCTTGTAGGATGGAAAATGCGAAAAAGTGTCAAATGTGTCCCCCACTCCCCTACCCTACACCTATCCAGTATCATACATCAAATCTGAAAATGAGCGTTCTTGGTGACGTAGGCAGGATTTTCTAAGCTCAAAATATTTTTGTGCTTTCATAGTAGATCTGAAAAGAAGAGGAAGAAGAAGGGAACTTTTTTTCGGGTTTCTCACGTGCAGGAAGGGACATCTTGTAGTCAGGACTCTATTCCTGGCGTCTGCTTGCACTTTAGGTTAGGAAAGTGAGTCCTCTTCTGAATTAGTATGTTCAAACAAATTTTCTCTTTCCACCCACAATTTTTTATGTTTCAGCGAAAGTGTATGATACTGGTTCTGAAGGGTGAATGACACCGGTGTCACCCAATTTTTGCCATGTATAAAACCGGGGAAAAAAAAGAGTTCTCGAAAATTATTCATCATAGCTGCAGGAAACCGAATATTTTATTTCTCCAGGTTTTACAGCGTTCTTCAACAGTCATTCTAGCTATTTTGACCATTGTACTATTTGTGAATGTAATCTGGCTTAGATATTGAGCAAAAACGGGAAATTTTCCGTTAACGTGCATGATACTGGTGCCACCACCCTAATTAAACTTGGGAATGTCATCAATTCTAAAAAAATCCTAAATATTTTAAATGAAGAAAAAACAATACCTTTATGTCAACAGTTTTCGAGCTAGAGCGTTTTGAAAATGTTTTTCTCCACGTTTCATCCCTCAGAAGTGACTGACAATAACCCAAAGCTTGGGGCCACAACTAGACCTCAAACGGAGCAGATATACCTACTTATATATTTAATAATATATTTCATCAAAATCGGTCGATGGGAACTGGCCAAACTGATGGGAAATTTCATTCGATTTTTGGATTCTACATACCTTGAAACGTAAACCATCAAATTTTGAGGGGAGAGGGATCATAATTTTTCCTCTTGCTCGATTTCAAAGATTCATTATTATTAAAAATAATAAACCAAAATTGACTATGATAAAATTACGCTACTCGCAGACTCAACTTTTGTCGAAACAAAACAATTTTACCAACTCAAAGTATTTAAACGAGTTTTTGCGATACATATAAAGATAAAATGCCACTTTGGAATGTTTACATCTACCGGCATTACAGCCGACGATTGGTGGTTTTGGGTAGGATTTGAAACAGCTGGACGATTCTACTTTCATATAGTTTACAGTTTTTTCAATGACTTCGTAGTTACTCGGTAATGACTTCGTTATGACTTGGTAATTATTCGGTTGTTGATTATTGCAAGCAAAATTTGATGCCCGTTGGTTCATTAGGAAAATGTGAAGAGCACATCAAAATTATGTTACACGACAATAAATCAATCAATTTTATTTGTCGTAACAATGAATAATTGCAATGACAATAGTCAATTACTTACTAGTATAGACTACTAGTATAAAGTAAGACTAGTATAAAGTACGTCTATGAGTTTTAAGTCGCTTGATTATGTTGAGGAATACTGCTGAAATTGGATACACTTCAATTTCCTGGAAGGTACCTGATCTTGACTGTTCGCGAGTGATGACTCGAATGATTATAGGGCGATGTAAGATGGGATGACGTGGCTTGATTGGATGTGATTTTGTTTTCGGAATAAAGATTCATTCTTGGTTTGATTGTCAACGAGGTGTTCGTGTCCGATTATTTCCTATTTTATATTATTAGTTAATAAAAAGCTTCTCAGCTTTTCATTGGTCCTCCGAGCCGGATATCTTGCATTCTGTTTTTGAATGTTTCGGTAAATTCTGAGTAATCCAGGATATTGGTGATATTTTTCGTCGGTAGTGTGTGCAAGAAATTCATAACGGGTTCCGCAATGTCTTCTCCTAATGTCCTCCCCATTTCCATTGTCAACACTGAAGAATTCGACACTGTCCTTCGAAATTCGGGGCTGATGGTGTGCCACTTCTATGCTGATTGGGTCGACCAATGTCAACATATGGACAAAATATTGGTAGAATTAGCCAACCAGCCAGAGTATGCTTGTGTTAAATTTGCAAAAGTTCCAGCAGAAGAAGTGGTAGACATTTCTCACCACTATAGTATCTCAGCTGTGCCGACTATTCTTATTCTTCGCAGGAACAAAGAGGTTGATAGAATCAATGGTTCCAACCCGGTCGAACTGGTGTCCAAGCTCAAACAACACATCAACTTGATAAAAAACTGACAAGATGCCAGCGCCTCCCAAACAAGAAATGCCGTTGGAGGAGAAATTGAAGAGGCTCACTATACAGAGTCCGGTCATGTTGTTCATGAAAGGAAATGCCGCCAATCCTCGTTGTGGGTTTTCGAGGTAGTGATAGAAATGAAAAACGAAAGAAGAAAACGAAAAAGAAGACTCGACGATGTAGGCAAGACAGAGAAGGCGCTCTACCACATAATGACAATGGGGAATTTGCCTCACATTTTTTTTTTTTCGAATGAGGGTTTATTTTTATGGAATAAAACCATAGTGAGCTGCTCGAAAACGCATCCAAAAAATTTAGAGAATTTAAGGAAGATGGAAATTTTAAATGTGGTGGCAATGTGTAAGAGGCAGCCATGTTTGAAACGTAACGGATATTCTACCAATCTGACTTCAAAGGAGGTTCTGTGGCGCTTACCACAGAAGTGGAACATACACGAACTTTTAGCTTCCGAGTAGTGCGCACAAGAGTGCGCCACGAACTGGCAGGAAGAACCCAGACACTAAATTGACCAAAAGAAACAGTATTACTCACTTTTTTACAATACGAATCTATCTACTAGTTTATCAAGCATTATTAGTCTTCATCTTCTCTTATTTAGTTTCAAGATTTGAATCACATTATTCGAGTAGCCATTTCACTGGATCGTTTTGTGTGGCGGTGCTAGAACTCTGTCTGTTGTCGTTGTTTTCGCGTCGTTTTTTTTTTTTTTTTTCGTATGACGTCAACAATATTCCTCGATTTTCGCGGTGTTTTGTAACAGAGGTTCACTTGTTTAGTAATTTTCTCCTACGGTAATTTTTTCCCCTTGGTTATTCCTAGTGTTAAATGTTATTCTAGGGCCCTATTATAGGATTTGACTTGAAATTCCAGAATCTAAAATTGAGGCAAATTCCCCATTGTGTGAACTAAATTTCATTAATTTTAAATTTTTTTGGCGTGGAGGATGTTCGCGAGTGATGACTCGAATGATTATAGGGCGATGTAAGATGGGATGACGTGGCTTGATTGGATGTGATTTTGTTTTCGGAATAAAGATTCATTCTTGGTTTGATTGTCAACGAGGTGTTCGTGTCCGATTATTTCCTATTTTATATTATTAGTTAATAAAAAGCTTCTCAGCTTTTCATTGACGTTTACTATGGTTATACCAATTGATGATAGTTAATTGATTATTGAATAGCTATGATTATTCCATCTAATGTTCGGATAGCAATATGGACTCGTTGAAGAATGATTCCATTTTTAATTCACAAAGCAAAGACTTGTAGATGGTTAAACAACTCTACTACGTCTTCATCAACGACTTTAGTAAGGCACGAGCCTCCTCTTTGTTCTATTCTAAGTTATTCAAAACATAGCAATCGTTAGGACTGATATTTTCTATATTACCTCCACAATTTCTTCCGTTTCAGAACTCATGTTACGTTCATAAAAAGTGGAGAGTCAGCAACTTGAGGGAAAGAAATGAACAAGGGGATAAAGAGAGCAGTTATAATTTACTATTTTCGTTATATTGATTTGAAATCGTTGGTTGAAAAGATTATGTCAGATGCCGATTGACTTCCACAAATGTCAAAACTAGCAGTACATAAAAAGTTGAAAATGAGGATACCAAATTTAATTTAATTTTTACCAAATATTTTCAAATAAATTTACTTGATAGGTGTAGATAATTTCAAAACCGTAGTGTTACAGTATTCTTACCCGTTGATGGGAATTATCTGATCCACTGTATAAATATGTTTTGGATGTCGATTCCAGTTATTTCTATTGGTTTATTATTTCCAGTAATGTAGGTACCTTCGGAATCGACCAAGAATTTTGGTTTATTATTTTCAATAATAAGCCTTTGGAATCGAGCAAGAAAAAAAAATTTTAACCCCCCCTCAAAATTTGATGTTTTACGTTTCAAGGTACGAAGAATACGAAAATCGAATAAAAAAATTTCCGTCCGTCCGCCGTACGCGGCACTTTTCTTAGCAACACTGGACCGATTTGGTTCAAATTTGGTATATGGGTTCCATTTGGGTTCTAGTTGTGCCGCGAAGCTTTTGGTTGAAGTAGGTCACTTCTAAGGGGTGAAAATTAAGGGTTGAAATTTTCAAGAGTGCCCTAGCTCGAAAACTCTCGAAATAAAGGTATCGTTTTTTCACCAATTTTAAATAGTATTGAATTTTTAAAAATTTTTGAGACCACCCGGAGCTCTGTAGGACAAACCGTTCGGTCCCTACGAGTACTTGAAGGTTTTCCTTCGATAAAACAGAATCATGAGTGTGAATCGCAAAAGAGGACTAATCTCCATTCAAATTTTATCGGACTAAAATGCGATCGCTGTTCATTTTTGGTTTATTATTTTCAATAATAAGCCTTTGGAATCGAGCAAGAAAAAAAAAATTTTAACCCCCCCTCAAAATTTGATGTTTTACGTTTCAAGGTACGTAGAATCCGAAAATCGAATAAAAAAATTTCCGTCCGTCCGCCGTACGCCGTACGCCGTCCGCCGTCCGCCGTACGCGGCACTTTTCTTAGCAACACTGGACCGATTTGGTTCAAATTTGGTATATGGGCTCCATTTGGGGTCTAGTTGTGCCGCGAAGCTTTTGGTTGATGTAGGTCACTTCTAAGGGGTGAAAATTAAGGGTGGAAATTTTCAAGAGTGCCCTAGCTCGAAAACTCTCGAAATAAAGGTATCGTTTTTTCACCAATTTTAAATAGTACAGAATTTTTAAAAATTTTTGAGACCACCCGGAGCTCTGTAGGACAAACCGTTCGGTCCCTACGAGTATTTGAAGGTTTTCCTTCGATAAAACAGAATCATGAGTGTGAATCGCAAAAGAGGTCTAATCGCCGTTCAAATTTTATCTGACTAAAATGCGATCGCTGTACATTTCTTCGATTTGTATACAGTTTTGCCTTCTGCGTAACCAGTAATCAAATTTCCATATCAAGCTTTCTATTTTTCGAATCGAGTGTGAAGCGTTTAGTTCTTTCTAATAAACTTGATTGTGAAGGTGTGAAGCCATTATAGTGTGGTAGGTAGTACCTACCAATAGGTAGGTGTGGTAGGTAAAAAAAATTGGTAGGTAAAACAATGTTTGTAGGTAAAAAACGCTGCAAATCATTGCTCACTGATCAGCTGAGTGAGCTCCGAAGCCATTTTCAATGCTATTGAATGGAAGTGCTCTTCCAGGCGTCTCCAGCATTCGAGGAGATATTCTTCACTCCTCACATCACTGATCAGCTGAGTGAGCTCCAAAGCCATTTTCAATCCTATTGAATGGAGGTGCTCTTCCAGGCGTCTCCAGCATTCGAGGAGATCTTCTTCACTCCTCACATCACTGATCAGCTGAGTGAGCTCGAAAGCCATTTTCAATCCTATTGAATGGAAAGCAATGATTAGTTGGGCCCCGAGGATTTTGGTTGATGTAGGTCACTACTAAAAACGCCCCAACTTATAAAATTTTGGTATAAACGTATTGTTTTTCCATCGATTTATAGCATTTTCACGTAAAATTGGAGGTTTTCCATTTCAAATTGGAGGTTTTCCATTTCAAATTGGAGGTTTTACACATCAATTTGGAGGTTTTACATTTTAAATTGGAGGTTTTACATTTCAAATTGGAGGTTGACGGAAATACATGATTTAATTCTGGGAAAGCAATAACAACAAATTAGCGAGTGAAACTTATCATTCAGCAAGTAAGAATGAACATAATGAACGGAAAAGAATGAACAAATTTTTCAATGTAAGTCTCTTCCTGCAGCAGCGGCTGTCAGGTGTATCATCATTCTCATAACATAATTTTTGCAGTCCGATGTGACAGTTGCAACGCTTCGGGTTATCCTGTCACACAAGTCGTGGTTTGTTTGGGGCTCACTGAGGATTTGTCTTGCTGACAACTTGATTTTTGAAAAGCAGTGCTCCACTGGATTCAAGTTGGGTAGGGGGGCAAATATTTCACGTTAATCCCCAATTAGAAATGTAAAACCTCCAATTTGTAATGTATAACCTCCAAATTGATGTGTAAAACCTCAAAATTTATGTGTAAAACCTCGAATTTGAAATGGAAAACCTCCAATTTGACGTGAAAATGCTATAAAATAGTACTGAATTTTTAGAATTTTTAGAGACCACTCGGAGCTCTGTAGAACACCGTTCACTCCCTACGAGAACTTGAGGGATGGATTTGCGATAAATCAGAAACACGAGTGTGAATCGCAAAAGAGGCCTAATCTCCGTTCAAATGTTCGCTGACCGAAATGCGATAGATGCTTTTCTTCATGTTGGTTGGTCGTAACAATGGCAAAGCTGTGTTCTTTGCAGACCAGTGATCTATACAGGGTGTCACCCCTACGGGCGCACCACCGAGCAGGGTTCGATTCTACTACTAATTTGCAACAAAAAATGTCTCCTAGCAATTTTTGTTTGGAGGCTTCGTTTTCGAGTTATTTCACATTTAAGATTTTTTCGTGTTTTCGACCTTACATCACTAAAATGGCCATAACTCCCTTAATTGATGGAGTAAATTCAAATTTTATTATATCATTGGAAAGAGCGTCAAATTTCCTATCTCCCTGATAGGGTTTTAGAAAATTTCAAATAAAACGAACGGGTGTAAAATAAACCAAAATTAAAAAAATTGGTAAAGTTTCGAAAATTTTCACTTTTTTCAAAGTTTGTTTCTCGAAACGTCGTGTACGGAAATTTCCATGCTGTAAGCCTAAAAGTTGCATGTGAATCCCAGCTTTCTAACGGTGTAGTTATTTTTTTTTAAACACCACTTATTCAGTTAGAAAATTACGTTTTTAGGGCAGAAAACGTTCATTTTCGGTTGTAAATCGGCGTTTTTCACCAGAAATGCTTTCCAACTTAATAAATCATTTGACATGAAATTTAACGCAATTTTTGTCGCTGAATCACTTTCCGATCTCCTCGACAAACAAATGGTACTTTTCAAGCCCTTTCCGTTGGGCGAAGGGCTCAATCTCGTTGTTCGTTTTAACCAAAATTCTCATTAAGGGAGGTCTGGGTTATAAATGACTCGTACTCCTTCCACTTTATTGACTTATCTAATTTTTGCCCTCTGTCTTGAAAATGTCGTCCCGATCATTTGCGGAAAGATCGGATCTTTTCGATAGATAACAAATTGGGAGTAGAGGACTCAGTTGTTGTACCCTGTTTAACCCAGAAAGGGCTTGAAAAGTACTATTTGTTTGTCGAGGAGATCGGAAAGTTACCATTCGATTCAGCGTCAAAAAGTACGTTAAATTTCATGTCAAATGATTTATTAAGTTGGAAAGCATTTCTGGTGAAAAACGCCAATTTACAACCGAAAATGAACGTTTTCTGTCCTAAAAACGTAATTTTCTAACTGAATAAGTGGTGTTTTAAAAAAAAATGACTACACCGTTAGAAAGCTGGGATTCACATGCAACTTTTAGGCTTACAGCATGGAAATTTCCGTACACGACGTTTCGAGAAACAAACTTTGAAAAAAGTGAAAATTTTCGAAACTTTACCAATTTTTTTAATTTTGGTTTATTTTACACCCGTTCGTTTTATTTGAAATTTTCTAAAACCCTATCAGGGAGATAGGAAATTTGACGCTCTTTCCAATGATATAATAAAATTTGAATTTGCTCCATCAATTAAGGGAGTTATGGCCATTTTAGTGATGTAAGGTCGAAAACACGAAAAAATCTTAAATGTGAAATAACTCGAAAACGAAGCCTCCAAACAAAAATTGCTAGGAGACATTTTTTGTTGCAAATTAGTAGCAGAATCGAACCCTGCCCGGTGGTGCGCCCGTAGGGGTGACACCCTGTATAGAAAAATAATAAACCTTTGTGTAATAATTTGCAGCGTTTTGGTAACAATGGTGCGTTTTGAGCATTTTATTGAAAACTTGAGATAAATCATACCGAGGAATCTAACAGATTAAACCTGATGTACGCATTTAAGCCAAAGTGGGAATTGATGGTGTATCCTCTTAATAAATGATATCTTAGTAGAACTATGCTATTAGATGGGTATTTTTGAGAAGGTATTGTAGGCATGTATGAACAACTATCTCCTGATCTTGTGGGGTTCTGAACTCTAAATACTTTTCCCATCAGGAACATTTTGTAGACAGAATTTGTAGTACACTTTTCCGCCAACTCAGCTCTGGAAAATTCTCAAAAACTTTGCCCGTTGCATATCTCTTAGGCTTCTTTAATAGTATTTCTTATTAATTATGTTTGCATAATAAATAATGGTCTTATTTTAGTAATAAAAGCCGAACCTCACGCAACTATGCCATAATATGGCATATGAGGATCAATGTACGAAGCTTTTTACTTAGCTCTTTTATATGCTGGTCCCATGTTTGACACTCGTCAATAAACACACCCAAGTACTTTATCTGGGAAACCTGTTCAATGACAGGACAATCGAAATGCACACAATCATTATCCGCATGACCAGAAAGCTTCACTATCCGAGGTACTTGCGTTGGCCTTGAGCCAGAATCAATAAACTTGGTTAAAATTAAATTACAAATTAAATTTTCAACAAAATTAAAAATTCAATTTAAATTTGAAATTGAATTTAAAATTTTATTAGGTAGTATTTTGAATCTTTAATATTTGGATGTGTCTACAGAATTCGGCAGAAAGTTGACTGTGAAGAACTGTTCAATGCCAAAATAGCGAAGGAATGGGGAAGAGGGTCAACTCGTGAAAGTAATATTTTTGTTCCCAAAAATTAGGTGATATTAGGTATAAAAATTTCTTTTGACTATGAGAGTTCGCGTTTTCAATAGCTAAGGAACGTCCTTTTCCATGTACTCCAAATTTGAACTGGGTCTGGTCCTGCCTGTTTTCAAATATTTTGACAAATACCCAAATAAATCAAATTAATAGGCTGGGAAAATAGTCCAATATTGCTTGAATAGCAATAAGCTACGAATTTTTTAGTTTTTGACAAATTTCTATAAGAATTTATTATGAAAGAAAACTACAAATTCGAATTCATTGTTCTATGATCCTCGATTAAGGCCCAAGGGTTCTGGCTAAAATTGTCTTTTAGTAAAACCAATTACTTATTTCTACATTTTTATGCTCGATGTGATTTTGTAAAAGACTGGTTCTTTGAAACCGATACCGAGTGGTTGGTCGTAACAATGGCAAAGCCGTGTTCTTTGCAGACGAGTGATCTATATAGAAAAATAATAAACCTTTGTGTAATAATTTGCAGCGTTTTAGTAACAATGGTGCGTTTTGAGCATTTTATTGAAAACTTGAGATAAATCATACCGAGGAATCTAACAGATTAAACCTGATGTGGGAATTGATGGTGTATCCTCTTAAGAAATGATATTTTAGTAGAACTATGCTATTAGATGGGTATTTTTGGGAAGGTATTGTAGGTATGTATGAACAACGAATATTCCTATTGAATTTATTGAAGGTTGGTCTACCTCATTTTCTGGAAGCGGCGATGCGGATGTGCTGAAGATGCTGTGCGGATGCTGTTGGCTGAAGCAGGTACTCACAGACTCATAACGAAAGGACGCGCCGACTGACACTTGTTGGCTCCACGACCCAGACTCAAGGGAAGAGAGCTCCCTCCAGCCGGGCGAAGCCTCTTCCCCACTCGAGGAAGGGGGGTCCCTCGAAGAAGTCTCGATAAAGACTTGAACCGCGAGAAGGCAACGGTACCTGCGGGACTCCCGAGTTTCCGACCGGTAGTTTTTCCCAGAGGCGTCTTTAAGGGCCGATTAAAAAGTCGAGGAGAAAGGAACCTCTTGGAGAGTATGGCGTCTCCAAGTCCCAATAATTGCTAGGTAGCAAGTGTTCCTAATGATTATTACAGGTCATACCTCTCAAACAATAATAGAGCCGAAGAGTGCATTCCTCAGCTAGCTTCCGGTCAACTTGAAGTAACGGTCTTCATCATAGTTAAAAGCCTCTCCTACGGAGTACCCGGACGTCTTTCTTGGTACAATTGAAGCTGGAGGGACCACAGTATTGAAAGGACGTAGGATAATCTTGGATATGAAGTATCATAATGAAGTATCATATAAGTTAAGTTAACAATTAAGAATTAACACCTCAATCCAAATTCGACCGTTCTTCTTTGTTCTCATTTGAATCTAGTAACGATCGTTCAATCCTTGTGCCAAAATCGGCCGGCGCTTATGAGGATGAGCCAAATTGTGATCTAATTTGTGTAACACCTTACTCCATCATTATGAGGGATCTTACCGGTTTTGCTTCCGAATTGATCATTTTATTCATCGTAGAGTGCCTTCTTCTTCAAAAGTTTCAGGGTAAGGGGAGGAAATGAGCGGCTATTCCTCAGTTTATGAGATTTATTCCTGGTCGAGCACGCTTTCGCCGTTCAGGCATCGTCCGATATTGGTATAGTGGATGTGCCAAGTTCTCATAATTAATTTCAATGTTCGGCCGATGGTCAAGAGGGTCTTCATGTGGGTTTCTAAGCAACTATTAATATGGGTTCTATTTGTTATAATGGTGTTGCAAATTATGTGCATTTTCTGAAGATGAGATGTACCAAGACTTGCCACTCAATGATATCTTGCAGAGGAAAAATGTGCTTCTGAGTGATAGCTAATTTTGAGTTTACACTTGAGATACTTTTTTGAGGAATGCCACATGCAATAAAATCTTGGGAGAGAAATTATTAGGATAGGAGCTCCTAACTATTGGCAGAACAATGAAATTAATTATGAGACCTTTGCACAACCACTCTACCAATATAGTCCTGACGATGCCTGAACGGCGAAAGCGAAATCTCAAAAATGTCAAAATTGAGGAATAGCCGCTCATTTCTTCCCCTCACCCAGAAACTTTTGATCATTTTCGTTCAAGTTGGATTATTCAAGTCATAAAAGCTTGACAAATGAGCGAAACAATGTCTGCCAAGTGGGTGTGGCACATAGCTTCCCCGTAAAAATTAATTTAAATTCAAGTAAAATATTATAATAATCCTGAACAAATAATAATTTAAATGTTATATTCAAATGATTACGATGCAGCTTCATGCAGGCTTAACGTAGCCCGAAATTCGATAGGGTGGTGGTGCTGCAAATTTTGGGCTAGGGAAGTAAGCACAAATTTCATACCCTTTAAAAGAATGTGCTAATCTATCCTCGTATCTATGGCACCATTCGACTTTGATGAATATTTTTGTAAAATTAGTACCTTCTAAAAACTCGTCTAGACGTGATATTATGTATTTATTTGTAATTTTAGTATTAGCTATACGAGTGATATTCTTTTTGAACCCGAGGAATAGTGTTTAAAAGTACTCGCACTCGTTCATGATTTAACTTAGGTGGAACTCTGTGATTAATTTGTTAAGTAAATACTCTGTGATATTAATAAATATTCCCCTTTTAATTCTTCTTCTAGTCATTCTTGTGTTGTTGTTTTAGTCCTGGTCTGTTTTGTGTTGTATGTATGTTACCTATATGTAAATGTATCTCCAGGCTAGGCCATTGTGACGTACGGGCTTAGGCTAAGGCCGTTTTATTCATCTTCGCAGGGTTGCACTTTAGAGTACTAAGTAGTATTAAGATAAGTCTTCACCTTAATATTATTACTAACATTCATTGTAATTATTTATTTCAATTTATTTAGGTACTAATTTTGCTTCGTCTCACCAAAGTTGCATATTTAAGATTCTTTATTATAATGACAAGTGTCAATGCACTATGTGCATTCCTCAGCTAGCTTCCGGTCAACATTAAGTAACGATCTTCATCATAGTTAAAAGCCTCTCCTATGGAGTACCTAGACGTCTTTCTTGGTACAATTGAAGCTGGAGGGACCACAGTCTTTTGAAAGGACGTAGGATAATCTTGGATATGAAGTATCATAATGAAGTAATCTATAATGAAGTATCATATAAGTTCTTCTCAAGTTCTCAAGAGCATTACTCTGTGATATTGGTAAATAGTCCCCTTTTAATTCTTCTTCTAGTCATTCTTGTGTTGTTGTTTTAATCCTGGTCTGTTTTGTGTTGTATGTATGTTACCTATATGTAAAAGTATCTCCAGGCTAGGGCATTGTGACGTACGGGCTTATGCTACGGCCGTTTTATTCATCTTCGCAGGGTTGCACTTTAGAGTACTGCACCTTAATATTATTACTAACATTCAGTGTAATTCGTTATTTCAATTTATTTAGGTACTAATTTTGCTTCGTCTCACCAAATTTGTATATTTAAGATTGTTTATTATTATGACAATGGGGTAATTCAGTCAAATTTTTTTATTTTTTATTTTTTTTTTTTTCAAAAGAGTATGGCTCAGGAATAACGGAAATCGGGTCTGTTCGTCGAGAAAATGTTTTTAAAAAATCAGAGACGCTGAGGAAAGTTGAAGATTTGAAAGGTGTGGCGTAGCTAGCCAATCGTGACCTAGCTAGCCAAAACTCTTTGAAAAAAGTATCCATGCACACAGAAGAGATGAAACCCTTGGAGAATCTCTTGGATACTACAAAATCGTCGCTGCCACAGCAACACTGGCTATCTGATTTTTGCCAACTTTTCAGGAGAGCGAAAAAACTGGTTTTAAATAACAGAGGCTAACTACATCAAGAGTGCACAACAACATAAGCTATCTGCACTAAAAACTTTTATCACCTCAAAACCAAATGTTTCAACCGAATTCAATGAAATCAATGCTCAAATATTGATAATCGAACTTCATTCTTCCCGAAATGAGTGAAAAAGTAGAAATTATTCCATTTAATCATCATGAAAACAAATGGCGTGGTCACACGAGGTAGGAGATTGTAAGGTAAAAACATGTAGATAGCCACTGTTTCCGAACTAAAATCACTTAGTCAGTGTTGCCTTTTTCGTGATAGCGGGGTCAGTGTTGCCAATAGCAAAAAACCGACTTCACCAATCGATCCAGCACAAAAAATTACTTAAGAAACCGTCAAAACCTGAAAATCGCCAAAATGTCACTTAGCCAGTGTTGCTGTGGCAGCGACGAAATACTACTCACACACGCACGCGGCGTAGTGTGTGTGCATTTATTGTGGCCCGCATTTTTTTCAAACGTGTGATCTCTTTAATTAATTTTTCTACCACATGTTATAGTATCTTTGGGCTAAAAGTTGGAGTATATAGGTTTTCAAGGGTGCTGAATCCCAATTTGAGGTCAAAAACTGAATTTCCGACCCACCAAAATACCCCATTGTCAATGCACTATGTGTACAACGACAAATAAATCTAAATCTATTCTACAGAGCAAATTGGTACCCATCAGGAACAATTCTGCCCCATTTCTTGAGAACGACATTCAATTTCCAGGAGGATTTGGTCGCCATAAAATATTTGTATCCTTACTACCTAAGTTTCGATTGTTCGAAGTGAATATCAAAGAACATAGGTACCTCTCAAACAACGATATACGCGAAGAGTGCTCTTCTCTAGGAGTTTCCATTCAACTTGAAGAAATGATCTTCATCGTAGTTAGAACCCCTCCTATGGAGTACTTGACATCTTTTTAGGTCCAGTTGTTGAAACTGGAGGGACCACAGCCTTTTGAAAAGACGAAGGATAATTTTGTAGTTTGAGTAAATGAAATGTCATAGAAATTCTTCTCAAGTTCTCAAGAGCAAATTGGTACTCATCAGAAACAATTCTGCGCCATTTCTTTAGAACGACATTCAATTTCAACTCCATACCTGCATTTACAAGCTAAAAAGAGCTCGTTTCCATCTATAGTTTGTGCATCCACATCCTGATTTCCAGGAGGATTTAGTCACCATAAAATATTTGTATCGTTACTACCTAAGTTTCGATTGTTCGTAGTGAATATCAAAGAACATAGGTACCTCGCAAACAACGATACACCCGAAGAGTGCACTCCTCAAGGAGCTTCCTCAAATTATCTTCATCATCCTATGGAGTACCTAGACGTCTTCCTAGGTCCAGTTGATAATTTCACTTGTAGCAGGGGAATAAATTTCGAAGGTTTCAAAGTGATTATTGTTCAGTCCTCTAATAAATAGGTACACATCAGAATCAATTCTGTATCATCCCTTCAGGAGAACGCTAAACCTGAATTCGCAAGCGAGAAAGAGCTTATTTCCATTCACACTCGAGTGCAACCATATCCTATAGACTCTCTGAAATAGTAGCTAGTCACAACCTATATCGTTACAATAGCCACATCGCGATTACTTCAAGTATTCCTAGTGATTATCACAGAACAAACCTCTCAAACAACGATAGAGCCGAAGAGTGCATTCGTTAGCTAGCTTCCGGTCAACTTGGTTTCCATCGTGGCTAGTTTCCCCAGCTCCTCGTACGAAGCACCTAGAAATCATTTGTGGTACACTTACCTCTAGGGTCTTTTGAAAGGACGCAAAATTCTTTTTGGATAACTTTGAGGATGTAAGATTTCGTCTGTTTTCGCAGAATTTCTTCTCCTCTTCTCTATAAAATAGGTATCTATAAGAAACAATTTGTACCACCTGGGCTTTGAGTAGAAAGGGCGTTAAAATTTTACCTGTATTAACTAATGAGAAACACACCTTTTCAATCCACAGTCTGTGTGAGTAGAGAGAAAAGGGCGGTTCTACCCCATAACTATTAATACTACGACCTTTGACCTTTACCCCTACCCCCCCTCCCACCCCCTGACCCACCCCACCACCCCTCCCGCCCCCTGACCCCTCCCGCCACCGCCCCTCCCACCCCCCCCGTACTCCTCCCGACCCGTACTCCTCCCGCCCCGTACTCCTCCCGACCCGTACTCCTCACGCCCCGTACTCCTCCCGACCCGTACTCCTCCCGCCCCGTACTCCTCCCGACCCGTACTCCTCCCGCCCCCTTATTCCTCCCCTCCCCCGTACTCCTCCCGCCCCTTACTCCTTCCGCCCCCTTCTCCCGCCCCCATACTCCTGCCGCCCCTTTACTCCTACCGCCTCTAACCTCTACCCCCCTTACGCCTTTCGCCCCTTACTCCTCACTCCCCCCCCCCCCGACTCGTTCCTATCACTCCCCATACTCCCCCACACGTACCCCATATATCCCCCCATACTCCCACGTACTCCCCCAAATTTACCCCCACATATTCCCCCATACTCCCACGTACTCCCCCAAATTTACCCCCACATATTCCCCCATACTCGCCCAAACTTACCCCACATACTCCCCCATACTTACCCCTACCCACTACCCCACATACTCCCTCATACACTCACCCATACTTCCTAACACACTCACCCATACTCCCTCACACCTACCGCACATATTCCCCCATACATACCCCCACACACTCCCCCATATACCCCACAAACTCCCCCTCACTCTCACCCCTCATTCTCACCCTAACTACCAATGCCATAAGGTAAAAACTATAATTTAAGCTAGGTTGAGAATGGAGCTTCATGATAGGTTAACTAGATGGCACTATGGTCGATCTATCCTACCTTGTAATCATGTTTCAATCTCTATTTTAAGTTTCAAAGTAAGGTCAGTACAACTAAGAGAAATTTGTACTGAAATTTGTTGTCCTGAAAAGGACAGTTCAAAGGATCTAAGGTAAGTACAACTAATTTCTTTACCATTAAGATTCAATTAGTAACATTGTTCGACCCTCTTGGTCGTTGGAATTTCCAACTAAGCTCTTCTTTTATGTAAATTTAACATGTTGGTCTTCAAAAGGACCGATGAAAAAACTTATTCTTTACGAAATCACACACTTTTTTTAATAATTATTTTTATTCAGTCTTTCCTTCTCTTGTATAAATTGAACTTGTTGGTCCTCCAAAGGACCGATGAAAAATTTTAATTCAAGAATAAACGATACAATGAAATAGAATAGAAAAATTAGTGTTCGTGGTCAGTTAAACATTGGGAACACCACGAAAGAAACCCTGAATCTAAGCTGTTGTTCAATAGCGGCTGGTCGTCTTCTGGTACTGGTGAGTATCTATCAACGGACGGAGATGGAGGTAGTAGATGCAGAAGAAGGTATGAGGGAGAAAGGTATGGGTATTCGACGACAGAGTAGTCTTCAAACGAGGGAGTAGGAGATGGGCTGTAAGTTTTCATCTTCTTCCTGGGAGGCGACTCTCTGGAAGATGGCATCACAGCATACGTCTGGAAAATGACCATAAAAAATTATGTAAGTAAGCAGTAAAAATTAAAATTGGTACTTGAAAGTATCTATGAAACTGAATCTACCTTATTCATGGGGTCAGAGTACTCCTCTTCATCAGTGGATTGCGTTGAGAATTCGTTATTTGTAACCCACATTGATGGAGAAGCAGGACTGGGCGATCTTTCCTGTGGAGAGGCCCGAGTGCAGGATAATTCGTGGAGCTGGCATGCTCTTACTGTGACAAAGTTGGCACCACAAATTGAACACTGCTTACTGGAAGAAGCCATCTGAAAAGTTCCGATGAAACATTTATATTTACGATAGTTGAATATGGATGAAACTCATAATTTGAATGCGGTAAATGATAACTTACCTTTCACACAAATTGCAAGTCGTGCTGTCTGTTGACAAGGCCTCTGTAGATGAGGTTGACTGATCTGATGACCTTGTTGTTGTACTTCTGAATTTCGTCCTCGGTGAGTACGTCGTTGAACCGTTTTGGTAGGAAGACTCTAATGGAAGCTTCTTGAAGACAGCCAATGGGGATCAATGAAGCCACGATAGTGTCACCAAACCGACTTTGCAATCTTTGAAATGAGAGCACTTCGTAGGGAACTCCAATGCGAAGGTCTGACAGACGGCAGATTCCGTTGTTCTGGTTGTTGGCTGCGTTGAGTTGAGATGAGAGAGAGTTGATCATCTTGAAGAGCAGGAGCAGAATGAAGAGCCGCCTCCAAGAGCAGCCCCTTATATACCCAAGATCAACCACCCCCTTTCCCCCTCCCACCACCCACCACCCCCAAGGTCAAATTAATTTGTGTATAACTTCTCTGTGAATAAGTATTCCTTCTCATTAGGTAGGTAATTTTTAAGGTTATCCTTCTTAATAGAATTCAATAACTTCTCAATGAAATTGTATTCCTTCTGAATGCACCTTCAGTCAACAACCCCAACAATTAAAACTTTTTTTTTCTTGTATTACTTCTCTGTGAATAAGTATTCCTTCTCAATAGGTAGGTAATTTTTTGAGCTTATCCTTCTTAACAAAATTCTATAACTTCTCAATGAAATTGTATTCCTTCTCAATGCCTGGAGTCAAACTCCACTCCAATTCAAACTTTTTTCTTGTATTACTTCTCTGTGAATAAGTATTCCTTCTCATTAGGTAGGTAATTTTTAAGGTTATCCTTCTTAATAGAATTCAATAACTTCTCAACGAAATTGTATTCCTTCTGAATGCACCTTCAGTCAACAACCCCAACAATTCAAACTTTTTTTTTCTTGTATTACTCCTCTGTTAATAAGTATTCCTTCTCAATAGGTAGGTAATTTTTGAGCTTATCCTTCTTAATAAAATGCTATAACTTCTCAATGCCTGGAGTCAAACTCCACTCCAATTCAAACTTTTTTCTTGTATTACTTCTCTGTGAATTAAGTATTCCTTCTCAGTAGGTAGGTAATTTTTAAATTTATCCGTCTAAACAGAATTCTATACCTTCTCAATGAAATTGTATTCCTTCTCAATGCCTATAGTCAAACACCCCCTATCAAACTTTATTCATGTATTACTTCTCCGTGATGAAGTATTCCTTCTCAGTACGCATTTTTTAGGGTTATCCTCTTAACCGAATTGTATACCTTCTCAAAGGAACTACCCCCCTCCATTCCCACCCTATATAAGGAGCTGCTCCTCCTCTCCTCCTCCCACTCTTGCTCGTGCTTTTGTAGTGTTCACTAGTTTTCCAGTGCTCTTCTTCAAGCTCCAGCTCTCATCTTCAGCTCCAGACCAGCTCTTTAGCTCCAGACCTGCTCTTCAGCTCCAGACCTGCTCTTCAGCTATCGTCCCCTGCTCCTCTGGGATAAGTGAGTAACCTCATTAGTTTACCTCCTGGTTTGCAAATTAGGTCTACCTCTCCCCCAAAAAAACCCACACTTCCTTTTTTTTTCCATTCAAGTTTGACCATGATAACTTCTTTGTTCGTTCAAGTTTGACCTTGGTAGGTCCTTTTTTTTTTCCTCAATCACTTGATTGGTTTTGTGTTTTATTTTTTCGTTCAAGTTTGACCTTGATAGGTCCTTTTTTTTTCTCTCAATCACTTGATTGGTTTTGTGTTTTTTTTTTCGTTCAAGTTTGACCTTCATAGGTCATTTTTTTTTCTCTCAATCACTTGATTGGTTTTGTGTTTTCTTTTTTCGTTCAAGTTTGACCTTGATAAGTTTTTTTTTCACTCAAGTTTGACCTTGATACGTTCTTTTTTTTCTCAATCACTCGATTGGTTTTGTGTTTTCTTTCTTTGTTCAAGTTTGACCTTGATAAGTTCTTTTTTTGTCTCAATCACTCGATTGTTTTTTTTTCTATTTTGTAAATAATTCCGGTATTATTTCGTTGTTTTGGTTTCTCTGAAACAATTTTCGTTTAATAGCTACTTTTCTGAAGTTTTTTTTTTTCTTTTCAATCCGTTGATTGAAAATTTCGTTATTATTATTTCTTTTTCCTCAATCACTTGATTAGGTTTTTTCTCTGTTTCATTTAAAAAATAAAAAAAAAAAAATAAAAAAAATAAAAAAATTGTGTCTTGGTTATTAGTTTTTCTAAAACAATTTTCGTTTAGTAATTTTCTGATTTTTTTTTTCTTTTCAGTCCGTTGATTGAAAGTTTGGTTATTATTCACTTATCCTTGTTTTGGATTTACTTCTTCATATTCTTTTATTTTGCTTGAGGTTTGTGGATTAATTTTCCCAGTTTTTTTTTTTTTCATTCAATAATTTACTCGTTTCTCAATTTGAGTTAAATTGATTACAAATTTCCATAAAAATATTTTAGTTCAAATACTTTAAAGCTAGAGATGGCTAGTACATCAAAGTTGTGTACCTTTTGTGGGAGGGCATTTGACAGTTTGACCACGCTGATAGCCCATGAAACCCAATGTGGAGAAAGTAGATTCCCCACCACCAATACTTCTCCACCCATTATTTTTAAGAGGCCAGCATCTGACATTGATGATAGGTTGTCAATGTTCTCAAATTTGTGTGGATTCTGTGGGATTTATTTTCCTTCAATGGAGGAGAGGCTGAGGCATGAACAAACTCATGCTGGTTCATCTTCTCCCTCTCCTTCCAAAAAGAGGAACATATCTCCCACAGATGACTTATTCTCCTCTTACTTTGCCAATGTTTGTGGATATTGTGGATTGGATTTTGCCACTAGAGATGAAAGAGAAGAACATGAAGCAGTGAGACACAATCGAGATTTTTGTACTAAATGTGGCCAGTATTTCCCCAATAATTTAGAAAGGATCAATCATGAAATAGACTGTTCTGTTAACTTAGTGTGTGAAAAATGTGGGGCTAACTTCTCGAACGCTTATTTGTTTGAAGCACATAACATCAACTGTGGTCAAGAGGTGGATAATGGTAGACAAGGTGGTGACCCAAATGTTAGAGAAATATTGGCTAATGCTCCTGATGATGAACAGATCATTCCCTACATCTCTGCTTTCACAAATAGAATTGCTTCGTTTTTTATACAATCAAATTTTGCATTAGATCTGCCTTCATTCCTTTCCGACATAAGACCAAAATTGATTAAAATCCTCAAAAACTCTCTTCGTGATCATGGGGCGATTAAATTCAACTTGGTTCTTGATATTTTAGTAAATAACTCTCTTGGAGAAGAGATGGATTGTAATTTAAAAGTCAAGAATGATATATTATTGCACAACACTCAAATAGATTCAATCCTAAGATCAATGAATGAAAAGTTAAATACAGAGTTATCCGAGTTGGAAGTTAAAAAAAGTGGTTGGAAGTTGGCATTAATTTATGGTCTACGAGTTAAAATCAATAAGTACTCCCCACTGAGAGGTGGCATGTTCATTGATCTCCCAGAAAAAATTAAAAGCAGAAAAGCATGTATCAATGTGATCAATGAGGACAATTTTTGTTTCAAATATTCAATTTTAGCCAAGTGTGTACCTAGACATCCAGAAAGAGTTTCAGTCTACACAACTCTCAATCATAGATATAATTTCGACTGTATTAGATTCCCTGCCACAATGTATGACATCAAAAAATTTGAAAAAATCAATAATATCTCAATAAACATTTTTAAATTGGATGAAAACAATAACGTATACCCCAAGAAAATTGTTGAGCAGGAACTAGAAGACCATAGAGATTTATTATTACTAGAGAAAAAATTAGGTAGTGGCGAGGTTATAAACAACCATTATGTATACATTAAAGATTTTAATAAATTAGTACGTGCACAGATAACTGCTCATGTAAGTAGGATTAACCTCTGCAAAAGATGTTTGTGGTACAAGCAGACGGACAATTCTGGTGACATTAAAGCCCATGAAAACCTATGCAACTCAAACAAACCAGCCCTTCCAAAGATCCCTGAGAAAACTTACGTGGAATTCGAGAAAGTGGGTAGATCCATGAGAGTCCCCTATGTAGTATACGCAGATTTTGAATCCATGTGTGAAGATATCCATACTGTCCTCCCAAACCCAGATACATCTTACACCCACCCCTACAATCAGCATACCCCCACTTCTGCATGTGCTTATGTACATATTCAAGAGGAGTTCTTATCCATCAGTGATCGAATACCGAAAGATTTGTTCGTATATCGAGGGGAAGACGTTGTAGAAAAACTGTTGGAATTTTTAAATCATGTTGCTGAAGAAGTGAGTAAAATATATAGTTCTAACAAAAAAATGCCAATTCTATCCCAAGTAGAGAAAAATCAATATGATAGTGCTACAACATGCTTCATGTGCAATAAAGCCTTCAGTTCCCTGGAAAATCCCAAAGTTCGTGATCATTGTCACATACTAGGGACTTACCGGGGAGCTGCCCATCGTAATTGTAATATTCAATATCAACCCCCCTCCTTCCTTCCCGTCCTGTTCCACAACCTCTCTGGATTTGACGCCCACTTCATAATTCCCAAATTAGGCTACAACAAAAAACAAATTGATGTCATAGCATCCACTTCAGAAAATTTTATCACTTTCTCCAAAAGAGTAAATAAAAAATATCATTGAGATTTTTAGATAGTTTCCGATTTTTATCAAACAGTTTAGATGGTCTTGCCAAATCTTTAACTAATTTTAATATTTTACCTAAATTTTTAATAATAATGAATTAGATCTTGTGAAAAGGAAAGGAGTATTCCCCTACGAGTATATGAACTCATGGGAGAAATATAATGAAACCCAATTACCTCCCATAAATGAATTTTATAGCCAACTGAAACATAGTGGTATAACCAATGTAGAATATGAGCATGCGCAGAAAGTGTGGGAAGTATTCAATTGTTCCAGCATGGGGGAGTATAGCGATCTTTACATGAAAATCGATGTACTCCTCCTTGCTGAAATATTTGAATCATTCAGAAACATAACAATCAAATCCCATTCCCTTGATCCTGCTCACTACTTCACATCACCAATGATGACCTGGGATGCGATGCTCAAATGCACTCAGGTCAAAATTGAGTTGCTAACAGACTACAATCAAATTTTAATGGTAGAGGCTGGCATTAGGGGTGGACTAGTTCAAGTTCCAGGAAGGATGGCCGAAGCAAATAACCGCTTTATCGAGGGCTACAACCCTGATAAAGAGGACTTGTTTCTGGCCTACCAAGACTGTAACGCGCTCTATTCCACTGCAATGACCATGCCTCTACCCATTGGAGAATTTTCATTTGTACAAGATCTAAATTCAATCAAACTCGAAACCCTCAGTGCTGACGACCCATTCGGATATCTTCTTGATGTTTCTCTCGACTACCCAGATGAGTTACACGATCACCATAATGATCTCCCCTTCCTTCCTGAGAAGTTGGGAAGTGTTGGTGGAAAGTTGGTGGCTCATCTTGGTAGTCGGAGAAACTATGTCGTTCACTACATGGCTCTCAAACAAGCATTAGATCATGGCATGAAATTGGTAAAAATAAACAGAGCACTAAAATTCCGACAGTCAAACTGGTTAAAACCCTACATTGAACTAAATAATGAGTTAAGAAAGAAAGCCACCAACGATTTTGATAAAGACCAGTTCAAATTATACAATAACGCAGTATATGGAAAAACAATGGAATGTATTAGAAATCGAATCGATTTTAGACTTGTAACTAGCTATCAGCAGGCTGAGAAACTAATTGCCAAGTCTAATTTCGTAGATTCAACTATTTTTAATGAAAATCTAGTCGGCATTTTAATGAGAAAAACTACCCTTACATTCAATCGTCCAATATTTGTAGGCCAAGCAATTTTAGATCTTTCCAAAACAATTATGTATAACTATTTTTATGATGTCCTAAAACCCCTTTACCCAAATGCACTTAATCTCTTATATATGGACACTGATAGCTTCATCATGTCTATAAAAACCAATGATTGGTATAAAGACATGAGAGATCATCTACTCGATCACTTAGATACATCAAATTACCCCCAAGATCACCCACTTTACTCTAATATAAATAAAAAAGTTCTGGGAAAGTTCAAAGACGAAGCAGAGGGTAAACCTATTAATTTATTTGTTGGCTTGAGACCAAAAATGTATGCCATGATCATTGATGGAAAAGAATATAAGAGAGCAAAAGGGGTGCAAAGATGTGTAGTTGAAAAGAAAATCACTGTCGACCACTATCTTGATTGCTTGTCATCATTGTCAATTAAAAGAGACATATGTAGTCGTATTAGATCGAAAAATCACAATTTACAGTCCATTGTGACCAATAAATATCACTGTCCCCTAATGACGATAAGAGACATATTTTAGATGATGGCATCACCACCTTAGCTTTAGGACACTACAGGCCTGGCTCCTGAGTGATCCACTTTTATTTAATTATCACCATACCAAATTTTTAAACAGGCTGGTCCTGTAAAATCGTCTTAGGTTATCAAATTTTTAAATAGGCTGGTCCTTTTAAATTTTATCATCGTCTTAGGTTATCAAATTTTTAAACAGGCTGGTCCTGTCAAATTTTATCATCGTCATAGGTTATCAAATTTACATCACCGTCTTAGGTTATCAAATTTTCATCACCGTCTTAGGTTATCAAATTTTCATCACTGTTATAAATTCTCATCATCGAATGTACACAAGGGTGGGTAAGTAAATGTGTACGAGAGACAACGACCTGGTTGCGTACCAGTGGAGCAACCAAAGCTACACACTGTAGCTGGAAATCTTTCGGGATTTCCCGGGGGTTGCGGAAACGAGTAAAACAACCAATGGTTAGCGGAACCTATGTAAAGGATTGCTTTTATTTTTTCTTTATCTTTTTATTTTCCACTTTGATTTTATTCACAATCCTTCATATTTGTTTGTAATAACCTATGTTTGGTTACTCGTTCCATACGCGAGGGTGGGCCCGGGGTACGCAACCAGGTCGTTGTCTCTCAAAAAGGGAGGGGTGAAAGTTATTGCAATGGACTTGTGATGAGAATTGGGAGGGCGTTGATGAAATTTTTAAGTTGTGGTGGTGGTAATAGTGGGTTGCAATAGTATATAAGGGCTGGTCCTCTCACAAACGTCCTCAGTATTCAACATCAGTTGGTGAAGCAAGGTGTCGGTCTCCCAGTCCACAATTTGGCAAAGTTAGAGGGAATACCTCCGATAGAACAAGGCATAGCTCACTGCTACCCAATAGTATAAGGTGCATAATGTGTGCGACTTCGAATGGTGGCAAAACAAATTTGATGCTCAATCTATTATACTCTCCTCAGGGATTGAGATTTGAAAACATCTATCTCTTTAGTAGAACCCTCCACCAACCTCAATACGTCCAATTGACTAGAATCATGGAACCCCCTAAAAGAAATCGGCTTCTTCAAATACGAAAATCGTGATGAAGTACCACTACCCTCTCAAACTAAACCAAATTCCGTAATGATTTTGATGACGTAGCTTGCGACAAAAAGATAGGATTAGGATGTTCTTCAGCATGGGTCGACATAGTAAGACAGATAGCTTTTATTAGCCCAAGTTATTGTCGTATACCTAAACATTTGGTCAGGGATTGTGCCAATTAATCGTTGTATTTAGACAAGAC